>CM021108.1:274435371-274715486 GCA_007115665.2 Sequoiadendron giganteum | reverse complement strand
TTTGTAATTCAAGCAAAAAGAAATAGAGTTAGTGTTGAGTCTTAGTTATGAATTCAAGTCTATAATAGGCATAATGGTTTTACGGTAGTGATGGAATTTGATTGAGAAATTTCATATTCTAGAACAGATTGTCTCCTCCTGTATTTTGTCATATGAATTATTAAGAAAATGATCAAGGAACCTTCTATTGGTCTTCAATCATTTTGGTTGAATGTATGATTTTGTCTCTGTTTTAATTCAAAGAATTAATTAAAATGCTCTGATGGAATCATAGGTTTGTATGGCTAAATTAACATATTATTAATAATTTCATATTTTAATTGTGTTAAAACTTAAACATGTACTTGATGATTCATCACTCAACTCAATGCTTAATAACATATTAACAATAGTATTAGTAGCATATACAACAATGAACATCAGCAATCATTTAATGTGTATCTAGTAGTTGAAACCACTACCGTACTTTTTCTACCGTACTTTTTCTTCAAATGATAAAATAAATAATATAGATAATTGAACATCAACACATTACTGAATTTGAGATTTTTTATTGATGTTCACATGATGAAATACATAGAGGCATTGGAAATGCAAAAACTTGCTCAAAGACAACTCTACACCTAGCTGAGTTGGAACATGGAAACACATATTATCAAAAATCAAATCACTGTATCACCTTTTCTAGCAACTTCCACTATTCAGGTGGTGGAATTGTCATTTGTTCTAACTGATGTTGTTTGACTTGAAGATTTGTTATCATTTCATGATTGAAATTGGAACCTGTCTTGAATTCTTCAGTCAATTTTGCATTCAAGGTTATAAGTGGTTTGATGGAATCCAAATAGTTCACCACATCTAGGTTTTGAGGAAACTAGTCCAAATCAATCTTCCTTGCACCCTTCATCTTCTTTCTAAAATCATCATTTCCAATGAATCGCTCATTTGTGTCAAAAGCCTATGGAAAACCAAGCTTTGTTAAGTTCCTTACCTTTTCATTCAAATCCTATTTTTTGGGTATTGGGATTTAATTTTTGGGTAATTAGATTAATTTCATATTAATATATAGTATTTTCACAATTTTAATGAACAAGAAATTATTGAGAAAACCAATATTGTAGAGTAGTTATTATACTTCAAAAACCAATCGAAGAGCAGTCAAGAGGAGAATTTGCAAAATTATTGCAGCATTTTTTCATTCAAGCATCATGTCAAGTTTTGTATGAGTTTTTTCATGTTTATGCATGCATTTTGTTTTTGAGTACTAATGCTTGTAGGTCTTCAAGTCAAATCAAGTCAAATTATAATCAATCCTTGAAGGTGATGAGCATGAATTTAGTCCATCAAGGAGATTAGATATGAGTGACGAGTTGTATCAAGTTTTTAATTCACTACTTGTTATCATTTATCCTTTATCCCTCAAAAGTATAAGCTCTCTTTATCATCAAATTCTCCATTATGGAGGTAGAAATACCAACACAAGGTTTGACTAAGGAAAACCCCTATATGAAACAACCCTTCCCATCCTTTTGCATGTACAGGTTATAGATTTGAAGATGATTAGAAGAATATTGAAGACAAATTTCTCATTTATGCATCATTAGCCTTCAAGTTGACAAGATAAAAACTTGCACAATCTCAGTAACAAACAAAGATCTGACAATGGGACCCAGAAGGAAGAAGCTACAGACTAGGGACTTGAGGTTGGTAAAATCAATTTTTGGATTCAAGTACCTAGTCTAGGGCATCCTGGTGCCCTTGACCACCCAGATCTGGCTCAATTTCAAATCACAGGTGCATCAATGTCTTCTCTGCTCATTTTTGGTTTCCAATTTTGATTGCTAGTTTCCAATTTGTCAAATTTCATCTAGAACGTTGTATTTTTATAGTTAACTTGTTGCATCATTGCATTTCATCAAAATTTCAATTCAAAACCCTCAATTACCACTAGGAATTCAGATCCAAGGGAAAATTGGTTGTTGGATAGTCAATCATAACTCTTGTGTAGATCTAAATTCCCCCAAAGTTATGTTAAGGTGAACCTCGCATTCACAATCAAACCTTTGGAAATGGAATTAATTCTAATAATTAAACCCTAGGATCACCTTTTCCAACTTACACCTTTTCCAACATAACACTACCCCCCACATCTCAAGCTAACTTCCAACAAATATCATCACAACAATACCAATAATACACATATCCCCTAAACACATCATAATTTATTCCCCAACAATCAACTATCCAACAACCCATAACATCTTACATTCAACCTCAACATATATACCACCCTTAAACACATGACAACCCCCCATATACCAACAACTACCTAACCCAAAATAACAATATGAAATACCTCTCATATATCAATAACAACCACCCCCACAACAACAATACATACAACCCCAAACATACCATCAAAAATCACCTAACTTCCAACAACTACCATATAACCAATAACCACCACCACGTGTGCCAAACCCAACTCCTATGAATCCCTTCGCCCAAGAGTGGAAAAAGATGAAGGACAACCTTAGGGGAATGCAATTAGGGACCTTACAACAAAAGAAAACATACACATTCAAATAACTATGTCCCTACCCCTTTGACAAATCGGTAACATTAATCACTTTCCCTTAAATCTTTGAAATTCAAAAACTAAACAGGCATAAAGGGAAAGGAGACCCACACATGACCATGTTAAATAATTTTACATGTAATTTCATGAAGTGGCTTACAATGACACATATCTCATGATACCTTTTCCTAAAATTTTGGAAGTACAATATCTCATGTGATTATGCACCTACCTCATGGGTACATTACCAATTTTCCACAATTAGTAGAAATATTCATAAATGGTTTCTCCTACAATATAGAATATGAGCTTTCAATGTTTGACATTTGTAATGCCAAGCAACAAAATGGTGATATATTTTACTCCTTCCTCCAAATATGGAGAAGTCTTTCTAGTCACTTTCCATGGGCTATACCTAAAAAACAACTTTTCAATATCTTTGTCACAAACCTTATCCCATAAATGGCTTTCATTTACAACCCCATTGTGTCACAACTTTTGATGAGATTATCGATAAAGGAGTCACCATAGAGAAATACCTTATTGTTAAGGGACGGGTCAAAATATACAATAAGGACAAATATAACACAAATCAAACTAGTGATATGTAATTGGGTTACACCAAGTTGTCCCAATTGTACCAAAAATGTAAACATAAACCAACCCCTACATTAAAATTGTCCAACAAAAAAAAATTGTCATATCACAAGGACCATCAAAACCCCTACAACTCAAAGACATAAATTTAATCATTTAGGGGAATCAATAGAAACAATGTTATAAAAAAATTGTTAGAGCAAACATGATTAGATACACATACACTCAACCTTTTGATAAAAGCAAACCAAAACTGACATGGTATAGAGATAATGAATACTATAAATACCATCATGTTAAAGGTCATACCCTTTTAACGTACATTTAACTCAAAAATTGTGTCTAGGATCTTATTTATTGAGACAAACTTATAGTGGAAGGTTAGTCATCCTCTTCACCTAAAGAGAAATTAGGTATCTATTAGGACTCATTCCCTAGGTATGAACAAAAACAACCTCTAATGCATAATAAATGTCAAAACCAAAATTGTTCAAACAAATAATGTCCATGCTACATCCTCCCCATACAACTCAATAGTTGGCCATATCAAAGAAGTTAATCAACAAGTCAATATTGTCACCATTAAAGGTCATGATTATGTTATCACCACTAGATGTGGCCAAGTTACTATCTGAGGGACACCTTTGTCATATTGAAAATCTACCTAATATGATTTCCTTGATCATCTTAGAAAGACTCCAATTCTATCTTGGAGCTTCTTGGATCATCCCCTTTTTAGGGACATATTGGATCAAGGTTTGAGAGAGCCACGAGTTCCTAGTAATATGAATCTTGATCAATTTCAAGCCCTCATAAGACACTTGTCTTCTCTATATCACCTTGCTTGCACTCCAAATGATATGGTGTCTCTAGTTTCATCCCAATTTTCAACAAATGTAAGGTAAAATGAGTCCTTATAGATGGTGAGTCTACTTTAAATATATGTACCCAAAATCTCATAAAATATTTGGGATATTCAAATGATAACATAGAAGTTGAAGAGAAGATAACCATCAAAGCATATGATGAAGCAAAAATAGAAATAAAAGGAATAATTTGGCTTCATATAAAATTCTCCTTGGTTGCCCATGGATCCATGCCATGCAGGCAATCCCCTCCACCTACCATCAACGTATCAAGTTTTTGCACAATGATATAGAAGTCATAATCCTAGTGTTGAACACTCATAATACTAAGAGGAGGGCTGAATCAAAATTCTATTAAACCATCCAATTATCAAAGCATACTTAACAGTTATAAGGAATGAAAGCATGAACAACCCATAACATACACAACACATGAACACTAGGATTTTTTTGGCAA
The DNA here is from genome assembly GCA_007115665.2 of Sequoiadendron giganteum. Classification (NCBI taxonomy): domain Eukaryota; kingdom Viridiplantae; phylum Streptophyta; class Pinopsida; order Cupressales; family Cupressaceae; genus Sequoiadendron; species Sequoiadendron giganteum. The sequence continues at coordinate 274,710,988 of CM021108.1, read as the reverse complement.
CACAAGGGCAAACAACTGAGAGGGGGGTGAATCAGTTGTCTCAGAATTTCAAACTTATTAACTTTGTTCACCCTTATTCTCGTATCTGATTAATAACCGTGAAAGCATAAATCAACAACACATCAAAGATACACATAACACTAATATTTTTGCGTGGAAACCCTGTAAGGGGAAAAACCATGGTGGAGGTTAATCCACAAGTTTATACTATGTTAAAAGTATAAGAAGAATAAATGGGAATGCACATGCATTCAGGCACACTGCCTAGAGCTCACTGCTCAGCTACAAGGGAAGACTCACTATCTTACAAAAACATTTAGATTAAATCCATCTAAAGAATTTGAACTGAGAGAGTAGCATCTGCTAATGCCTGGTTACAGTTCTGGTTAAGCACATGAACACTTCTTCACTTTTCTTCACTCTTCTTCACACTCTCCTCTGCCTTTGAATGATCTAGTATTTATTCGCACATAGCACTCACATACTTTGCATCATACGCACATAAAATGAGATAAATAATCACTTATATATCTGTAATAAGTAATTGCATTGCTTCATATTGGCTTGAACAAAATAATAGAATGAATGCAAACTGTCGGCCCAAAACAATAAAGATTATTAATGTGAATCAGCTAAGGTCGGCCACAACATAGTAGACACCCAAAACAATGTTCTCGAACACAAAACACCTTCAAATATTTTTCCTTTCGAAGATCCACAACATGCTATAATCGCCCTGTCGGCGATGAACGTGAAAAACATGAACATGCAAGAGAAAATCACGGATCGTGAACACAACGATCAATGTGAACATGCAACAAAGATAAAACATGATCTAGAAATGTCCACGAACACCACAGGAACATACGCAATAACTCAGATTACTAGAATTAAATTATCTTCTTCCAAGAACACCAGCTTTAGTAACAGAATAATTATCAGAACATAGAAACTCATAGCTTGCTCAAATCTTCATGTGCACCTCTGAAACTTTCAGTGGAGAAACTAGATAGGATTGAAAACAAACCCTTTAATCCAAAACTTCTCACCATTAACATACTAAAATTTCCATCATACTGGTCTTCATTGCTTCATAGACAACCTGCAACTTATTTTATTACAATTTTTTCAATATCCTTGACATATATAGTCTTAAAGACTTTAATGCTAATAGTGTTGACATCAATGACAACCACATATCAGCAACACAACCATAACATCCAACAATCTCCCCCTTTTGCATTGATGGCAACACATGATGTGAAAAAATACCATCAACGCAACTAACTTCAACACTTACTCCCCCTTAGGTTCTGACTCTTCTCTCATGACTTCTTCAAGATTTTCACATTGCTCTTCTCCTCCTTGACTCTTCAAAAGTTTCACATTATTCTTCTCCCCCCTTGAAATCAATTACAAAGATACACAAGATTTGAACCACATATCTAAATCTTCTTACTACTCCCCCTGAGTAGCAGCCACCACAACATTAATTTAAATCAAGATATGACTATGAAATACTCAGACCGATGTAACGTCTTGCATCTTAGTTCTGATTAGGAGGGGGTAATCAACCCTAACTTCCCTATGAGATGTACTCAAAAGTATCCTTAGGAAATGGCTTAGTAAAGATGTCTGCAATTTTTTCCTTAGTAGGCACATACTCCAATCTAACTTCCTTATCACTCACCTTGTCTCTCAAAAAGTGGTATTTGATAGATATATGCTTGGTCTTTGAATGCAACACTGGATTCTTAGAAATGTTAATTACACTTGAATTATCATAGAATATAGCAATAGGTTCATTATACACAACTCTGATATCTTTCAACATCTACTTCATCCATAATACTTGAGTACAATTGTTAGCAGCAACAATGTATTTTGCCTCTGCAGTAGACAAAGAAATGGCATTTTTCTTTTTACTTAACCATGAAATCAACTTCTTTCCCAAGAAAAATGCACCACCACTGGAACTTTTCTTGTCATTCACATCTCCTGCCAAATCAGCATCAGTAAAGGCACTTAAAGTAAGATCATCATCTTTAGGATACCACAGGCCAAAATCAACTATTCCCTTCAAGTATCTAAAAATTCTTTTTGTAGCAGTCACATGAGATTCCTTAGGATTGCCTTGAAATCTTGCAATAATACATACAACATTCATGATATCAGGTCTAGTTTGAGTCAAATAAAGAAATCCACCAATCATTGATTTGTATCTAGTCTGATTTGCATTTGGGGAATCATCATCTTTTGTCAACTTACATCCGGTCACCATGGGTGTATCAACTGGCTTTGAATCTTCCATACCAAACTTCTTTAGCAATTCTTTCACATATTTGGATTGAGATATAAAGATCCCTTTATCTAACTGAGTAATTTGAAATCCCAAAAAGAATTTCATCTCTCCAATCATTGACATCTCAAACTCATTTTGCATCTCATTAGCAAACTTCATGCACAAACCATCATCTCCTCCAAAAATGATATCATCAACAAAGACTTCCACAAACAAATCTTTATCATCATCAATCTTGAAATATAAATTACTATCAGCAATACCTTTGTTAAATCCAAGCTTCAACAAATACTTGTCCAATCTAGCATACCAAGCTCTGGGGGCTTGCTTGAGTCCAAACAATTCTTTCTTCAACCGACACACCATATCTCCTTCATCAGTCAACTTAAATCCATCAGGTTGCTCAATGTACACTTCTTCCAATTCACCATTTAGAAGTGTTGACTTGACAACCATCTGATAAACCTTGTAGTTTTTGTAAGCAACATAAGCAAGAAACAGTCTCACAACTTCAATTCTAGCAACAGGGGCAAAAGTCTCTTCAAAGTCAATTCCTTCCATCTGATAATATCCTTTACATACAAGTCTTGCTTTGTTTCTGATAACTTCACCTTGCTCATTCAATTTATTTCTAAAGACCCATTTAGTTCCAATTACATTTTTATCCTTAGGTCTAGGAACAAGAATCCATGTATTATTCTTCTCAATTTGTTGTAGTTCTTCTTTCATTTCTTCAATCCAATATTCATCTTTGCATGCTTCATTTATATTACTTGGCTCAGTCTTTGATATCAAACAGTATGCTTCGCCTAGTTTGGAAACCTTTGTTCTTATCACCTATAATCTGATTTTCTGAATGATTTAATCTCACATACCTTGGAGTCTTAAGCTAATCTTGAATTTCAAAATCTTGTGATCTCTCTTTTGTACTTCCACTAGTTTCTCCTTCTTCTTGATCTTCTTGATTCACCGGAACAATCTGAACTTGATTTGAGGTCTAGCCTTTGTTTGTACTATCATTTTGATCATCAGAATCATATCCACGAGTTTTGGATGGCCTAACAATGTCTTCATCAACCTTAACATTTGCACTTTCAACCATTTTCCTCAATCTCTTGTTGTAGCACCGGCAGGCCTTGCTCTTAGTAGAATAACCAAGAAAGATTCTTTCATCACTTCTAGCATCAAACTTTCCTATATCTTCATCTCTTTTGATGTAGCATTTACTCCCAAAGATTTTGAAATATCTAACAATAGGCTTATGACCAAACCATAGCTCAAAAGGGGTCTTACCAGTATCACTTTTGATTTGTACCCGATTGAGGATATAAACAACATTACTCACAGCTTCTCTCCAATAGATATGAGGGACATTTCCTTCTAGCATCATAGTTATAGCAGCATCTTGAACTGTCATGTTCTTCCTTTCCACAACTCCATTTTGCTGAGGGGTCCACGATGCAGATAATTGTCTCTTTATCCCATGTTCTTCACAAAAATAATTAAACTTGAACCATAAGTGAATTCACCACCTCTATTTGATCTTAGACACTTAATCTTTTTGTCTTTGTCTCAACCATAGCCTTAAAGATCTTGAACTTATCTAGAGCTTCAGATTTCTCCCTTAAGAAAGTGACCCAAATCATCCTAGAATAATCATCAATAAGCAACATGAAATACCTGTAACCTTGTAAACTTTTGATTCTAGCAGGACCACACAAGTTAGTATGCACAAGCTCCAACAATTCATTTGAACGATTTTGTTTGCTCTGAAATGAAATTCTAGTTTGTTTTCCTAACTAGAATTCCTTACATATGGAATTAGTAGGCTTTACCAACTTAGGAAGATCTCTCACTGCCTGAGTAGAACTTATCTTGATAATATTATCAAAGTTTACATGACACATTCTCCTATGCCACAACCAGCTTTCATAAACTTGAGCAATCAGATAACTTTTACTAGCACTATTCAGGTGAAAATGTTACCTTTTCTTTTTGTACCTGAAGCAATCACATTTCCATAATTTCCCAATATTATACACTTTCCATCCTTGAATTGAAGATTGTATCCCTTATCAACCATCTTTCCAACACTCAAACGATTATGCTTCAAACCTTCAACATAAAGAACACCATCAGTATTATGCTTACCATCAAAATAAATGCATCTTCTGCCATGGATTATACCACCATTGTTATCACGAAATCTTACAACACCACCATCATACTTTTCCAGGCTCATAAATTTGCTTTTATCACCTGTCATGTGATGTGAACATCCATTGTCAATTACCCATTCATCCTTTTCTTCAACTCGAGCAGCTAGGGCTTTCTCCACATTTGTACAACTAGTAGATTCAGTAGACATAGGTTTATTTTCCTTGATAACAATAAACACAAACTCATCTTCACTTATATTCCCTTTATCTGATTCATCATCTGCCACACCTTCATCAACAACATAATAACACTTCTTTTAAAATCTAGGCTTGTTATATCTTGGCTTAGGGACTCTTTCTGGACACCTTGATACAAAATGACCTATCTTATTGCAAGAAAAACATTTAATAGGCAACTTTACTTTATACTTACCTTCTCCTCTGGCTTCTCTTTTGACAATAAGTGCTTCAAGCTCATTCAGTTCTCTTTCTTCTTCTTCATACTTGAATACCTTTCTAGTAGAACTTTCACCTGCATCATATCTTTACTTGTCTCTTCCGGAGGTAGTAGCTATGAATGCAGATTCTATCTTACGAAGGGCATCACTGAATTCACTCAACTCAAAAGCGGTAAGTTTACCAATCAACATATCTCTGGTTACATTTATCACAGTCCCATCAATAGTTGTAGCCTTGACTTTGTATGCATCAGGCAAGGATCTAAGCACTTTAGCAACAATCTCTGATTCATCCAACTGTCCACCAACACGTCTGATACCACACACAAGTTCATTCACTCTTTACATGAAAATAGTGATATTCTCATCATTGCCAATTTTCAACAGTTCATATTTCCCTTTCAGACTCTATAGCCTAGCAATCTTCACATTACCATCACCTTCATATAAAGTTTCCAACTTTTTCTAGATCTAATAATTAGTCTTCATATCCATAACATTCATCATCTCAGAGTCAATCAAAGCACTCAACAATGCTTCCTTAGCCCTGATATTGTATTCAACATCCCTAATATCAGCAGTAGTAGTAGGACCACTTTGAGGAATAACATACCTATTACTTGTAATGTTCCAGTAAGATTCACCAATGCATCTCAGATGACACTCCATTCGAGTCTTCCATAGAGAATAGTTTGCTCCATCAAATCTTAGACTATCCTTATTATATGTCACCATCGTAGATCACCTCGAGCTAATAAACTTCTTCCAAGGAACCTGCTCTGATACCAATTGTTGGCAACACAAGGGAAAACAACTAAGACGGGGGTGAATCAGTTGTCTCAGAATTTCAAACTTATTAACTTTGTTAACCCTTATTCTCATATCTGATTAATAACCATGAAAGCATAAATCAACAACACATCAGAGATACACATAACACTAAGATTTTTGTGTGGAAACCTTGTTAGGGGAAAAACCGCGATGGAGGTTAATCCACAAGTTTATACTCTATTAAAAGTATAAGAAGAATAAATGTGAATGCACATGCATTCGGGCACATTGCCTAGAGCTCACTGCTCATATATAAGGGAAGACTCACTATCTTACAGAAACATTCAGATTAAATCCATCTGAAGAATTTGAACTGAAGAAGTAGCATCTGCTAATGCCTGATTACAGTTCTAGTTAAGCACATGAACACTTCTTCACTTTTGTTCACTCTTCTTCACACTCTCCTCTACCTTCGAATGATTTGATCTTTATTTGCACATAGCACTCACATAATTTGCTTCATACACACATCAAATGAGATAAACAATCACTCATATATATCCGCAAAAAGTAATTGCATTGCTTCATGTCGGCTTGAACAAAATAATAGAATGAATGCAAACTATCGGCCCAAAACAATAAATATTATTAATGTGAATCAACCAAGGTCGGCCACAACATAGTAGAGACCCAAAAAATTGTCCTCGAACATAAAACACCTTCAAATATTTTTCCTCAAAGATTCACAACACGCTTAATCACCCTGTCGGCCATGAACATGAAAAACATGAACACGCAAGAGAAAATCATGGATCGCGAGCACAACGATTAATGCGGATGTGCAAAAAATATAGAACATGATCTAGAAATGTCCATGAACACCACAGGAACATACGCAACAACTCAAATTACTAGAATCACATTATCTTCTTCCAGGAACACCAACTTTAGTAATAGAATAATTGTCAGAATGCATAAACTCATAGCTTGCTCAAATCTCCATGCGCACCTTTAAAAAATTTGGTGGATAAAATAGATAGGCTTGAAAAAAAACCCTTTAATTAGCAACTTCTCACCATCAACATATTGAACTTTCCATCATACTGATCTTCATTGCTTCATAGACAACCTGCAACTTATTTTATTACATTTTTTTCAATATCCTTGACATATACAATCTTAAAGACATTAATGCTAATAGTGTTGACATTAATGACAACCACGTATCATCAACACAACAACAACATTCAACAGATTTTTACATGGAAAACCCAAAAAGGGGAAAACCACGGTGAGGATTAGCTCACAATATGATAATTAGTTATAAGATATTACAAAAAGGCTCATTGCTAGGTGGACTCACTCTCCAAGTGAACTCATTGTTCACAAAGAAAAGAAAGATGTGGCTTCACAACTAAGATTCGAACTGATGAAAGTGCATCTAACATATGCTAGATTCAGTTCCTTTGAAGCTCAGAACACAAACTTAATACACTTTATTCAACTCAGATTACAAATCTGTTGGTATGTGGCGACTGATCATGCTATATTGTACACTCTTCATGTATCCTCGTTGGGGTCAAGGGTTGGGCTTGACCTCGAGTGGGGGTTTGGGGGCGACAACCCCCGAGAAAAAAAAATCACCTTTTTTCACTTCGTCACTGAAAAGGGAAAAAAGTCGACTTTGTAATCCCTAATTTATGGAAGCTTCTAAAAACTTGTTATAAGTAGTTGGGATGGGGAGCTGTAGCAAGGCATTATATGCAATATTTTAATATGTTTTGCACTGGATAATAAAATCATTAGATGGTTGCGATTTTATGGCAATAATGTCCCTTACCCGGTTTGCTCTAAAATTCGCTTGTAGATTACATTTAGGGTTTCTTCTTTCCAAATGAATGTTGTTTTTAATGAAGTAATCTTGGTTTGAAATCTATATTCACCATATTAATAACATTTCCATGTACACATTTATATGTTAGCATTAATATCTAGATATCCAAAATATAAGCATAATCATAAATGTAATTTAGCAAGCAAGAGGAGTATCATGGATGGATCTACTCGAAGCCCTCATGTTAAGCACGGGAGGTTGTCTACTGCAATCCTCCTTTCCTAACGGCTTAGTAGCTGCATCTCCCATTCACAATGACACCTCTGAAGACACTTATCCTATTAGGGGAAAAAGGAATCATAGGTTCTATAGTGGTCTCAAGGCCTACCACCCCTCCATGGCCGTAGCGGAATCCTTAAGTGGAACCCCCACCCCTCCATGGCCACAGCAGAATCCTTAGGTGGGGTTTTTAGGCACCACTCATCCATGGTTCCTCTTACCTAATAGGTACATACACAGAGCAAACAATCTTTTAGCAATCAAATACATTTGCCTTTATTCAAGATTTATTTTATGCCTATCATCAAATATATTTTCATTTATCAAGGGTTCTCTAAGTTCATCATTTCCTAGAATAATTTTCATTATGATAAGATAAAAAAAAGCATTCTATCAATAATTAGATTAGCCATATCTATTTCTTATATTCAAAATATGCTAAATATTATTGCTAAGTGAATACATCACCTGAGTTGTTATATCTTTCCATGTTTCCTTACTCGCCTCCTTCCTTATACTGAATTGATCATACGATGAGGACAATTCATAAATATACGTAATCTACTTATGTTTATATTAAAGAGTCATCATTACTTATAATTATATATATATACTTCATATACATATATATATATATATATTCTTTTACTTATAGCCATTAGTATTCATATATATGTTTATATACTTATTCTTTCCTTATTCATATATAGTCTTTATCCATTGCATATTATTCATTATAAAATTTATCTATATCTAGGCATATATATTTGTATGCCTATTAAATGATATGTATATATATTAAATGGCTTTATATTCCAATACATAACAATCATTGTTGCTGCTGTTCTGTTTTTCAATGTTTTTCCCTCTTGCTTATTTTCCTTCCTTCTATTTATACCATTCAAGGTAGGTGACTTATGGGGGGAATGTATTGTTTGGTGAAAGAAGTGACTTTTCATAAAATACATCCCTTTGTTAGATTTAATTGCTGCCCTTTTAAACTTGTCAAATGTTTGTTTATTTTATTTGTTATTTATTTATTATACTTTATATTTTATGTTTGTTTATTTAGATATTATATTTATGATTTTAATTTGTATTATATCATATTTATGAAATGGATTATAATATATGTTATTCAATGATGAGAATAATGGTTAAATGGTGATTATATTTATAATCATAATATAATAATAAATTTGCTACTAAAATATATATATTTGTATTTCAATATTTGTTTATTCCTTTGTTCTTTTTCGGGGACATGATAGTCCACCCCGCCTAAGATTGCTTGTCCTCAAGCAATCACAATTCAAAACATTTTTTCCCATATATTGTTGTATTTGGATACTAATAATAGTTGAGTTTTAGATAAGTTAATTTGTTAGTGCCTCCCAACTCCATAAATATTTTGAAAGACAACATTGACATTTTCGTAGTTTTTAAGCATAAAGTAAATACAATGATGGGCTCCACATGAATCAAAAATTAAAGAAAACAACCAAGCAAGCAGGTAGCTCAACCGAATAATTAAGTAGCTCAAGCAAGCAGACCGGTAGCTCAAGCACACAAGCAGGTAGCTCAAACAAGCAAACAAGCAGCTCAAGCACATAGTCAAGTAGCTCAAGCACACAAGTAGGCAACTAACTCAAGTAGACAAGCACGTAGCTCAAGTAGACAAGCAAGTAGCTCAAGCAGACAAGCAAGTAGCTCAAGCAAGTAGGCAATTACATCAAGTAGACAAGCAGCCAGCTCAAGCAAGTAGCTCAAGCATGCAAGCAAGTAGCTCAAGCAAGTAGGCAACCAGCTCAAGTAGGCAAGCAAGTAGCTCAAGCACGCAAGAAACTAGCTCAAGCAAGTAGGCAAGTAGCTCTAGTAGACAAGCAGGTAGCTCAAGCATAGGAGTGAGTAGCTCAAGCATGTAAGCAACTAGCTCAATCACAGGAGTAAGTAGCTCAAGCATGCATAGGATGCAAGGAAAGATGCTCTGATACCACAGTAATGTCCCTTACCCAGTTTGCTCTAAAATTCGCCTGTAGATTACATTTAGGGTTTCTTCTTTCCAAATGAATGTTGTTTTTAATGAAGTAATCTTGGTTTGAAATCTGTATTCACCATATTAATAACATTTCCACATACACATTTATATGTTAGCATTAATATCTAGATATCCAAAATATAAGCATAATCATAAATGTAATTTAGCAAGCAAGAGGAGTATCATGGATGGATCTGCCCGAAGCCCTCATGTTAGGCACGGGAGGTTGTCTACTACAATCCTCCTTTCCTAACAGCTTAGTAGCTACATCTCCCATTCACAACGACACCTCTGAAGACACTTATCCTATTAGGGGAAAAAGGAATCATAGGTTCTATAGTGGTCTCAAGGCCTACCACCCCTCCATGGCCGTAGCGGAATCCTTAAGTGGAACCCCCACCCCTCCATGGCCGCAGCGGAATCCTTAGGTGGGGTTTTTAGGCACCACTCATCCATGGTTCCTCTTACCTAATAGGTACAGACACGGAGCAAACAATCTTTTAGCAATCGAATACATTTGCCTTTATTCAAGATTTATTTCATGCCTATCATCAAATATTTTTCATTTATCAAGGGTTCTCTAAGTTCATCATTTCCTAGAATAATTTTCATTATGATAAGATAAAAAAAAGCATTCTATCAATAATTAGATTAGCCATATCTATTTCTTATATTCAAAATATGCTAAATATTATTGCTAAGTGAATACATCACCTGAGTTGTTATATCTTTCCATGTTTCCTTACTCGCCTCCTTCCTTATACTGAATTATCATACGATGAGGACAATTCATAAATATACGTAATCTACTTATGTTTATATTAAAAGTCATCATTACTTATAATTATATATATATATATATATCATATATATATATATATATATATATTATTTATTCTTTTACTTATATCCATTAGTATTCATATATATGTTTATATACTTATTCTTTCCTTATTCATATATAGTCTTTATCCGTTGCATATTATTCATTATAAAATTTATCTATATCTAGGCATATATACTTGTATGCCTATTAAATGATATGTATATATATTAAATGGCTCTATATTCCAATACATAACAATCATTGTTGCTGCTGTTCTGTTTTTCAATGTTTTTCCCTCTTGCTTATTTTCCTTCCTTCTATTTATACCATTCAAGGTAGGTGACTTATGGGGGGAATGTATTGTTTGGTGAAAGAAGTGACTTTTCATAAAATACATCCCTTTGTTAGATTTAATTGCTGCCCTTTTAAACTTGTCAAATGTTTGTTTATTTAGATATTATATTTATGATTTTATATTTGTATTATATCATATTTATGATATGGATTATAATATATGTTATTCAGTGATGAGAATAATGGTTAAATGGTGATTATATTTATAATCATAATATAATAATAAATTTGCTACTAAAATATATATATTTGTATTTCAATATTTGTTTATTCCTTTGTTCTTTTTCGGGGACATGACAGATGTAGCCCAGATTGGGTGAACCACGTTAAATTCTCTGTGTTGTCTTATTTCTACTATAATTTTCTATGTGTTTTATTTCTTTGTTTTATTGTTCAAATCTGCATTTAACCTATTAGATATCTGCCTTCTAACCCTAACCAAATCTCTACTCTTATCTACATTCATAACTCATTTGCTCAATTTTTGCAAAATTTTACATCACTAACTGCATTTAGATCATGTACACCTAAGACTTGATGTCCAAAAACTCAAATCAACCTTGTATATATACCAAACTCCATCACAAACATCAATTAGGTCAACCTAATTAGATGTAACCCCAAATCATAAAAAAGGTGCCTTGTCAACACCTAATTCATATCAAAATGCCTTCATGCCCAAACACATGCAATATAGGTCGACATGGACCTATAATAGCTCCCTTTTCCATTCACATCACATATTTAATCTCCGCAACTCTTTACATACATTAGGTCATCCATGCATATGACCTAAAAGTATGTCGATCTTGTGTTACTTGCAACTTTTAAACCACTTATCCAAATCAAGCGAAATTTAGAATTAAGATGCTATTGATGCTCATGAACAACATATTAGAATCATAGAAGTAAATTTGTATGTGCAAACAAATGCAGACCAAATTACTGAAGGGCTCTATGTTCTGAATCTACCGTATAGACACTTAGCAAAAATACTTAACTCTATCGGTGTGTGGATCAAACCCTCTTGCAAAATAACTCTTCTACAATCATCCTTCATAGTATTTTTACATCCATCATGTAGTGTTGACATCAATGACAACTCATGAATGACAATATTCTTCATTTTTTCAAAAATCTCCCCCTTTGTCATTGACGGAAACATGTGCCAAAACAAAACTTTTTTCCTCAAACATCTCTCCCCCTTTGACATCAAGGGAAAAGGGTGCTCCCCCTCAAACACATATACAAATTGAACTGAATGTACTAGATCCCCCTTAGGGAGTTAACCAAAAACTCCTAATACATCTACATATGCACAAAACAATCTGTAAACATGAAAAATTGAAAAATGTATAGAGATAGAAATGCTCAACTGAAAGATGTTGACCCGTGAAGCTTCTTAAGAATAGCTTGCCAAGCGGATTTACTTTCTTCCCAATTATTCTTCGATGTTGCAAGCATCCTATTTAGAGACTCAAGCTCCATCAAAGTGTCCTCTCCTTCTTCCACAGTACCGGGGGTAGATTTAAGTTTGAGATTTTTTTATTACTGGTAAGGGCACTTGAGATAGGTATGTGCTTTGTTTTTACCAAGTCCCTTAGCTTCCCAAGCTGCTTGATAATCTCTTCCTTCAGGCTCTACAAAGTGAAGAATATGTCATGCAAGTCCACTATAGCAATCTAGGTCTGATCATCTCTTTCCAATGTCATATCATAGGCACTTGATGCATTAGCTATCCGAGACTCAATTGAGTCCATTTCATCTTTTATTCCTTGTGTGGCATCTGATCACTTCATGCAATACAAAAACAATGTTTTCACCTTTTCCTCATAGGCTTGTACTTCCTTGGAACATTCTTCAACTTCGATATGTGCAGATGCACATTTCTCTGTGATATCCATCAACTTATTCTCTATAAGCCTTGTCTCAATCTTTGTTTTCACTTGTCCTTTCAAACCAGATGTATATTCCTTAAAGGAATCAATCAATAATTTGAAATTTTCCACAACAAACAAAGATGCATCAACATTAGTTCCTGGTGTGATCTCCTGCAATGCATTTACAGCTTCATCTATTAATTCACTACTCGTTTGATATGTTTCAATGATTTATTTTCTTGTTGATGCATTAAACACATGACCTAGTTGCAACTTATGTATAAAAGATATCTTATTTAAATCAACATTGCCCTGTTGTATTGGTAACTACAACAATTGAGAAGAGACAATTGGTTGGAACCTTAACTATTTAGATAATATATGTTTTAAAGGATTTCCAAAGTAGGATTCTTCAGATGCCTTAGGTAGCTCCTCAGACTTCTCTGCTTCTTCATTATTTCGGTATCAATATCTTCTTCTTCCTCCATCTTTTCTTCTTCTTTAGGGAGGTCTTGTCTTTATCTTTGTCTTCATCTCCTTTATCCTTATCCTTCTCTCCTTGCTTACCCTCTTCACTCTTATCTTCTTCACCTTCCTTCTCATCATCATTCTCTCTTTCCTTGTTCTCTTCATTCTCATACCTTTGCTCATTGATTGTATCATGCTTTTTACCTTCACCTGTGTTATGTTTTGTATCTACCGAAGGAATAGATGTCTCTAGGTTGCCTTGAAATACAATCACTTGTGTCACTAAAGGAATAGGAGTGTCATCCTTTATGGTTTCCTCTATGGTCACAACAACATTCTCATCTTTAACATTTCCCTGTATTGGTTCATCTGTGTTAGGAGGAGCATTGTCTGCATTTTCTTTTGTATTAGTAACTCCAATGTTTTCATTTACCAGATCTTGTTCATTGTTGGTAGAGGCAATGGGAATCATTCCATACTTTTGTGATATATCAGTAATCTTCTCCTCTTTTTGCTTCTACATTTTCTCAAATTTATCATGTTCTTTTCCCATTAGAAGTTTGACCCTTTATTTTTTTCTAAATTATTTTCTGAAGACTTGGGCCAGTATGGCCTTGTCATTATTAGATAGGGAGAATCCAATTTTTTCCATAGAATCTTATCTAAGATTTTCTTCCTTTTTTATGGCCTCTTTTCTCCTCTCCATTAAGATGTTTTAGACATCATCTGGAACCTTCTTAATGTTCTCCATGTCTACTTCAATAATCACAATGTATTTTATGATTGACTCTATTATGGTGGCTCTACCCACCTCATTTGCATTTTTTTACAAGGTAGTTGTTTCTCTCAGCATCTCATGATACAAACTACCTTTGAAAAATGATTCCAACTTCATTGGACTGTGCGGTCTCTTTGGATTTGTCTTCTTTTTCTTCTCTGGTTTAGCAATGTCTAATGTATTTTTATTCCTTTCCTTCACCTGCTTATGTATATGTATCCTGAAGGCTTATTTTTATTCTCAATCTCTTCTTTAGCTAAGGTATCGACAATATCTATTCTCTATTTCTTTATACCAATTCTTCTCAAAATCAATGGAGGACCTTCATCCTCTTCTTCTGCTTCAAATAATAAACTCATGTTCTTCTCCCTTACAACTTTTTCTTTCTTCTTTTTGATGTAGTGGCAGTAGGGGATGTTGGAGTAGTTTTATTTTTCTTTCCAAGCCTTGTGGCCTCCTTCACCTAAGGTTCCTCTATTATCGGAGCATTTATTTAGTTCTCTTGGTTTTGTTGGTGGTAGAAACTGATCTAGAGGACTGTTGAAAACTAGAGGGAATGGTGGAAGCAGTTCTTCTAGATCTTGTAGGTCCAATGGATCCACTTGCTATGCTTGCTTCTCCCTCTTATTTTTCTCTTAACACCGGTATTTGTTCTTTTGTGAATCCCTTGTCCTTGAGATGGTCATCCACCATCCTTGTCACCTTCTTCTTTATTTCAAGCTTTTTTAGATCCATATGCACTTCCATGGATTTCTCCTCATATGTTTCATGTCTTTCTTGTGTAGGGTCCTTAGGAATTTTTAGCAGTATGTAAACATAACCATTTAGTTCATTTTCATTGGTCTCATATCCAAGTGGTAGAATCCAAGCAATTCTAGGTTCTACAGCCTCAATAATGCATTCATTTATTGTGACCAGAAATGTGATATCCTTCTCATATTTGTCCACCATAAAATTAGGGATCCTCTCCCTTTCATGTGCTCTCTTCTAAAATACTACAAAGAAACCAGTAAGTGATTCATCTTGAGCTTTGATATCATCAATACTGTGTAGATATTCAAATATTTGATGGGACATCGGTCTACTTTTATCCCATATGACATTGTTTTTCCTAGAAGCTCCCTCGGAAAGTAAAACATCAAACAAAATACCAAAGAACCAAACTTGAAGGGGCATTTCTTCTCTTTAGTTTTCTTAAAGTTTTCAAAGAGTTATTTCCTGATCAACTCACATAAATCATAGTCCTTTCCCTATTCCACCATTTCATAGGCTACATGAATTGTTGTAGCTGACACAAAATTCTCTTTGTTGGTGTAGTATATCTTATATCCTATTACCATAGTTGCATATCTTACTGCAAGATTATGAGTTTTGTTCACAATGAGAGCCCTTTGGTCAAATGTATCTCCAGTTAATTCCATCACAACCTTATTCTTCACAGATTTCAATACCGGTATGGGTCAGATGGTACATAGTCCAGTAATCTCCCTTATGAATTCCTTAGATATCAAACCAGGCATGTCAGTCCATATGAATTTGTCATGCACTCTACTTAATGCTATTCTCACATACTTATTTTCATCATCATAGATGAAGCATGGAAACCATTTCCAGACATACAGTTTCTTCTTCACTAGGTTTTCATACTCAGGTTTGATTTTGTAATCATCTCCAATCAATTGATCTATCCACAAATCTGTGAATCTTGTGTGGTTTTAGTCTTCCATTTTCCTGTGGATGTATGCCCTAGTATCTTTTGTAGGAAAAAACCTATATGGAATGCTCGAAAAAGCTTCAAGCGGGTCATTCTCAAATATTTTCATGGGGCATTTCTTGAATTTAGATCGGGGTTTCTCACTCATGCATTCACTACTGTAGGTGTAGCCATTTCTATTGAATTCAAATGCTTCAAAAAATAAATTCAATTTCAACTTTAGATAATGGTAAATACCTTTTTCTTACTCAACTGGAACTAGGGTTTGGATGCTCTGCTTCAAAAATCACCTTCAAATTCTTGAGTTCACTTCAATTCGCTCTACTCGCTCCAAATGCATAAAAGTGAATGAAATCAAAAAATAATAGGTACGTATAACCCTTCGATTCTGCCGTAATTCATATTTAATATGCCAAACAATAAAGTTGGTAAAACCCTTCTCTATGCAATATTAAACCCTAAATCGCTCTGTAAATCTTCACAATAGCATATTTTCTTTCAAATTCTTCTCCAAAAGATCCAAAATGTCCATCTCCATCACATATCTTCATGCTAAGCCATGACACTTCATATCGCTAGGGGGTTATTTGATTATCTGTTATTACTCCCCCTAAGCCAATGCTTAGGTTGAATTCCCAGAGGAATTATCTACATCAGAGGGTGGTACAGATTCATTTGTAGTCTTTGATTCTTCCTTATTCTTAGGCTCCTCTTTCTTTCTCCAAATCTTTTCCATTTCCTTATTTACTTCAATTGGATCAATCTATTTAACTGGTTCATTTCTCTTTACTGGATTATCCTTCCTACAAAATCTAGCAATATGTTTAGATCTATTACAGTTGTTGCATATGAAATTTCTCTGAGCATTATTCCTTTCATTCATTTCGGATTTACATTGATTAGCCTTGTGTCCAATCCATAATATGTATAGCAGTAACCATTGAAAGATTAAATCATTCTAGCATTGTTATATGCATTCATCATTTGATTTCTACATTCATTTTCTCTATGCCCAAACTTTTTGTATGTAAAGCATTGAACAATAAGGGATGAAACATTTTGATTCAGTTTTCTTCTACATTCCATTGCTCTATGTCCAAATTTATTGTAAAAATAACAAATATCATTGAAAGATGGGTACCTTTGAGTATTTGGTTGTCTGATAGTCTTCTAGCATTATTTCTTTGATTCTGGAACTTGCCATTATTTTTCTTGTCTTCAGTCTTCTCTAGTTCATTGGTCTTCTTTGCATTAGGTGTCTGATCTTCTTTTGAGCTTTCTCCTTTTTCAACTCCCAAACCACCTTTGTCTTTAGATGATTTCTAACCTACAATTAACTCATCAAGAATTGTAAAACTTGTCTTGAATTTGTCTTCATGAATTCTTGCTTTCTCTAGATCTAATCTCAAATTTACCACTTCTTGTTCAAGCCTTATGCATTCATTAGTTTTTATTTTTACCATTGCATTCAAACATTCCTCAATTCGTTTCTTTTCTTCCACTTGCACTTTCAGTTCGATGATGTTCTCATTTGCTTGTTTCAATTGTTCATTGACCTCCTTATGCCTTTCTTTGAACTTCTTGATTGTCTCTCTCAAATTTTTGATGCAGTCATTTGCTTCTTTAATATTTTTCTTTAGATCTTTGTTTTTATCTTCAATTTTTTCAAGATCTTTAAGAGCAACTTTAAGTTCTCCATCTTTTTCAAGCATGCAATATTCTTCTATGTAACCTATAGTAGGAATCACTTCCAAAGAAATAGGAAAGTTTCTATCAGCCATGTGTTCAATTTCCAAGATCTTCCCAAAGCAGTCAAGCTTCTTCTAAGGAACCAGGCTCTTATACCAATTGTTGAACACTCAGAATACTAAGAGGGGGGTGGATTAGTATTCTATTAAACCATATTATTATTAACCATCTAATTATCAAATCATACTTAACAATTATAAGGAATGAAAGAATGAACAACCCATAACATGCACAACACATGAACAACAAGATTTTTACATGGAAAACCCAAAAAGGGAAAAACCATAGTGAGGATTAGCTCATAATATGTTATAACTAGTTATAAGATATTACAAAAAGGCTCACTATCCAAGTGAACTTGTTGTTCATAGAGAAAGGAAAGATAGAAAGAGGTGGCTTCACAACCAAGATTTGAACTGATAAAAGTGTATCTAACATATGTTGGATTCAATTCCTTTGAAGCTCATAACACATACTTAATACACTTTATTCAACTCATATTACAAATATCTACTCTACTCTACATTCACAACTCATTCACTCAACTCTACAAAATTTCACATCATTGATTGCATTTGGATCCCAATATTCGATGTCCACACACTCAAATCAACCTTGTATATATTACAAACTCCATCGCAAACATCAATTAGGTCAACCTAATTAGATGTAGCCCCAAATCATACAAAACGTGCCTTATTGGCACCTAATTCAAATCAAAATTCCTTCACACCCAAACACATGCAATATAGGTCAACATGGACCTATAATAGCTCCCTCTTCCATTTTCATCACATATTTAATCTCCATAACTCTTTACATACATTAGGTCGACCAAGCATAGGACCTAAAAGTATGTCAATCTTGTGTTACTTGTAACTTTCAAACCACTTATCCAAATCAAGCGAAATTCAGAATTAGGATGCTACTAATGTTCATGAACAACATATTAGAATCATAGTAGTAAATCTGTATGGGCGAACAAATACATACCAAATTACCAGAGGGCTCTATGTACTAAATCTACTAGTGTAGACACTTAGCAAAAATACTTAACTGCTTCGGTGTGTGGATCAAACCCTCTTGCAAAATAACTCTTCTACAATCATCATTCATACTATTTTGAAATACATCATGTAGTGTTGACATCAATGACAACCTTCTTCATTCTTTCAACACCTAGTATATTTTAATCCCTTCTAATATAGTAGATTATTGAAAAGTCCTTACACCAAGTCACATCATTATCCCAATGCGGATATGGCTAGTTCTCCACCACCATTACCATCTTGCTCGTATGTTGATCCTTCTACTTTGGAATCAACATCATATACTAAACTATATCCCCCAATCAAGGTCAAGATCATAGACAAAGGGTGTGGGCACTACAAGAGAAAAATATTCTATGTTAGTCAATAATTTCTATCTCCAAAGTCTTATAGAAAAACATAGAAGAATAAACAAAATATAGATTCTAGGATAATTTAGTGTGTTACAACCAATTTTATACAAAATGGTTTCCTTAACGATTAAATCATAGACAGTGATATAAATTCATGGTTATACAAAGATGAATAATTTACATAATGCTTTGTTCAAGTGACATATCCTAAGATACTCAAAATGATTAAAAACATGGATTACCAAGGGAAAAGGTTAGAATTACATGAACAAGGTCCTCTTAAACCAATCACTATCAAGGTCAATTATCATACATTTAGTTTAGTATATATGCCTTTAGTTTGAAAGAATCCTACGATACCAATAGTACCTTTCATACTACATTATAAGTTTTTTCTCATTGATAAGATTGTCAAAGGGTAGGACTTTGGAGACTCCTTGGCTAATTTAGCCACTATATTTAATGAGCTAAATATCTATACTATTGAACCAACCATTACACCTTTTATTGATCATCTATACCTCATTTATAGGACCAACAAGATCCTATGTATTGGGACATATTTGAAATGACGAACTTATAGTTGAGTTCATGAGACTTCATGAAGGTATTCCAATTAATGATCATATAAACAATTTTGACATAGACCTAGATACAATAACCTATTTTAGGTAACAAGCTGAGTTCCTTAATCTTTAAAAAAAAAAAAAAATTCAAAAAAATAAAACAAACAAAAAAATGAAAAAATAGTAAAGAGAAAAATCCGCCTTTAATGTTGTCTTGAGGCAGTCGTTATGATGAAAAATTGGTAAAGAGGCATCATTTTTGACATCTAAAATATATTAAAGACTCAAAAATACAAAAATAGTAAAGATAAAAATGATCCTATGGTGAAAATTGCCTTTGGTGGCACCTTGGACAAGTACCATTCTTGAAAACTTGCTTGCAAGTCCTCATCATCATTGTTGGAAAATGTGCCTCAACTTGCTGGCTTGAATATCTGTTAAGGACGATGAATTTACCCTCCATACCGCAGAGTCCTTCCTTCCCTTTGGCAGGAGCACGATGGACCTTGGCTTCATCAGAAGAACGATCGCATATCGGTGAGTGACAATGTGTTGTCTCACCGATATGTCGATATGTGATAAATGTTGTGTCGGTGTGACTTGGGGTCATCTGTGGAACCTTTTATCGGGCTACATCGATGGACCAATGGCAGATGGAAGCGACTTGGTGGGGACCACAACATAGTGTACCAGTGAACGAGGATCTTGATCTACAGTTGAGATTTGACTAATCCAACGGTGTGTGTTTTATTCCACGCTCAATTGAGGTGATTACCGACGAACTCTTGTGAACTGAGTAGAATCGTCTGAGTGTTTGACACTTGGCGGCATGCAAAGTGTGCAGGCTTCGAACACGTGTCATTGTTTTAGAGAAACTTATTGGGGATATTGTAGATGCTTTTTTTGATTCCTTGAAATTGCACAAGACATGTACGTGTGTCTTGGTGGAATCTGGTGGTCTGGCGATCAGATGGTTATTGCCATACCACGGTGGTTGTTAGGCCATACCGCGGTAGCTCAGGGCACAGTTGACCATTTCGATAGTCAAAGTGATGGATGAATGGCATGATGACACGTGGCACGATCTCATTCATTGATTTTACATCGTTGTTGTAAATCAACGTTGATTGGCCGAAAGCTTTATTTCTTTGGTGGTGATTAAATACAAAGGCAGGTTTGGTAACTTTTACATTGTTGGGTAGCTCGATGCGTGTTGTAGGGCGGTGTCACCAGAGAATGATGGAAGTTGGTCAGTGGGGTAATTAAATACCATGATAGTTGTTGGTTGGACAAGAGAGAGGTTGATCGTGATGTGAGATCAGATCAAGCAGGGTAGAGAGTGTGTGTTCAAACGGTATGCTCTGAGCATTGTAACCGTGAACACTGAGACACATAGAACTAAGAAGATGTGAACTTGAGAGGCCATGAGGCTGTACTGGTCGAAAGGCTAGCTGATTGAGTGGGCTGGTGACATGAAATGTATCTGCATTGTATGTCATGTGAGGACATTGTAACAGTGTGAGGATTCAGATCCATGATGTTGCTTGTTTTCTCTAGATGAAACAAGATGTAACTCCTGTAAAGGCTATGAGCCTGAGATTGTATTGTAACTATGTTTGTTTTTGAATAATACAATGGCTAGATCTTTTGGAGGGTGGGGTTTTTTACTCGAAAGTGTTTTCCCCACGTAAATCTATGTGTTCATTAGCTTGTCTTCCATGTTGTTAGATTCTATGAATTTTGAATCTATTATTTTTCTGCATGTGCTTTTCTTAGAAGGGTTAATGGGGGAAAACAACTGTGCTTGTTTCTGCTTTATGGCATAGTAGTTTGTGTCTTTAGGTGATTTGAAGAAATTAAAGTCATGAAGGAACTGTTGTTCTTAGATGTTTCGTTCTAAGATGACTCGTTTCATCCCCAACAAGTGGTATCAAAGCAAGTTAAGGGAGGCCAAGGTTTGTTCATGATACCAACATGTATCAGAGCCTTCTTTTGGATGTTGGTTCTCAGTATTTCTCCTATGAAGATTTCTTAGTTTGTTAGGCTTGAGGAAATCTGGAGGAATCGGCTAATGTTTGATCCTTTGATGAGTAAAAGTCTCTACTCTCTTGAGACAAGATGCAATGTGAAAGACATTGAAGATGGATAAGATTGGAGTTGATCATATTGTGATAATGTGGTTTGAGGCTCCTAGTTGGCAGCAAACGATCCTCATGTAAGGGGTGTGAGTTTATGCTTATGGTTGTGTTGCAATAGAGTGTGCTTCATACTAGGTGTCTATGTGAGGGGCTCCCTGGTGGTATGGAGATGTTTGGATTGTTATTCAGCCATGGAGTATTGTGCTTGTGCTAGGTTTTCTGACTTGGCATTGAAGGCGATGTTCTCTGTCACCCTGATTGCATGAAGGCTATAAAGTTGATCTTGGGTGGTCTGAAAACTTCCTAATAGCCTGGCTCTCTCATATTCATGTGCATGCTTGTGGTTCTAGAATTGGTCTAGAATGGACCTGAAATTCCTGTACTACTTGTTCCTTTTTTGGATATCTTGTACTTGCATGTTTCAGTTTCATGTTCTTTGGCTCTGAAGGTTTTCTATAGATTTTCCTAAAAAGTCTATGATACATATTCATGTTATTTTTCCATTATTTTGGTTAACCATGATGGTTATGTGTAGACTCTTGGATCGTCCAGATGAGCAATGGATATGGATGTGCATGGGTGTTTATAAACACGGTGGTTTTGCACGGTCAAGCAAAAAAAACTTGTGGTTATGTGGAGCTGTTGTTAAGCTATTTTCTAGACCCTGGCCTTTGGGGTGTGACTCGATGAGATAGTTGCAATTCGACATGGTTTTGAGGAGGTGTGATGTATTCTCTACATGGGAGTGTTGGTATGTGATTTTTCATTCAACATTCTCGTGGTGTTGCTTGCTAGTTTCTTAGACTATGGTACTTGAGTTGTGGACGTGATTGGCAAATCAGATCTATTTTTTGTGATCTGGTGTTTCAGTCAAGTTTGTCTTCATTGTTGTTCTCTTTGAGATCTCAATTTTGTAGTTTCCTTTGCGATGATAGGTTTGCACTGTTGTTGTGATTAATCTCTGAGTTGTGCGGCTAGTGGATTAGCTACCCATTGGCTGCAGTGAGATAACTTGGAAGTGGACTGTCTATATCCATGAGGTTGCTTCAGTGGTGCTGTAGATTTGTTAGCTGGCCTTATCTGTGGTCACTTGTGCATTAACATGGCTTCTTTGAGATGCGAGGTAGGATGGCGTTGAGTACCTGAATAGTTGGCTATGGGGACTTGTAGCATGTGTATCACGATTTCATGGAGAGCTTGGTACACATTATAGTGTAAGCTTTTTGACAGTGATGGTGTGGTCTGTGTTGTTTGGCTTTATTGTCAGATGGACATGTTGTCGATTGTACCTAGAGGTTTTTCAGATCAGCAGATGTTTAGTCATGATGCTTGGAAAGCTTGGATGTCACGACTCAGTGGGAGCTTTAGCAGTGACTGTGAATTCATCACTTGGTGGTGAATGATCTTCTTTAGTGTTGCAGATGTTACTAGGAGGGACTCTTAGATCCTGTTGCTACAAAAGGGTTCTTTCGCATTTGTATGGACACTATTTGAGGATGTACAACATCTTGACACCATGGAGGACATTTGGAGTCTTTGGCTGAGATGTTGGTGGTGCTTGATAGGTGATGTTGGTTTAGAGTTTGTTTGCTTGATGTCATGTATACTCTTGCTTGAGCATTTGAGTTTTGGCATGTTGCATTGCTCTTGAGACCATAGTTTGTTTACTTGAAGCATGGTATCTCCTAAGGGGGATGTGTAGATCATGATGTCATGATAAGTTCCTATTTTAGTTTTTTGGAGCTTTAATAATGTTCTGGTAATTCTTTGTGGTTTGAGTAATAGTGCAGTAATGTAGATTGGAGTTTAGCATGAGATGGTTGGTTGTTGGTGCTCATGGATACATGGAGAATGAGGTGAGGTTGTGATTCTCATGGAATGAGAAAGGTGTTTATAGTTGAAAGTTCGAGTAGCCTACACCTTGGTTGAACGTGAGTTCAATAGAGATCACTAAGGAGATTGCTCTTGGATAAGTCATGAAGGCTTGTATATCTTGGAGGAGCATTTATATTTTTGGTCTGCTCGACAATGAAGATTATTTGAGAGTTGTTTTCCCATTATATCTTTCAGATGTGTTTTATGCTTTATCTTTCATAGATATGGATCTTGAATTATTATTTTAAGGTTCTGGAGGATTCATAGTGGAAGGTGGACATCATAGTTTATGTCCTTGAGCTTTTGTGTTATATCATCTTTTGATGAGAACTGGTAGGAGATAGTTATATGGGCTAGTTTGATCTTCTTTGTGAGGCTTACATCCATGATTTATTAATTTTGAACGGTTGGGTGTTGTTGTGGATTTTCCTTTGGGATGTGAAGGAGATCATACTTGACACAGCTGGCTTTTAGAGGTGTATGTAGAAGGAGGTTCTACAGGTATATGTTGTGCATCGTTTCTCTCTTTGGTCTCGGTTGCCTTCCTGGAAGTTTGTTTTCATCCTACGTTGGGTGTGAAGAACTTGGAAGAACTATGGAAGACTATTGAGAGAAATGGTTCATGTAGCAGCCAGTTGTAGGTTATACATGCTTCATTGTGGATGTTCCTTGGTAGACTTGTTATGCCGTTGATCTTTCAAAGTTGGCATTACCCATGTAGTGGGAGTACTTGTATGTGTTTGGTCTTCTTTGACTGGTTGGCACATGATGCTTGTATCTGCAGTTGATGGGTTGGTTGTGTTGCTGGCATGAGTTTACTAATGTGGATACCTTGAAGGTATGGGTGAATGGATGGAATAGCATGAGCTGTGGGTACTATTTTCAGTCGCGCGGGTTTGATTAGTTGGATGGTTGCAGTCAGTTTTTTGGTTGATGTTCTAGCTGATGTTTTGTCTTATTTCTGGAGAATGACTTCGTGACTATGTTCACAATTGAGAGTTTTGAAGTTGTTGCAGTGTTGCTTCTGTATTGCTAGTGAGCACGATGGAGTATTGGTGTCTTAGTTGGAGCATGTAAGAATTGTGTTAGTTTCTAAAGTTCGAGTATGAAGGAAGCCAGTAAGTCTTCGTTAAGTGGGAGCTTTTTGGAAAATGTGCCTCAACTTGTTGGCTTGAATCTTTGTTAAGAATTTGATGAATTTACCCTCCATACCATGGAGTCCTTCCTTCCCTTTGGCGGGAGTGTGATGGACCTTGGCTTCATCGAAAAAATGATCTCATATCGATGAGTGACAATGTGTTGTCTCACCGATATGCCGATATGCGATAAACGTTGTGTCGGTGTGACTTGGGGTCATCGGTGGAACCTTTCATCGAGCTACGCCGATGGAAGCGACTTGGTGGGGACCACAACATAGTGTACCGATGAATGGGGATCTTGATCTACGATTGAGATTTGACTAATCCAACGGTGCTCGTTTTATTCTACGCTCAGTTGAGGTGAGTATCAATGAACTCTTGTGAACTGAGCGGAATTGTCTGAGTGTTTGACACTTGGCGGCATGAGAAGTGTGCAGGCTTCGAACACATGTCGTTGTTTTGGAGAAACTTATTAGGGATATTGTAGATGCTTTTTTTGATTACCCGAAATTGCACAAGATGTGTACGTGTGTCTTGGTGGACTCTAGCGGTTTGGCGATTAGACAGTTATTACCATACTGCGGTAGTTGTTAGGCCATACTGCGATAGCTCAATAGGAGTTGCTTGAGGCACAATTGACCGTTTCAATAGTCAAAGCGATGGACGAATGTCATGATGACACATGGCGTGATCTCATTCATTGATTTTACATGGCTATTGTAAGTCAACGTTGATTGGCCGAAAGCTTTATATCTTTGGTGGCGATTAAATATAGAGGCAAGTTTGGTAACCATTACATTGTTGGGCAGCTCGATGCGTGCTGCAGGGCGATGTCGCCAGAGAATGATGGAAGTTGGTCGATGGGTAATTAAATACCATGATAGTTGTTGGTTGCACAAGAGAGAGGTTGATCATGATGTGAGATCAGATCAAGTAGGGTTGAGAGAGTGTGTTCAAATGATATGCTCTGAGCATTGTAACCGTGAACACTGAGACACATAGAACTAAGAAGATATGAACTTGAGAGGCCGTGAGGCTGTGCTAGCCAAAAGGCTGGCTGATCAAGTGGGCTGGTGACATGAAATGTATCTACACTGTATGTCGTGTGAGGACATTGTAACAGTGTGAGGATTCAGATCTATGATGTTGCATGTTTTCTCCAAATGAAACAAGATGTAACTCCTGTAAAGGCCATGAGCCTGAGATTGTATTGTAACTCTATTTGTTGCTGAATTATACAATGGTTGGATCTTTTGGAGGGTGGTGGTTTTTACTCAAAAGGGTTTTCCCCATGTAAATCTGTGTGTTCATTAGCTTGTCTTCCATGTTGTTAGATTCTGTGAATTTTGAATCTGTGTATGTGTTGAATCTGTTATTTGTCTGCATGTGCTTTTCTTAGAAGGGTTAATGGGGGAAAACAATTGTGCCTATTTTCATGTTTTCACTTTATGACATAGTAGTTTGTGTCTTTGAGGTGATTTGAAGAAATTAAAGTCACGAAGGCACTGTTGTTCTTAGATGTTTTGTTTTAAGATGACCCGTTTCATCCCCAACAGTCATCCACTTCCCCATCCTACATCAATGTCATTTAGTGAAGTCCCCCACCCATCTCATTATGCACTTTATTATACACTGGGGGTAGGTGACTACATATTTCATGAATAAATATTAGTTTATGCCTCCTTCCTCACTTAGTGACTAGGATACCTTCCAATAACAACAAGTTGCATGCATTTTCCATTCCATCAATAAAATGGAAACAAATTTCAAACATAAACATGTGCTTCAAACCTTTGATCCAACACACTTGAAACATGTGTTCTCAACATAAAACCATACAAATCTATATCAACCTTGATAACATATAGTCAAACAATCCTTTCCCATTGTGAATGTTTCCTTATAATCCATCACTTGTCTTATACATGATGTTTCCTTCCCTAAACCAACCATTTATCTTGTATAGAATTCTTCCTTCTCAAAAATATAGATGATCCAAATTCATCCTTTACTCCTCTCCTCACCTTAGCATAATATAGTATTGTTTTTTTAAAATTAATCGTTGCTTGTATTTTTCTTCGGTTTATCTTTTCTATCTTATAATATTTTATTTTATTTATCTTTTGACCCACATTATGCCTACTTGGGGTCGCCATGATCATTTCATATTATGGTGTGCTTTGATATGGCATATATAATAGGGCATAGTCTCTTGTTTTTTTATGTCATGCTTGATGGTTATCTCATCATAGATCCACTAAGAGCATAAAACAACATATGAGTGCTAGGGCATCCCATTCTCTATTGTTTGCTTGAGATTCAATCCACACATTGGATACCTTGTCACCTTGGTCTTATATACCCTAGTGCATATCATCCATTACTATATCAAATAAAGGTTGTTAATATCAAATTCAACATAACACATCATCATCATTTCATCCATCATGTTTCTTTCATTTTCCATTTTCTTCATCTTTTCTTCTCTGAAGAGATCACCCATGCAATTTATGCATAGTTAATTTCTCAAGGGGGAATCAATCACATTAATCATCTCATCTTTTCTATTTTTTCTTACTTGATTGAGGCATGCCATCATCTTTATCATCTCTATTTTTTATTCTTAGCTACTTTTCTTTGAAAAAATGTCACATCGAACATTACTTCAAAGAGGATAAAAATATAGATACTGAAAATATTCACATAATTATTGCCCTAATAGTCAACATTAATTTATCATAACATCATTCGCTTGTCAATAATTTCATAATCATCATTTATTAATATTCATTCATTAAATTACCATTTACCACATATTATCGTTTATTAATTAATATTTATTTAATAATCCTCATTATCCATTTAATCAAATAATATTTAATTATTTAATTAAATGTGATCTAATCATCTATTTTTAAATCATAATTTCCATTTTTTAATCATCACTTAATTCCTATTTTCTCTTCAATCAACTCAACCATCATTGATCAATTAACTTAGTCTCCATTTGGAAACTCAATCTTCACCAATTTGTTAACTCCATTTCATTTTAGAAACTTCTTCTTCCATTAGTCAACTCAATCTTTGAATATGAAATTAGTGTGCACATAAATATCTATCAATTAAATCAACAATCTAATATTATCTTCTTTTGGCTTTGAAAGGGAAAAATTATAATTTGTAGTTGAGTTGACTCCACTAGTTTTTAGTTAACTCAGGTTATCACCCTCATCCACATATCTCCGGTCTATAAAAACAATCTCTTCTTCATCATTTTCATATTCATTCTCATCTATGCAATTATATTGTATCAAAACAATCACACCTAGTGTTATGCAGATAATATATGCATCTACATACCTTCAAAGTGAATCAACATCTTCCATTTTTTAGGTATGTCCTAAATTTCATAGACTAGGTTTGCTTTGATTTTATTTTGTCTTTACAAGTTATTTACATTTCTAGTTTATGATTTCCATTGTCTACAACTACTTTTGGTTTTGTAGGTGAGCCTAGGGTACGTGAGCTCATTATTGGCTCCCAAAATGAAAGTATAGGGAAAAGGTATATTGCTTCACAATATTAGTTGAATGTTTACATGACCTGGAAACTACCATGTCCCTTTTTCTGGAAAGACAGTTATAGAGGGGAATCTGGGAATCTTACCACATTTCATCATAGAACACCCTTCTAACTTGCAGTTTGGAACATAGCACCTACAATAATGCCCTCACATCATATCCGAAGCTCAAGGAAAAAACATCATATACTAGAAAGATATTACCATCAAAAGATCACTAGTTTAAACTCACTGTATTAGAGCAGGATCAGTTTCGGGAATCCATCTGCATTCCTCTATAGGAGCACATTTTGGCTTGAAATTTGGAACATGACATCTATGATGAAAATTTCACATCATATCCCAATCTTAAGAGGAATGCATCAGGTACCAAAAATATATTGTTGTTAGAAGATGACTATGCTAGGTAACTGATACCCACTTTAGTAGGCTTAAAAGATAAGACACCTCTGGATCATGTGGCAACAATTGTGAAGTTTTAGAAAGAAGTAAAGTGCTAGGGAAGCACATGGATAGGTCCATAGGATGTCACACTAGTTCCAAGAGAATCTAATTTGGCCTTAAGGTCAACCTAGTGTAGCATGTGGAATTCAGATTTTGGGCTTTGGTACCATCTTTGGCCCAAGGCCAACCTATTCCTTAAGGGAAATTGTTAGCATATAAATGTAGGGAGTCAATTCATGTAATAGGCATAGAATTATGATGTCATTTTCTTTGCATTTTAGACCACTAGTGTTCTAAATCCTTCTAGGGATGAAAACCCATAGGAGTCTGTGGTCAGTGGATGAAAACCCAACAATCACTAGGATCAGAGGATGAAACCCCTTTGGTTCCCGAGGGAATTCTCATTTACAGATTGTATTTGAGCTTCAAGGATTTTGTAAGGAGTTGATAATATTGTTGTTGATATGTGGTAATCTTGTATATCGGTCAAGATCATTGTTGTGAGTTGTAATTGATATATCATATATGTATGTAATTCTGAAGTTTATTAGTATATCAAAGAGATCTATGTGTTCATATATTGTTGTTCATTGAATTCAATCTACAAATTAGTCTCTATGTTGAAATTATATGTTAGGGAAATTACAGTGGTATTAGAGCATGGTTTTGCCAGCCTATAGGGTTTTCTTAATGATGAATGTTGCCAAGTGAAAGGGAGATTAGGCTCCAGAGGAGAGAATTGAAAAAACTAGGTCAAGAAGAAACCATGGATGATGAAGGAAAAGAAGGAAAAGAAAAATTTGAGGAAAAGATGCAAGGGCATAATCATCTTGCCAACATGCTTGGCTAGATGTTTCAATGGATGTAGACCAATGCTAGGAAGGAGAACGATATTATTAATGGAGTTGGCACTAATAGTGAAACCAGTGGCGGAAAGGGGAAGGAGAAGATAGTTGCTACACAAAGCTTGAAAACTAACTTTAGTAATAGACCTCTGAAGCCTAAATTCATTCAAGGAGCAGAAGAAGTCTCGGGGGAAGAAACTACCCTCCAACATGACATATTAAGAGCTTATGAAGAGTATAGGGCTTTGCACCCTCAGATCAAGGAGATATTATCTTTGATAGATTTCATGGAAATGAAGAAGAATAAGAAAGGAACTTACCATTCACCACCCAAGTCAAAATATTTGGAGCACTCATTAGGGAAGCTATCTATTTCATCCTTCGATGGAACTAAGAAGAGCACTATTAGGGCATGGTTGTAGAAACTTGATACATACTTGGCACTCAAACCTATGTTTGAAGAAGATGCCACCAAATTTTCCACCCTAAATTTGGAAGGAATTGATCATGATTGGTAGTACCATGGTCTGATCACTCAAGGCCATAAATTAATCAAATCTTATTATGAGTTTTGTAGAAAAATAGTTGAGAGATTTAATAGGAGAGATCTGGAAGAACATTTTGGAGAATTGGCTCGCCTCAAACAAAAGGGAAAAGTGGAAGAATATGTTGCTAAGTTCCAAAGGCTATCAGTCATGGTAACTGACATCTCAAAGAAGAGACTCATAGTCCTATTCATTGAAGGTTTGGTAGCACAACTCAAGGGCTTGGTGAAGGCATTCCACCCCCTAGCAATGTAGAAGACTATCTGAAAAGCTTTTGATTTGGAGAATTTTGTTCTCCAATGGAAATAAAAACCATCAATATGGAATAAGTCAAAAGGAATTTTCCAAAAGAAGCCTTGGACTATTTAGAAACCTACTCCCCTTTCCGCACCTAAGAAGATTAATGATAAAACCAAGAATAAGCTCAAAAGGAAGAAAAATTGTTTCTCTTGTAGAGAGCCATGGGTTCTAGGACACAAATGTCTTGGAAAGGGGAAAGTTCACTATATAGAAGTCACTTCTAACAAATATTCATAATCAAACAAGTCTAATGAATTCCATGATCCAAAAGACACCCCTTTAAAAGACGAAGAAAAGGAGAAAGACAATGGCATTATTCTGGCATCACTATTTGGAGCACATAGGTACCATTCTTTTAAAGTTCGAGGAGTCCTTGTCAAACAAAGAGTGATTGTTTTGATTGATGGTGGAGCTACCCACAACTTCATTGATGAAGGACTTGTGAAGAGGAAAAGACTAAACGTGGAATACTTTGAAGGCTTCATTATCGCTGTTGTGGATAGGTATAACTTACCCTATAAGGAGAAAGTCTGGAAGCTGGACATAACCTTTGGAGATCATAAGGTTTGTGATGACTTATGTGGTTTGGGAAAATTTGATGTAATTTTGGGTGTGCAGTGACTATATTTATTAGGTGAGTATACTACGAACTACCAAACAATGGAACTCAAGTTCCAAGCCAATGGGAAGGATGTGGTTCTAAATGGAATGACTAATGGAAATCCACAAGTAGTATTAGCCATGAGATTGGAGAGGATCTTCTGGAAGAACCAAGTTGCTTAGATTGCTAGTTGTTTGGTGATTTCAAAAGACTCTTTTAAAGGTAAGAATGGCCAAGTTTATATTGATATACAAAAGATTTTGGATAAGCATAGTTTGGTTTTCAGCGACATGCCTCTTAGGTTTCCACTAGATAGAGGTTTTCATCATATCATAGAACTTGAATTGGGATCGAAGTTGCTTATGACCACTCCTTATTTACATCCTAAAATGTATAAGGAGGATATAGAGAAAGTGATAAAGGAGTTGTTGGATATGGGCTACATCAAGCCAAGCTCTAGTACCTTCGCATCTTCTGAGGTGTTGGTAAAGAAGAAGGATAACACTTTGCAGATGTGCATAGACTACTGGGCATTAAAGAAGAAGACCATTAAGAACTGATAACCCATATCATAGATAGATGAACTGATTGATGAGCTACATGGTGCAATGTACTTCTCAAAGATTGATTTGAGGTTTAGATACCACCAGATCCACATGAGAGAAGAAGATGTACAAAAGACTGCTTTGCAGTGTCACTATAGGCACTTTGAGTTCTTGGTCATGCCTTTTGGTCTCGCTAATGCTTCAAAAAGTTTATAATCCCACATGAATCATGTTTTTGGTAAGCACTTGAGGAATTTTGTGTTGGTTTTCTTTAATGATATTATTATCTATAGAAAAACATGGGTAAAACATTTGAATCATTTGGATATAGTCTCAAGAATTCTAGAATAATAGTCTCTCTTTGTAAAGATACATCGAAATGTGATTTTGGATCAATAGAGATATTGTATTTGGGACATGTCATAAGTGCTAAAGGAGTCTAGGTTGATCAAAAAAGATCCATGTCATTCTAGACTGGCCACCTCCTACAAAATTGTCTTAAGCGAAGAGGTTTCTTTGTGTAGACACCTAAATTTGGCCACTTATGTTTGGTCAAATTTATCCCTTTTCATCTAAATATCCTCTTTTTAACATTAATTAAATAATGTTACTATTATTTAATTAATACCCCTAAATTCCTCCAAATCCCTAAGGTATTTAGTTAAATAATTAAATACTTTATTATCTATCCTACCTTACCCCTTCTATCCTGTAAATTAAATAAGTAATTTATATTCATTTATTTACTCCCTCAAATGTCACATCCTCCATCACTTTTTCCTAATCCTAATCCCCACCTAACCTACCCACTAAAAATGTACACACACTTAATCCAAGATTAAGTGGGTCAACCCAATCTCATCCATTGATCTCCATCTTGCAATCCTGGCCATTCATCCATTATCCTAAAAATCTATTTATCCAAAACTTAGCCATTTTTCCTCTCTCTCACCCATTTTTTCACTGGAGTGTCGTTATGCTTCCAAAATTTCGAGTGAGCACACAACCAATCAAACATCGTGGGAAAATCTACACAACAAGAGACTTTGTACGCTGGTTTGAAGTCCTCATCGCCCTATCGTGAGTGTTTTGTTTGTGTTTTTTTCCATGCATTAGCTTAGTTTTTACACTTTAGGTAGGCCGAATTCACACACACACATCTCTAGCACGCCTGGTGGGACCCACGTCACTGGTCTTCTTTATGTTTGCTTGTTTTTAATTTTACAGGTTTAGACTTGATACGGAAAGGTGAATTTGCCCCCGACGAGCGAATTTGCAACATGCAAGGGCGAACCCGCTTGAAGCAAAGGCAAAATTGTAATCAACACAGGTGAACACAATTTTGCACACGATTTCGCCCTTCCGCAAGAGGGGCGAATTTGTAACATCAAATCGAGAATCTACAATTACAGAGGCAAAAATGCATGGACATGCGAACATTCTAAACTTAGAGGTGAACTCACTCGGGATACAGGGGCAAAATCGAATACACCCCTTCGTACAACAACTGAAAGCGAATCCGCCTCTTACATCAAAAAGGTGAGCTTGATCCACCTACAAGGGCGAATTTCTCTCACACAAAGGCGAATTTGAGGTAATTCTAAAACCTTTTGATTTTTTGATTTGAGCTTCAATTTGGTTTAGGTTTTGGGTACTAATCCACTAACTTGTATGTCAGTGATTATGAGATTACTCTAATGTTTGTGCAACTTGCCACACGTTTGACAAAGTTCGGAGGAGCAAATTACTAACACGTTTGTTGTAGGACAATCAATCGAAGACCCTTAGTTAGCTTTGTTTGTGTGTCTTTTTTGCACTAAATTAGGCACATGCAGATTTAATTAAAGGGTCAATTAATCTTGTTTGTTGTGTTTGGGAGTGATTTGTTGATGTATCCATTCTCCTTGCACCTTTCGGTGATCTTGAGTGATGAGAAATCACAACTCAGTCCAGTCCAGCCCAGTTCAGTTCACCCAAAGAGTGTTAATACGTGTAAGCTCTCCCCTTGCACTACGTGCGAGCCTAGGGACTAGCCAAAACGTCTAGCATTTCCTTCCCTTAACGGGACCTACCCGAGATTTCATCACCCAGGGGACAATCCCAACAGCATGTTATCGATAGGGTATATAAAGGAGGGAGAATGAAATTTGTACCTCAATCCAGTCTCGTTGTGTTTGGCGAAGCGTTGAAGCTAGGGTGATACCTAGATAAGATGTGAAGAGTTGGTACAAGTTTCTAATAGCTTGTTGGAGCTCTCGACTCATGCTTATAATGGGCTGGTGTTCACGGTTGTGCCTCACATACCTTGCGTATATCGAGGATGCATGAGATAGCCTTGTTTATCCTAGATAAAGACTTGTGTTTTAGCCGCAACTTGGTATAGTGTAGGGGATTCGCATCGTACCCCAAAGTTACTCACCATGTACTCCCTTGGGTTGAGATAAAAATCCTCATGGTGGACTATGATAGTCCTCGAGTGAGAGAGAGAGAAGGTGAGCCTGTGGCGTCTATTGATGACCCTATGCCACTGGATCTCTAGTTATCCGCCTTCGTGAGAAAGAGTAATCCAGAGAACCACCTCGGTATCATGGAGTATTAACCTTGGGGTGTCCCCTCAAGGTGGTGTGCCTACATTGAGTTTGTAAACCCTTATCACTAATTCTAGGATTGTGTTGCCTGGTGTGTTTTCTTGTGCTATACCAGTGCTTGTCGTCAGTCTGAGTCAGTCCAACCTCTTGCCTATTGTTTGCTTTGTTTATCGTCCTTTATTGTAGTCTGCCCCTAACCTCAGTGGCAAATTTGCTTCTCTCAGTGGAAAATTTGCATTGTGGACAGGCAATCTTGCCCTCTAAAGGGGCGATTCTATGTCTCGAGTCCAGTCCAAGTCAACCTTTAGGCGAATTCATCCTTGTCAGGGTTGATTTGGTTGGTGGGTCCCTTAGTTAGGCGACCCCATGTTTGTTTGTTCCCCAAACAGGTGATCCTGCCTGGCCCATAAGAGAGTTTGTGTCTAGTCCGTGTCATATGAGTTTGCCTGTTTCTTCAGAATAGGCAATCTTGCTGCCCTTTTGGGCGATCCCATGTCTAATCTGCGTGATCCTCGCCCATCTATTCCTTGAATAGGTGATCTTGTCTTTACCAGTAGGCGATCCTGATCCCTATATAGGCGATTTTGTGTCTTGTGTCTGTCTGTTTCTTCTGAGCATCCAAAGATTTAGGCGATCCTACTTGTCATAAATAAGTGATCTTGTCATGCACAAGGGCGAATCCGTCACCCGTAGAGGTGATTTTGCTCACCTTAGATAAGAGAACCTGACACCTGGAGGAGCGAACTTGCAACACACAGAGGCGTATGCACGACCCGTACAAAACTATCGAGGGTAAACCCTCTTAACCAATGAAAGGCTATCATTTTCCGAGTTTGTTGCTGTGATCGAATTTTTTTATCCTCATCCATCTGCCCGTAATCTTCATTTTAGTCCATTTGCATTTTTCAAAATTCACCACATCCTCAACCCAATCAGGTAGGTGTATCCTAGGATATCTCTAGACTGCATGTCCATCATTGATTCATTGATATGAGTCCCTTAGACATCATTTTAGGGCTCTTTTATCCAATTGGGTTAGGTAATTGACCCTCATCAATATCATCCACACTTACTTAGGATCATCATCCATCTTGAGTCAGTAATCCTTCACGGCCCAATCAATCTATTTCCATCTTGAGGTAGATTCAATGCTGCAATCATCATCCTCATCATTTAATCCTAATATGAGCTTAAATTCCATCCTAATTTGAGCTTAATTCATATCCCAATTTGAGCTTTAGTCCATCCAATTCCAAGATCTTTTGATATCGAAACAAATCTTAAGATCCCTTCTTCCATGTTCTTCTAATCCATTCTATTTATCTTTTCATCTCTTCTAATCATATATTCCCATCTCTTCAATCCATATCCCTCCAATACAACATTGTGAATCCTTATCCTTCATCAATGCCACCAAAAATAGTAGTCAAGGGAAATCCCAATTATGTCGATGATGATAATGAAAGTCTTGTTGATCAAGATGAGTATGATATAGACCCCCTTGATGCTATCATTTCTAGTAAGCTTTCCCAAACTATCATCCAAAATCCAATCCCTCATTCCAAGTTGTTTCATCACATCTTCATCCACATCTAATAACATTATTTATGCTACCTTTGACAAGGGATGTCCATTATCTTCCCCATCCACATATCCATCATATCCTTCATCCACATCTCTCTCCTATACAACATCCACATCTTCCCACCTTAATCCACCATCCCATTATTCCTACCTTAATTCCCCATCCACTTTCTCCAATGTCAATCCATCATCCACATATTGCTATTTTAACAACCCATCCATGCCCTCCTATACTAATCCACCACTCACATCCTCTTATCCTAATCCACCATCCCAATCTTCCCACCTTAATCCACCATCCCAATATTCCTATCTTAATCCCACATCCACATCTTCCCACCTTGATCCACCATCCCAATCTTCCCAACCTAATCTAGCATCCACATCCTCCTATCTTAATTCATCATCCACATCCTCCTATATCACTCCATTATATTTTAATCCTACCTCCAATCCATCCTACCTTAATCCTCCTTCAAATATTGATCCCCTTACCAATCCTAACCCTCCATATACTCTTAGTCCCCATCAAGTCCCATCCATCCATCTAATCCTAACCCACCAATCCATAATCATAATCCTCCACCCATTCATAACCTTTGATCTATTCCCATCACCCCAGCTAAGCCTAGAATATGCAAGTATCTCACCCTAGATGTCATCCAAGGATTCATGACAAAGAAGACATCCTCAAATCCACATCTTGAAGTCGTCGATCCATCTAATACCACTTCATCATGTACGGTCACCAACGATGAGGCCCTTCTCCATCCCACACCTATCACCCCTATTACCACTCCTAACACCATCCAAACTGTTGAAACCATAAAACCCATTGAATCCATTGAATCCCCATCTCCTACTCCTAGAACTTTCGAACCCATCGAAGACACCCAAATCCAATCCACTCCCCCTATTCCTAGTATCACCGAAATTCACTCCCATGAACTTCATGAATCCTCCATCCTCCCATTGACCCCACTTGAGGAGTACCTCCAACACTCCTCCATCATCATGCTTCCCACACAAGATGATTCATGCCAAGAGCTTGATCCAAAACATACCAACATATCCCCTCCTCCACATCAAGATCCTGCCATCCTATCTACTCCATATCAAGATCATATTCCCCCATCCATTCCATCTCATGATCCCTCTCCTCAACCAAATCATGATCCTACCATCCCATCCACCCCATCTCAAGATCATACTAGCTCCTTCGCTCCATCCCATGATCTCCTTTGCATTCAAGATCCAATCACTCCATCTCATGATCCCTTATCACCCATTGCAACAAATCTAGATCCTATCATACCACCTAATACCTCTCCTGATCCCTTATCACTCACTCTCCTAGATCAAGATGTTGCCATCCCATCATCTCCATCTCATGATCCTTCATCACACCTAACCCTACCATCTCGGCACCACTTTTATATTGCCTTGGTACCCTTACACTCATCCATGGTGGTTTTCTTGTACAAGAAAAACAAAGCATATACACACCTATCCTCCTCCACGTAATAATGGAATCACAGCATGTTTCTGAAAGAACAAGCATCCTACCATAGATTGAATTTTCAAGATCATGAACTATCAAGGAAAAGGTTTAGGCCTTCATGAGCAGGGTATTTTAGAGCCCATCCAAGTCAAAGAACATCCATGTGCACAAGGTCTTGGATATATCTCTCAAGAATCACAATCCAAAAATGTTGGTACAACCTCCATACATGCTAAGCGAGCCTCTTCCAAAAGAATAATAGGCTCTTCCCATCACTCCACCAAACCATTTGCTGTCATCCCCCCTCCATCATAACACCTTAAAACAACCACCCATATTCCTCCAAATCCATTTTGGGTCCTTATGTCCCTCCATCCACCATCCACCATCACACATCATCCATGTACTAAGTCCATTTTGGGCCCTTATATCCCAAAATCACCTCCTCCAACTCATCTTATTTATCCTTTCATCCATCCTCACCTATCAGTAGCACACATCATAAAAATCTTAAATTCATAATCCCTGGTCAAGATCAACAAAGGCACCCTTCCATGCATGCTATCTCACATCCTTCATCCACACATCGCCTCCAAAATCCTACCTCTATCACTTCATTCATGTTTCCTCCATATCATCCATCTCCTCATACCCGTCTCATTGTTATTAAAAGCACTTTGGATGCCAAATTAAAAATGCATAAGTCTAAACATCCACATGAATCTAAAGCCCCTCATGTCCCCTTCAAAAGACAAGTTGACGAAAATAAAAATCCAACCTAAAATCCAAATCAATCCCAAAGGTTACAAAGGCCCACTAAAGCAAAAATCAAAACCATGTGGATCCCAAAGAAAAAAGATGCAATTCCTTCAAATAAAAAATTTGTAACAACATCCAAAGTTGCTAATCCAAAAGCTAAAGATTCACATCCTCCATCTCCTAAATCTATTTTGGGTCCTTATGTCCGAAAATTCACTATCCCAACTCCTTGATTATCCTCACACTCTCCATCCATTCATCCTCGTATCCTTTCACATCCACCACCATATGTGCCAATGTTGGTCCTGAAAACATTCCCCCATCACACATCCACTCCATCATTCCATCCATACACTTTCCAGTACTCCATCCATTATCCCACATATCCCCCCCATCAAATACCTTTAATCCATTCTCTTGCATAATCAACCCATTCTAATAAGGTTCTACCAACATCCAATAGTCATTTCACACATGGGCTCTTATTACCTCGTATGGAACTTGATCCTCGAGTCCTCCATCTATCCCCTTCTCACATGTCTTCCAAATCCATTTATCCACATCCCTATCCTTATCCACCTCCATCCCTACCCTATCCAGAAAAATCCAAAAAATCCTAAAAAATCAAAAAAATTCAAAAAAACCTAGAAAAATCTAAAAAGTCCAAAAAAAAAATAGTAAAGAAAATAAAATCGTCCAATGGTGAAAACTTGGCAAACAAGCGCCTTGGATAAGTACCATGATGAAAACTTGGAAAACAAGCATCATGTGTAAATCCCCCATCTAGTTTACTTCCGCACTTGGGGGCAACTTCATCCCCTTCCTCCATCTCCTACATCCAACGTATTTACCTATCTTACCCATCATATCCCATTTATCTCCAATCCCCCCATCATCCTGGTGATCTTGATAAAGATAAGGGCACTTATTTATACATGCTTTGGACACCTCTTGGCATACATTCCCCTCATCCATATGCTACCATATCCCTTATCCTCCCCCATCCACCTTCCTTATCCACATCCATTTACCTTCCTTGTCCACCCATCATGCTACAATCCATCCCCTTTCCTTATCTATCCATGATCCTATATCCCATCCCTCTTGCCTCATCACACATGACATATCTAAAGTGGGACATCTCCTTCTTTGTGACATAGTTCTTGGAGACAACATTCATTCATCCCGTCATCCCTTCCATTTCACTATTATTATCTCTCCATCCTCCTTCCATTAATACTTCCCACCCCTCCATCCACTAATCCCTTTTCATCTTCCCATCCATCCATCCATCCAGTAATCCCTTCCATCTTCCAAATCCTTATCTTCCTATCCACCCATCCACTAGTCCTTTTCCATCTTTTCATCCTTATCTCCCCATCCATCTATCCATCTAGTAATCCATCCCATCTTTCCAAATCCTTATCCCTCTATCCATCCATCCTAGCATCTTTCTATCTCCCCATCTTTATCAATCCATCCATTTATCTCTATTTTTATTCCATCTCATAATCCCTTTTCATTAGTATCTAGCTATAGGCTACC
Source organism: Sequoiadendron giganteum (assembly GCA_007115665.2). Classification (NCBI taxonomy): domain Eukaryota; kingdom Viridiplantae; phylum Streptophyta; class Pinopsida; order Cupressales; family Cupressaceae; genus Sequoiadendron; species Sequoiadendron giganteum. The sequence continues at coordinate 274,671,421 of CM021108.1, read as the reverse complement.
CCATGCAATCTAATGCCATTCATCTCACTATCATCACTCCTATCTATTTCTCACATCTTTCTAACCTCCTATCACTCTTCATCACTTACCTATCCATCATGCCATCCTCCCCATTCATCTTCTGATGATTTGGATAACTATCCCATTTCTGAGCTACATGTAATCACCATCTTATTCATATCGACCATTATATCCACAAAGTTATCCTTATGTCCTCATATCGACTCCATCATTTTATCTACTTATCATCGCCATCTCACCATCCTTTATCCATTGTCTATCATTAGCCTTTTTTCAAACTACATTGCCCCTATGCTTTCACGTAGGCAAGGTCAATCATTTGATCACCCCCCAAGGCATTTGTCCATTTGGTCTTTGTCATCCATTGAGGTCTCCATTGCCCTCTTTCCGTTTTTATCCATGGCCAGTCATCGGTCTTTTATCGAACTATGAGGGCTCTGCACTTTCACGTAGGCAAGGCCAATCTTTGATCGGCTCTAGGGGGCCTAGGTCTACCCTTAGGGTGTGTCTTGTGTCTTGTCGTGTTGTCAAGTATCCCCCTATTTAGATGGTGCTTACAAACAAAGGTCACTAATGTCATAAGGTTCAATTGGTTTTAAAGTATCCCGAGTCATGTCGATCACCTAATCTATTTGCCATCCTTGGTCTTAGCAGGATGTATTCTTCCTAAATCAGATCGCATCAATCCCATCCATCCTTTTGATCCTATGGCAAAGGACGTTTGAAATTTGTTGTGATCTTTTGATACTTTTGGCATTTTGTTTATCATTTGAGCTTCCTATTGTACTTTGTTAGGGTCGCCACGATCCATCATATCGTGGTGTACATTGACAGGTAGACATAGGGGCATATCTTGATTTTCTGTGTGATCTTGTCTTCCTGGTTGTCCCGCGTAGTACCCACCAAGATCCTTGTGGTCTTATGCTATGCTGGGGCATCTTTTGTGTTTGTGGTTTTCCAACATTGGCCCTAGCAAAGCCCCCGTGACTTTGGGATGTTGGACTAACCTTTTGTTTGTTGTGTCAGTCCTATGCATGCGATACGAAGTCACCTTGGTTCCTTATACCCTGGTGCATATTATCTCATGCTATATCCAATAAAGTGCTTACTACATGACAATTTTTATACGACACTCCTAATCCATCTTCCCATCCACTTCATCCTTCATCACTCTCCCTCATCTATCTATCCTATCTATTTCCATCCCTCCACTATCTCCACCCTCATCATTTCATCATCCCTTCAACCTTCTTAGGATAATATAGATTTGTTATTCCAAGCATCATTTCTCCACCCTCATCATTTCATCATCCCTTCAACCTTCTTAGGATAATATAGATTTATTATTCTAAGCATCTTTTCATCACCTTCATCATTTCACCATCTCTTCAATCTTCTTAGGATAATAATGATTTGTTATTCTATGTATCTTTTCCTCCATTGTCTTCATTCCTTTAAGCAATCTCACATCCCAATCTAACCCTAACCCATTCAATCTAGAACAAATCATCCAGTCACATCTTTGGTCTTGGTCCTAGCCTTGATACAAGCCTTGACACCCATCATCGTCGTCATCGGGATGTATCCTTCCCTATCATTTTGTAATTTTTTGGGATGTATCCTTCCCTCATCAACAACACTCCCATTATTGTCGTCATCAGGATGTATCCTTCCCTATCCTAGTGTTATTTTGGGATGTATCCTTCCCTCATCAACAACACTCTCATCATCATCATCGGGATGTATCTCGCCCTATCCAATTTGTGCTGGTTTTTGGATGTATCCTTCCCTCATCCACAACACTCTCATCATTATCATCATCGAGAGGTATCCTTCCCTATCCTCGAGTTGTTTTAGGATATATCATTCCCTCATCAACAACACTCCATCCATCATCAATCCATTTTGGCTTGTAGCTTGACTGAGGCAACATTACCTTTGTCCTTAAATCCATTTGTGCTTGATTTTATCTCTTCATCTTACCATCCTTTATTCTATCCACCACTTTGGATCATCTTCCCCATCGACCCTTGCATCATCTCATCCATTTCGAGAGCACACCCGTGTTCCCTTGAATCCACATGTCCTCTCGAGGGGGCATCCTCATCTCTAATCTTCATCTTCAATCCCATCATCCACTTCTTCCTAGTCACTTCTTTGAATGACTGAGGAATCTCCCCCGATCTAACCATTTTCATCTAGGTTCTATGTTTTAATCTTCTTTGAAATGATGCTACTTTGTAACACCATCTCAAAGAGGGGCAAAATGTAGACACCTAAATTTGGCCACTTATGTTTGGTCAAATTTATCCCTTTTCATCTAAATATTCTCTTTTTAACATTAATTAAATAATATTTGTTATTTAATTAATACCCCTAAAGTCCTCTAAATCCCTAAGGTATTTAGTTAAATAATTAAATACTTTATTATCTATCCTACCTTACCCCTTCTATCCCATAAATCAAATAAATAATTTCTATTTATTTAATTTACTCCCTCAAATGTCACATCCTCCATCACTTTTTCCTAATCCTAATCCCCACACCCACTAAACATGTACACACACTTAATCCAAGATTAAGTGGGTCAACCCAATCCCATCCATTGATCTCCATCTTGCAATCCTGGCCATTCATCCATTATTCTAAAAATCTATTTATCCAAAACTTAGCCATTTTCCCTCTCTCTCACCTATTTTTTCATTGGAGTGTCGTTAAGCTGCCAAAATTTTGAGTGAGCACACATCCAATCAAACATCATGGGAAAATCTACATAATAGGAGACTTCATACGTTGGTTTGAACTCTTCATCGCCCTATCATGAGTGTTTTGTTTATGTTTTTGGTCCATGCATTAGCTTAGTTTTTGCACTTTAGGTAGGCCGAATTCACACACACACACACTTTGGACTGTGTACCTATTACCAAAGGTTTGTCAAAGAATTTTCTCATTCTGTGGCACCCCTCACTAATCTGAGTAAAGAAGGAGCCTTTGAATGGACAGAGGAAGCACAAAGAACTGTTGACAAGTTGGAAGGGGTAATGAGTTTTTGTCTGGTTCTTGCAATTCTTGATTTCTTACTTCCATTTGTTATAGAATGTGATGCTTTCGGTGAAGGAATTAGAGTTGTTCTTTCTAAAAATGGGCACCCCATAGCATTTGAAAGTAGGAAGTTGAGAGCCAACGAAAGAGAATATTCCATATATGACAAAGAGATGCTTGCCATACTGCATGCCTTGGAGAAACTGAGGCAATACCTAGTGTGCAAAGGATTTATGGTAAAATTAGATCACAAAAGCTTGAAGTTCTTCCCAGTCAACATAATTTGAATGATAGGCAACAAAAATGGGTAAGTAAACTTCAAGCATATGATTTGATATTGAATATGTCAAAGGGAAAAATAATATTGTGGTAGATGAAATCTCTAGGAGACCTACTCTATGTCACGTGTCTATCACATCAATGAACTGGAATGAGTCAATCATGGAGGAATATGCTAAAGATCCTTTTGCTACCAAAATTCTGGAAAGTACAAAAAAGGATGACTAAAATGTGGTATCAGAAGGTCTAATTCTATTCAAGAATAGAGTATTCCTGGTTTCTGAATCGAAGGTGGAGAAGATATTAGAAGCCTATCAAAGGTTCGCTTGGAAGGGCCTTAAGGAGGATGTTCTCTCACACATCAGGGAATGCATCACATGTCAATAGAATGAGGGGGAACAAGAATTTACGACCGGATTACTGCAACCTCTTCCCATTCCAAAACACAAATGGGAGAGTATCTCCATGGATTTCATCACCAAATTACCCAAGGTGCAAGGAAAAGATTGCATTTATGTTGTAGTGAATATATTGACTAAGTATGCTCATTTCTTTTCTATCTCTAGTGATTATAAAGCTCTGCAAGTTACAAAACTATTCTTCAAGGAAATATTTTGGCTACACGGGCTACCCAAGAACATTTAAGTGACAAAGATAGTCGATTCCTCAATGATTTTTGGATAAAATTATTTCTTTTAACTGACACTAAGCTCACACCTAACACCAACTACCATCCACAAATTGATGGGCAGACTAAAATTATGAACAAATAGGTGGAAGGCTATCTATGGAACTATATCACTAGCCAACAGTTTGCATAGATCAAGCGACTTCATTTGGGAGAGTATTGCTACAACACCACTCATCACATGTCAATTGGCATGTATCCTTTCAAATCACTCTATGGATATGATGTTTTGACCTTTGTAGAATTGGTTCTTATAAACAGTAGGGTTCCGACAGTAAGTAATTTGGTTAATCAAACTCAAGAGATTCTGAAATCACTTAAGGATCACTTGCAAAATGCTTGGAATCAATAGATGTATGCAGATAGGAAGCACATAAAAATGTAATTTGAAGTAGAGGTTATGGTATTCATAAGTTTGCAATCACATAGACAATATTCCATAAAGGTGGAGTAGAGAAGCTCAAGCCTAAGTTCTATGGGTCATACAAGATAATCTGGAAGGTCGAAGAAGTTGCTTATGAGGTGGAGCTTTCGACAGACAACAAAATCCATAATGTTTTTCATGTTTCATATTTAAAGAAGGTTTTGGGATTGAATATATCTCTTGCAGTTGAGTTACCAACATTAAATGATGAAGGAAAACTCACTCTCATTTTGGAAGCTATGATCGACACCCAAGTCAAGAATCTAAGAAAAATGAGCATAACAAAATATCTCATTCATTGGAAGAATTTTCCAATTGAAGATGCTACCTAGGAAGGGCCTAAAATTCAAGAGCATCCAAATTTTCATTGCTTGAGGACAAGCAATTTTGGTAAGGGAGGATTTGTCATGTCCCTGTTTTTCCAAAAAGATAGTTGTAAAGTGGAATCTTGGAATCCTACCGCATTTCTTCACAAAACACCCTTTTGATTTACAGTTTAGAACACAACACTTGTAATAATGCCCTCACATCATATTCAGAGCTCAAGGAAAAAGGATCATATACCAAAAGTATATCACCATCAAAAGATCGCTAGTTCAGACTCACTTTACTAGAGCATGATCGATTCCAAAAATCCCTCCACATTCCTTTGCAGGAGCACATTTTGGCTTGCGATTTGGAATATGGCATCTATGATGACACTTGCACATCATATCCCAATCTTAAGAGGAATGCATTAGGTACCAGAAATATATTACTGTTAGAAGATTACTGTGCTAGGCAATTGACACCCACTTTAGTAGGCTTAAAGGATAAGACACCTTTGGATCATGCGATAACAATTGCAAAGTTTCAAGAAGAAAGAAGGGCTAAGGATGTGTGTGGATAGGTCCACAGGATGACACACTAATTCTAAAAGAATCTACTTTGGCCTTAAGGCTGACCTAGTTTAGCATGTGAAATTCAAATTCTAGGCTTTGGCACCATTTTGGCCCAAGGATGACTTGTTCCTTAAGAAGGGAAATTGTTAGAATATAAATGTAGGGAGTCAATTCATGTATTAGGCATTAAATTATTATGTCGTTTTCTCTGCATTTTGAAACACTTGTGTTTGAAATCCTTTTGTGGATGAAAACCCATAGGAGTCTATGGTCATTAGACGAAAACCCAATGATCACTAGGATCAACGGACGAAATCCCTTTGGTTCCTGAGGGCATTCTCATTCAGGGATTGCATTTGAGCTTCAAGGATTTTGTAAGGAGTTGATAATATTGTTGTTGCTCTATGGCAATCTTGTATATCATTCAAGATCATTGTTGTGAGTTGTAGTTGATATACCATATATGTGTGTAATTTTGAAGTTTATTAGTATTTCAAAGAGATCTATGTGTTCATATATTATTGTTCATTGAATTCAATTTGCAAATCAGTATTTATGTTGAAATTATATGCTAGGGACATTATACAAACTAAGTTCATTTTAAAGGAGTGAAGCATGATGTCCAAATAATATAGATCTCCACCATGCAACTTAAAAAGAAAAAGAAAAAAGGTTGTGAGTTGTATGTTATTAGGGTGGATGAATTAGGAGATCAAGAAGAGCCTAATATTAAATAAAGATGCTAATTTCAATGACGTGAGAAATTGAAATGACTCTACTTTATCATTAATTTTCGATCATTTCACTATTAGCCTAGTTATGGTAAAACTAATGTAAATGTGACTATAGATTAACTGCTCTATGGATGATGAGGTGGATGCAAGATAGTATAATTTTTCCCTCCCAAATGAGGAGGGAGAGTATCATTAGGGAGAGGGCTGCGTATTAGGATGGCTAACAAACATATCATGTCTTCGAGAAAAAAATATTTTCACACACATGAAGTGTCGTATGTATTTAGAGGTGTTGGTCCATTGAAAATATATAATGACTAATTGAAAAAAGACGACTTGATCAAAAATTTAAATTTGAATTAAAAAAATTTAGAAATCCAATTCATATCATAAATTAAACCTAATTTAAAAAAAAAAAAAAAACAAATAATTTAATAATTTAACCTCTCAAAATACTTAAAATAAGATCAAATTCTTTACTAACCTTTAAAAAAAAAAACTTTTTTACTCTATTCATTACATGTACCCCAATAAAAATGAATACAAAACCCCAAAAAAGTGCAAGGTCACCATTACAATATTTTTTGTTATATTCTTAAAAATTAAAATGCCATAAATTATGACAATTATTTTTATATATGGAGAACACCACCTCGTTTTATATTCGTAAGAGTCGAAACTAAGGTGCACGGACTAACGCAAATTCCCACTAAAGTCGGAGAGTGATGGTTTTACCCCCTAACTAGGGTCAATCCGCCAGGTGAAACTTTCACATTCTCCCTTGCATCTGTTCACAGGTTAAGTGATATAAAAACAATCAATATTGAAGAAAGAACTCCCTTCATTTTCCTGCTCACCCCCTAACAGTTGGCTAACACTACTTTAAAAGACCACTCGTTTGCGGTCTAGGCTTTGGCCTTAGCCCGAAAGCTTTTCATTTTACTTGTTTTGATGCTTGCGCAATCGAGGGCATCGTTTATATTCATAGCCATTTGACAACATCGTCCTGGTAAGTATCCATACTCAGTAATTAGTTTTCTACTTCTTAATTATCCGACTGTCTGTATAATTTCTCAAATTTCAAACGTTTCATTTGTTTTTCCTGTTGAAATTCTAGGTTTTGAAACCCTTCTACAATGCCCCCCAATGGAATCATGCAGGAATGATTGCCTTTAAATACTTATTAAATCTTTGTATTTTGACACGAATGCTTTCACAGTTTAATATATTCAGGGCCACGAACTGTCTGGAATAGTTAATTGGAGTGTATTGTCTTCGTACTGTTAATGTTAAAAAAAAATAACTAAAGGAGGTCCTTATAGTTACAGTTTTCGTCTTTAGATAAAACAATCTCTAAACATGGAGGGAACGAGGTTGTAAAATCTTTAAACTACTTTTATTCATTTACGTCCATGTACACAGTGGCTGTTAGTTGCTTTGGGTTATACTCATGAAATCAGGTTTTGAAGTTGGTATGTGACCGGGAAATTTTATTTCTAGTGTAATACGTCACGGTGGAAGCAAATTTCAGAAAACATTGTTGTTTCTTTTATCCGAAGACTAATGAGGGAGCTCACTTGAAACGTCAGACAAAAGCTTCAATAGCTTCTACACAGTTCATGGAGAAAAAACTTTAACAGTTGTGTGACTTGTCAAGCTTTTATATCGAATTATCAACTTCTTTTGTACTCTAAATAAGTATATCGTTCTGCTGTGACAGGGAAGTTCATGGAATGAATCGAAAGGAATTGGAATTATTCACTGTGTTATTTCAAACCAGATCTAGAATTGCTTGTTAAATGTATTCCTTTGTGCGAGATTAATCATCAGCACATGTGACAACCACTTATTCCCTGCTCAATAGTTATCCTTACCAGATATGTTTGATAATTTGCTCTGATTTCTTTGCTGTCTGGTTCTTTTGTGAGTCAAGAAAATGTTTCCCTTACTGCAAGTATGTTTACTCAGCAGCTTCTCTTTGTGTTTTTTTATGTTAAAAATGAAGTCATTTCTCATTTAAAAGGGTCTGAAAGTGTAAATTTCAATTAATTCTTAAAGTCACTTTCTTGACGTTCAAGATTTTTTGAATAATCATTTGTAAGCTGTAGACTACCATCTGCGAGCAGAGCTCTTGTGAAAGTGTGCAATCTAATTTCCACAGGATCTTGCTTTTGGTTTTGAAATTGTGGGGTTATATTAAAAGTTTTTTATTTATAATTTATGTTCTTTGGGTGGTCCTTATTTTGGAATTTTTCTTTGCTGTCTGGCCTTTTTGTGAGTTGAGAAAATATTATCTTTACAATCAGGGAAGTATTTGTGTTCAACATGCTTCTCTATGTGTTTTTATGTTACGATGAAATCATTTCTCATTTTAAAAGGGTCATGAAAGTATAAATTTCACTTTTCAATTCTTAAAGTCACTTCTCTTGGTGTTCAAAATTTTTTAATAATAATTTGTAAGTCATAACCTACCATCGTTGGCTTTACAGACCTCACTTTAAATTGTGTAATCTTCTTTGGATGATCCTTATCTTGGAAATTTATATGAGTTCTTTGCTGTCTGGTTATTTTGTGTGTTGAGAAAATATAATCTTTTCTGGAAATTTTATGTGCTAAATGTGTTCCTCTTTGTGTTTTTATGTTAAGGATGAAATAATTTATCATTTTAAAAGGGTCTTGAAAGTATAAATTTCACTTGTTAATTCTTAAAGTCACCTCTCTTGATGTACAAGATTTTCAATCAGTCATTTGTAACCTACTGTCTGTAGCTTTATAGAGTCTCAATCTGTCGTTAAATTGCACAATGTAGTTTCTACAGGTTCTTTTTTTGGTTTTGAATTCTGGTGTTATATTGAAACTTAGTTATTTATGTTTTTGGCTGGCACTTATTTTGGAAAAATTATAATTTCTTACGCATCATAGTTCTTAGCTTCTTCTTTGATTCCATATTTGATGATAGATTAGTGGAAGTCATGATGCTTATCATTGAAATTTAAAAGGACTGAGCCTGTATAAGTTCCATTTTTGAGCTCCACTAAGCAAATTAGCACTTGTCAGTGATCAATGCATGCATGACATGCTTTTGAAATTTGAATTTTTTATATTTTAGAATGCAGCATCATAACTATTGTTGTTTTTGACTTCCTTTGACTACCTATGTAGGCCCTTTAGCATGTGTAAATTGTATCTAAATTTCCCTTCTGGCAAATTGTAATAAAACTGAAGAAATCACAGTTTAACTTAGGTTAGCTGTCTGATTAGCTTAATTTATTAATTTTGTGTAATCTCCATGTCACCTGGCTTTAGAAACTTACAAAGAATACAAAAAATTCCTATCATTTTGAACAAGGTGACTAAATGTGGTGCAAGGCTAGGGCATGCCAACATTTCAAAAATTTAATCTACATTAATTCTTTAGAATTTGAGTTTTTCCAAATCATACAAATGTATGTTGATCCATAATTAACTTGGTTATAACAATGCTTTGATCACCATAACAGATACCATCTATGAAGGACTAAAATCAAACAATCAAATGAGCTTTTTTAAAGTGCTCTGCTTATGAAAACAGCATTTAAAAGACAAATTGCTTCAAATAATGCTAGAAATGAATAAAACATGAAGGATTAGAGTGAAGAACATTGAAATAAAGATTTGATAACAAATTAACACGAGGCTTATGCTAGAGATATTTTGCAGATGAAAGCTCTGGCAAAGATGGGGCTGTGCCTCATTGTCAATGACAAAATGCATGATTGCAAGATAAAAATGAACTATGGAGCACCTGAATACCATTATGAGATGGCAACATACTTTTATGACAACCGCAAGCTAGCTCTGCAGTTAATTCACTTTTCAGACTGAGAATTGCATTTCCTACATATGCTGCATCTTATCAAACAATTGACTGTGGTGCATTTCCTACATTTTCTAACTGAGATGACAACATAGTTATGACAACCCCAATCTAGCTCTGCAATGAAATCACTATTCAGATTGGGAATTACATTTTCTATACTCGATTGCAACTAATCAAACAAATCTAGATGTCATTAGCAGGGCAAACAGACTGCAAACAGACTGATGGTGGTGCCTCCCAGGCAATTGATGCTCCATAGTTGGGCTCCTTAATTAAGTCACATTCTATCTGGGTGGTTCTGTGTTGTCCTTTGTTGCATTTGGGAAATTTTGGCATGGGCCAAAACCACCTATCTGGATTCTGAATTGTTATGAGTTGAACCTGTTCTAATTTCTGTTTTCAGGGTGACTAGTTCAGCAGGGGTTGAACTTGATCTGATTATCTGTAAACAGCACCATGGTAAGTTCAGCAGTGTTGAACCTGGAAGGATGATCCTATCTGAATACCTTGAACTTGCTTGCCATGGGGTTCCTAGGGGTGTGGACATTTCTCAGGACCTCTTACTTGGTCTGCCTTTCTGCCAGCATTGAACTGAAGTCATCCATGTTATCTCTTATCATATAGTTTTGGTCTTCAACTTGTCAGTTTTCGATCTGAGTATGTTCAGTCTGAATGTAAGGGTGATAAATCATTGGTACTAGCTTGTAATGGCCCATTTTGGCTCATAATTATTAGGAAGCCTTTTTGAGAGTCACATAGGTTTTTCTTATGAAAAGATATAACAGCTCTCAGATAAACAGAGTTCCACTTTCTAATAATTTGCAGTGGGCAAATTGATCTTGCTTAGATGTTTAACTGGTCTTATGGAAGGAATCAAAGGATATATCAGGATACCCTAGATTTTGATCTTTTCCAGGTGCTATTGTTTCTGCTGGAACTTACTTGCAAAAGTCATAGAATCAGTATGCAGGTCTCAAATAGCACTGTCACACTGTTAAGAAACATCAGTATTTTCTGTGGCTTCAGCTGCTTAAGCTTGGCTGTATGTAACTATTTTTTTGTAAATGGGTTTACACAGATCCAATAAGTTTTCAACTTAATTTAAAGTAAACATATGGCCTCTGTTTTTGTCCAACTGAAGACAGATATAAATGGAATGCTTAGCTAGCAATGGATAGCAAGGTCTTTGAGTATTTTCCCAATTTTCCATGGAGTCTTGGAACAGGAGGACTGGTTGTGCTGTCAGCAGCTAAAACAATATATAATATTCAAACAAAATAATTGTAAATAATAGTAAAAGAAATTGTACTTTATCATTATTTATGTAATTAATTTGATATTTAAATAATTTAACAATGAATAAATATTATAATTTATATATATATGTTTTGTTGACTCGGGGAATTGAGAATGGAGCCCCTAGTGTTCTAACAATTTAATGGGCAGTCCCCCAACAACTCCGAGATTGATGGCTTATCCCGTGTTGGTGGTATTTGCCGGGTTTTGAAGCCACAACCATTATTTGAGTCTTCCAAGTATGTAACCATTTGGACTACACCTTGGGGCATAGTTAATATATATAAATTTTTGGATATATTATTTGAGGGCTCTATAGGGATCCTTGTCTATAGTAAAACAGCTACATAACAAAAATGTTGTAGAAGTCTGGCCTAAACAGAAAACACTACATACCACCTACCAAGGGGACAATACAAACTACATATGACATGGATAAACACTACGGAAACAAGGCCCAAAGGCACCATACAAAAAAAGGAGCATAATTACTAGACACAAGTATCTTGAAAACCAAGGAAAAAAGCTTATGGAGCCCAACCAAAAGATGTGCCCAGATTTTCCTCTTAGAAATAACAAAGGCACTCAAATCCATATAAGCTTTGTGGGTAGCCTTGATTACACCACTTTTTGAAATCATGGGGAGATTGTAGTCGTAACTCACCTTTTGGATCCCCTTCTTCATAGTAACTCTCATATTGGCTAAACATAATTCCAAACATTGCTACTAAAGAGCAAGGTTGAGCTGCTTTTTTTGTAGACATAGAGATCTTTTAAGGTTCTCTAGGTCTTGTTTGAGCCACCCTAAACTCAATGATTTCATCAACTCTTCATCCTCTAGATTATCACCTAGCAACAATTCATCTGCATGTGGGATGACCCTATTGAGGAGCCATTCTCATGTTGGATAGTCTGAAAGCCTACTTTTTGAGTTTCTTGAAGAAATCATCTATAATGGATGCTTTGGTTTGAGTTGTGCCCATACATCCATACCTATAATGTCTTTACCAAAATGTGAGGTTGACACATCTTGGATGTAGGAGTGATGTAGGTGTCTATCTGTTACCACATTAGTGTAAGGGAAGTCACATTGGGATTGACTCCACTTCATACCTAAAAAGAAAACCAACTAGACACTTGTACTTCACACAACTCAACACCTTGGAAACTCTAACATCCAATAGAGAAAGATCCATCACCACAGGGGTATAAAGAAGAATTGAAATGAACCAAATGAGGGGGAATTTCGAAGATTGGCTCATAAGCAGGAGCCATTAACACCAAACAAGCATCAAATTTTAAGCAAATGGCACCTTCATAATAATGATTTGTCATTATCAAATGGACAAGACGAGGAACAAAAAATTGGGATTGCAAACTTTTTGGCTCGTGTGGAACCCCTCCATAAAATTGCCAATATATCCCTATCATGAACATTTGAACTAACCTTTGACAAAAAGGGGAATTGAACTACCCTTTTGTTGGCTAGCTTATTGGCCATTGATTACTTTCATGAAAATGACCAAATTAAATCTGATTAAAAAAACTACCAAGGCTTTGAGCCTCATCAAGAATACTGCTTAGACACTAATCTTCAAATCCGATTTTTCACAAGGTTGTTAACGATAACAAGGGAGTCACCCTTGACCTGCAATTTCTTGAATCCCGAAGCTCCAACCACACTTAAGCCCTCTAAAACCATGAAAGTCTCTGCTTCGTTATTAGTTTTGGAGCCCATAAAAAATAAAGCACCATTAACAAGCACTCTAGATGGAGAGTGAAACACTATCTCAACACCAACAATACTTGGGTTACCTCTACCACCCCCCATCAAAATTTGTTTTGATATAATCTGCTTTATGCGGGATCCAAGAGGAGTCGCTATGCCTACCTCTTGTTTTTTGTCTTGTTTATCCCTTAAATTAGGGAATATATATATATGGCAAATTGCTACCAAGGGGGTAGCTCCTGTTGTATTAATTGTGTATCACAAAGAAGACCACTTTTGGAAACTTGTTGAAGGTTGAAATCACATTTATGGCTTCCTGAGCATGTTTCTCTTTCAACAGATGATGGGCAATGATTTTCTTGATCATTTTCCTTCCAACGACCCTTACTACCGTGGAAAGAAACATATCAATGAGTGTCCCATCATGGATGTTGCTTGCTTCAAAGTTTTTGTGTACCAATAACCATCTATATGGCAGTCTCCAACGATCAGTCTTCCATCTTGAAGATGCGTTGTAGTTGCATAGAAAGATTTTCTTACGCACATGGGCAAACACAACTCAAAATTGAGATGCTATTCGTCTTTGCCTTGTTGATGCTTTGGATTTTATAGGCAGGGTTATGTTCAAGTCCATTGCCCATATAAGACCCATGAATGCACGGTGTAAACACACTCAATCTACCATTTCGTTGAGTTCTTTGAAATTCAACTTTGGCATCCCAATGTTTGTGTTAGGGACATCGGTGCATCGTTCACCTCGAGTCCACCATTAGTTTCGTGTGTGTGTACTTTCCATTTAACTTGTGTTTGGCATTCCCATTGTATCAAGTTTCTTGTTTACGATGCAGGTTGAAAGTGTGTTTCTTTAGTTATTTTGTATCTTAAAGTACTTGTGTGCAATTTGTCCTTAAGATTTTGTCCAAATCGTTCCAATCCTTGATCCTATCAAATATCTTGCTTTTTCAATCTAATCGATTGCTTGATTTGATGGATAGTCGGTAGCTTGATTAGATTCTTTGTAAACATGTTTAATCAAATAATTGCCAATATTCTCAAGGCAAACCAGTACTTGGTCCAGTCTCATTGCAAGCCTCCAGTTTAGGATTCTTTTGTTGATTATTGCTTGCACAACGATCAACGGATCACCCTCAATGTCAATGGGCTTGAGATTTTTTTCCACACATAATTTTAGGCCTTCCATTAATGCTTCAAATTCAGCAATATTGTTGGTGCCTCTTTCTAGTTTGACCACTCTAGCCCAACACAATTGACCACAACCATTACACATGATAAATCCTGCACTAGACGCTCTCGGGTTTCCATGTGATGCACCATCAAAATTGAGCTTCAAATGTCCACTCGGCGGTAGGTGCCATTTGGCATGCCTCCGTTCATCCATTCTGTGTTGACTCTTGGGGGGACTTTTAGGAGGTGCCAAGTCTGAAGGAGGCTATTATCACGGTTGAGAAGTGCCACTTTTTCTTCCTTCGGACTCTCACATTTTGATGTTCACATATGGCTATCTCCATTTTGTTAATGAGCGATTTTGTGTTCATTGCTTTACCTTTGAAAATGCGTGTATTCCGCTCCTTCCATATGTCCCATATTATTGTGGTTGGAGTGGATTTCCATATGCCACCCCATAGTGATTTGTTATGTAATCTAGGCCAACTTTGAAAAAGGAATGATATAGAAGATGGAAGACATCTTGCCCATCCTAGTTTTTGGAGAAAGAAAGTTTAATAGTCCATGGCCACTTCACAATGTAGAAGAAGATGGTCTACATTTTCTTCATTGGCTTCGCATAATGGGCAGCGGTGAGGTCCAACAAAAATGAATTTTTTGAAGCATGTATCTGGTGAGTATGTGGTGATACAGAGCTGCCCAAGCAAAATCCTCAACCTTGGGAAGTACATTTGTACCCCAAGACAAGTCCAATGGCCAACCATGTGTTCGTACCCTAGTTTAGTTGTGTATCTTCTAGATCTGGTGTCGCTCCAAAGCAGTTCATCCTCCTTGTCAACTAGTAAGGCAACTCTTGAAGATAATTCATTGATGACAATGTCTTTGGTTGCATTCGATAGGAATTCTAAGGACTTCCATTTGTATGTTTGACCTTCCTTTGTGTTGGAAATTACCATGTAATCCCTAACCTTAGTTCCATATTTTGTCTTCAATAATTGGATTGCTGCTTCAACTTCGCATATTTCTATCATCTGTATGTACCCACTCCAAGGGTCATGCCAAAATGAAGTGGCGATTCTAGACTTGATCCTCCAAGTTAGGTGCTTTGTTATTATTTGTCTTGATCTCATCATGAAATTCCATAGCAGCGATCCATGTGGAGGATTCGCCATTGTGAGAATACATTTCAGGTCATTCCTATCCAAATATTTCCCCTTCAAAATTTGGCACCATTGTGCATCCGAATTTTAGAACTTTCTCTAGGATAATTTCGCTTCCAATGCTAAGTTTTGTTTGTTGATGTCCTTGATTGCAGCACCACCCAAGTTTTTGTCTTTTTTGATTTATCCCATGCGATTAATGGAATCCTCTTTAAATTGTTGATCCCTCCCATGGGAATCTTCTTTGTATCATGTTGAGGTCCTTTTCTGCCTTTGTGGTTGAATCAACACAGGATAGCCATATAAATTGGTATTGCTGCGATGACAGCCTTGAGCATTGTGATTCTACTTACAAGTGTTAACCACTTGCCCATTGTAATATCATTATCTGCATCTTGTATAATGGAAGGAATAAACTCCATAAAGCTGTTTTGTAGAGGTTCCGCATCATTCTATCTCGATAATAGATTGCTAAAAACAAACTCCTTCATTTTGTATCTCTCTATTTTCGGTTAAAACTATCCCATTATTATCCTTTATTTGAGAAATTTTGTTTTGCCCTCTTTTGTTTTTTGTGGAATTGTGATTTTTTTTGTATTCAAATCCCCTTCTACAAGTCATGTTTCTCTGGATTTGGCTCACTAGTAGCATTCTTCCCTTGCTAGGATCTCATTGTGTTCCATGAGTAGTTCTTTTTCTTAAACATAGTCTTCTTGAAACATTCGATTTGTTATTATTTTTTTGGTTCAGATCCTCCATTTCCTTTTTTATCCTTTCCTTATCCTGAAATATGTTTTTGAAGGTTGTCTTATTCCAAATTTTGAGCCTTTCTTTGATATGTTGTAATCTTTTGCAAAAGACAAATATCCTGGATCCTTCACAGTTCATTGGCTCCATCCACTAGTTTTCTAGGAGTCTCGCAATATCTTCTTTGCGAAGCCATATTTTCTCAAATTGAAATTGGCTTTTTTGGAGGTGGCACATCCTTTGTGAAGTTTAAAACCACCAGGTAGTGATGCGACATGGAGATTGGACAAATGTGCAAAACAGTTAATGTGGCGATTGTATCCAGTTTGGTGAGAGTAGGAATTGATCTAACCTTTCGACCATATTAGTGAATCCTTTCCCTCTGTTATTCCATGTATATGTTCCATTTCCTAGAACAATATCTATTAAACCATTGCGATTGATGAAATCTGTAAAGTTTGTTTGAGATTGAGAGGCACAACCAACCCCTGCCCCCCCCTCTCCCCTTCCCCCATTTTCTCCGAGATATCCGATATTGCATTAAAATCACCCCCTAAAACAATATTCCTCAGATCTAGTTTGTTTAGCTCATTTTCAATGTTATTCCATAAGACTCTTTTATTTGCTAGTTTGGATGGTCCATAAATGTTGAAAAGATAAAATTCTAAATTAGAACAAAAACTGTGTACCTTCGTTGATTGCCAATTACGGGTCGTGTTGATGATGTCAATTGAGACTTTCCCAGGTTTCCACATAAAGCCAACTAGAGGCGCTAGTTCCTTTTGTAAAGTGGTCAAACCTTCCTTTGCAATGTTTGAGGAATAGTTCAACTTCAGTTTTGTTTAGCTTTGTTTCTTGGAGCAAATACGCATTCAATCAATTGGTTATTTAGATGGTGTTGATCATACGCTGCTTGTTAGGGGCATTAATGCCCCTAACATTCCATGTGAGGATCTTCATTGTTTCCCAAGGCACGAACCCCCTCCCTTGGACCTCAACAAGTAGGTTTTGATGGATTTTTGCTCCTCACAAAGAACTTCCTACTCTCTTCTCCTTATTGCTTTTTCTACATTTCTTATGCCCTTTTCGTCCATTGCCAACATTCCAAATTTTGGATGTTGATTGACTAATCCGTCTTGGATCTACTAAATCAATTTCATCCATAATCTCTTCCTCAAATTCTGATCCATCAAGATCCGGCTTTTCGCTTGTCTCACCCTATTGTGTGTAAGGGACTAATGCCCATTCAGAGACTTGATTCATTCCCTCCACAATTGGCGTTAGCTTCAGTGAGGATGTGGATTCACTATTTGAGATGATGCGATTGGGTGTTGTTCTTTGGGGATTTCCTTAGTTCATTCCTTACCACCATCTATTCCAATGTTTCTTTTCGGGATTCATTTCTTCTGTGGGATCCTGTTGGGGGGGGGGGAGGAGATGGCAAGAAGATTTGTAATGATTTCGACTCTTACATCTCAAACAATAATATTTGGGGTTTTCAATTGCTAACTCATCAATCCAAATCCCTGCAGATGTCACCAATTTGACTATACTCGGGATTTCCTTTATTGCATTTAGTTTAATTCTGGCATAAATTAGGGTTTCTCCATTTTGTAGGTCTCTCTCCAGTGTTCTTCCAATGCAGTCCCCAATCTTGGATACACATTCTCCTGACCAGTATTTGAATGGTAGTTTGTAGAGTTGAATCCAAACCGGACCATTTGTTGGATTGGTTTCCAAGGGATTGAAATTCGATGTTCACCTCTGTAAATAAAGCTGAGATTCTCCATGTGCAAGTTTCGAATATCGCCACGAAGAAACTCTCTGGGAGAAAATTGAGTACTGTGCAAGTTTTCCAGTGAATGCCAACCCACTTTTGTAATTCTGCCCTAGAGAGTTTTTTCCTAATGAATTTTCCTATGATTGTATTCCTCTCGAGTTCCTTTGAGTCGCCATTTACAATGGCAGATACATTGATGAGTATATCTTCACTGCTTTTGTCCTTTGCAATCTCCTTCTGCTGTCCAGTTCCATTCTGCTCTGTTCTGCTCTGCGAAATGCTCGCCTGCGCCATTAATTATATTTAATATATTAATAATTATATTAATATATAATTAACTAACTGAATTGGTAGAAAAATCAAACTTGAATTGATTGATTTTTATATCAAGTTGATATTTAAAGTTTAAAAAAGGAAAAAGAAAAAAATAAATCAACTGATATTCAGTTAAAGTTTTATTTGATTTTTTAAATTATTATTATTTTGGGAAATTAAGACTGAGTCAAGAGGATAGTTTACAGGTCATAGAGGAGTGGCTGTGTAATACACAGCATGGAGCCCAAAGGTGAAGCCTGCACAGTTGAAGAAGTGGAATATTTTCATTCTTTTTATTTATTTTATTCTCTGTTTTTCACTTTGGTTGCTTCCCGGGAAATAGTAATGAGGATTCAGAAACTTGCAAACATTTATGAAAAGAAAATTTACAGTTCTCTGTGTTCACTTCTGTTGCTTCCCAGGAAATAATAATGTGGATTCAGAAACTTGCAAACGTTTATGAAAAGAAAATTTACAGAGCTTAACTCTGATTTTAAAAAATTGTGTCATTTGTTTTAAATGGCCACCTGCAGAGCAGAACATCCACAGCAGGGTAATCCCAGGGACACCCCCTGCCCCCTGCAGTTGGTGCCCAAAGGGGAATCCTGGGGGGACATTTTGCCCCCATCTCACCGTACTTGGGACATTCCTGCTTTGGGCTCAGTTCTTTTGACCGAGAGTTTCAAGAACATGGGGAATAATATATTATTTAGCCTTTAACCAACAATTGAAGATGTTGTCCTATGAGCATTGTAATAGAAATTATATGATTTATACCTGAACTTGAATGGGAAGTTCACCATTGGTCCATATTCATCATTATTCTTATTGTTAAGAAGATCAAGACAAGCTATTTGTGTGTTTGGTGCATCCTCAATCCCCAAATGTAAGGCACACAACAGGTAGGTGCAAACAAAGACTGATTATTGAATTCTAGGGTTTGTTTACTAAATGTACTATTTTAAGCATGATTTTACGAACCTTTATATGTCTGCCACAACTCACACAGTAGGAAAGATGTATAAAAATAAAAATAAGTATTTAGGTTTGAGATGATTACACCCAGATGTATTCCGATGAAATATACTCTCTCAATTTTTTTTTGATTTTTAACAACAAATACAATGTAACCAAACACCCGTTAAGGTTAGCTTAACCCAAAACGTTGCATGAAAGAACTCTAACCAGGAATGTGCTCTAAAACCACTTAAGGAGGAGGGGCGGGCATATGGTTAGAGGATCCCTAGGATCTATTGAATAAAAAGTTACAAATATTACACTTGAAAGAGAGAGTCTAAACTCGACACCAAGAATGTGCACTCAAGATCCTTTGATAGGCGAGGTGCTAACATATGGTGGAGTGCTAAATGCTGAATTGAAAGGAAATAGGTGGATAACCAGCCATGAGAAAATTTTCCACGCTACCACCAAACAGTGGGGGGAAAAGATTACAATTTAAATACTTCATCTGCTGCCGCAGACATCCACTCAAGAGTGGGGATTCACCACTTGATAGTGGGCAAGAAAAGGCTTACAATTCAAATTATCCACATTGGCGGTATACCATCAAAACGTGAAATTAGAAAAATAATGCAGCAATAATAAACTGAAACAGTACTACTGTTAACAATTTTTACAAATTAAAGAGAGCTGCAAATTACAAGGATTTCACAAAATTTCAAGCACCAAGATATAAAATGTTTCCAAGCTAGATCATAACGAGAATTGATGAAGAAAGATAGAAAAAACAAATTGAAATAATTCTGATTTAGAAATCTGCAATTCTGGAAATGAGTTATTAGCAATTGTAGAAACAATCAAATGCTCATAACTTAAGCAATATACCTCCGAATTGCGTGAAATTGAATGCAAAACACCTCTAGAGGATAGGCGCCCATGCCATGATGAAGAAACAACACAACAAATCCTCCATTATTTAATTGGCACAATTCCCAATGCACTTTAAATGGTACGGCCCTTGAGAGGGGCGATTTTGTAACATAAAAACACACACTCCAAAATAAAATTTGAAACTCGCTGGAAATGGTTGCCAAGACCTTAGGAATGATATGATCAAATGCCTAGAACAACATTAAATTCATACACTTAGTTGTGAACAAATTCGACTTTCAGTTGTGTGAAAAACAGCAACTGTAAATTTGGTAAAACACACCAAAATTCATCTCTGAAGCTCTATCTGCTAGTCTGATTTGAGAAGCAGCATAATATCAATTAGGTGTTATCTTGCAAACACAAAATTGAGAATGGTACTAGGAGTTCAACATTCCTCGAAGTGCAAAATGAGTAGTCATTTTGACAGCATAAGTTTGGCATAAACATGAGATACCAAATGCTGGAGCAAAGCCTCATTTTTAAAGAAGATGGGATGACTCTTCCAATTCCTCAGATGGTACGCCAAAAGCCTTGACATAATTAAAATTCAAAAAAGAATTACTCTCCTCCAAAAGGCGTCCACTTTATGGCAATTAAAACAATTTAATAAAAGTTATTAAATTTCTCATGAAGGTGTCCCCTTCAAGTCCCACATTTTTAAAACACAACTTAAGTTAACACCTTAGGCCAAGGGGGTCAACTTAAGATTAGAACATTTTGCCTTGAAACGAAGAATTTCATTAAAATAATGCTTTTAAAAGGCCAAAGCTCAACTTAGAACAACTGCTCCAACAGGACATGATGAGCTGAAGACTGACAACTGCCAATTGCCAAAAATGGTATTTACTATAAATAGTAAACACCAAGGAATACCACAAAACCTCCAAGCAAGGAACCCCTTGATTCACCTTAACGAGCCTACGGGACTCCGGAATAGGCTGATGAGCAATTGATAGGATCTCTGATGAAAGGGGAACATTACATCCGAGGGCCCATACTTATTCAAAGACACTTTCTAATAGATTTGAACTTGAAAGATAAATACCAATGGTACAAAATATAATAAAATTCATAATTTCCCCCATTCATCAAAGTTATTGATCACATAAAAGCACCTAAGATCCACATTCAGAGGGGAACCAAGACATAGTCACACTATTGGACATTCACTACACACTAATGAATTTCTTCAAGGACTGATGAGAAGAACATTCTGTCTATAACAGATGCATACGATTTTGATTTAAGCATGTGCATTTTTACACTTGAGCCTGCTCTCTTGCTTCTAATGTAGAACATATTACATAAGAATGCATACATACATACCACAAAATTAGAAATTCAAATAATTAATCACCTACAAAGATAGTAAGGTACTAATTCTATTGCCTGATAATGATGGTCCATTACCAATTTGCAAATGCAGTTAGATTATCAAGGATAGGTTGGGACAAATTTCCTTTTCAAATGCTAAGAAAGTGTGATAATTTGGAGCTTCAATTTGACAGTGGCCATCAAGTTTTAATGACAAGTGGGTAGGGTAGTGACAGTTATATAATCAAGTGGGAAGCATAAGTATATACATAATATTATATAGACATTGTGGAACTGAAAGCATAATGGTTTCTATCAGAAAGATAAAAATCAGCTTGCAGTACTTAAAAAAATTAACTATAGCAGTATTTTATATCAAAATGAAGGATTGTTGTAGTTATATTTAAATTTCCTATATATTCTGCAAGCGTAATGCTTTGTTAATTGGTGAACCGTGAAACTCACTGCTTAAATGCATGCCCTGCTTTTGTTTGGGAACTACATTCCATTTAGGATTGTCATATACATGGAGGTTCAAAATGCCTGCAAGGAGTACAATAGCAGTACATGAATGCTTTAGACATATATAGTGTATAGTGTAGCATTTCATGCATGTTAAATAGGTATCGGACAAACTAATACATGCCTTGAGAGAAGTCATGCCCTAGTCTTGTGGGCTTATCTTAATCCCTCTCGAAGTAGGCTTCATATATTTTCTCTTTAACGATCCAGATATATTTCAGCAGCAACTATCCCATTGAAAGGGAATGTTCCTCGTGCATTGATTTTCCATTGAAACTTGTCCTTATAATCTCTGAAATTCTCAACTCAAAGTACATCAATGTTTTTAACTCCATCATCCACTTATATGCAAAATCAAGGAAATTTTACTTGAATAATAATGGCTAAAATTGTGGCTCAAATAGTTGCTCTCTTCTTATGTACTAGCAGGTTTTTATTATCTAATAGAAAAATATTTAACACTCCCTTTACTCTTTTACAAATCTGCCAAAATAGTTATCAATGCGAACATTTCAATATTGTTTATGGTCTTTTGAGATTTAAGTTTTTGTTTCAAAAGCATTTTCTATTACTCTATCTTGAGCAATTTGATTCAAAACCTATTAAGTTGAACTTTGCAATTGCTTCCTTTGTCATATAATTTGAGTCGGCCATAGTTGCCGGGAGACGCAGGGTACTGGTACTAGTATGGGGACGGGGACGCCAATCAAATTAGGGTACGTGAGTTAAATGAATAAGGAGACGACTATTTTATATGTAAATGATTCACTGAAAATTTTGGGTACAGGGACTGGTACGTTGTCTATGTTCCCATAATGGAGTTTCCCGGCAACCATAATAATTTCCCTTTCACAGTCTTCATATAGTTCTTTGCTATGTTGTAGAAATCGCAGGTACTATTAAATCACAGATATGAATGAACCTGTTGATTCTTGTTTTGTAATTTATGATGTCTTCTCAGCAAAGAAAAACTGTTTTAATGACTTTCTTGAGCCTAAGGATTTTGAGATCCTAGAGGCCAACTTGGATAGTCATGAGGTTGAATGACTTAGGAGAGGCTCTAAACCATGAGCTTCATCATCAAGACCTGTAGCCTTCTAGCATAGCTCTATTTGTAGTAGCAAGAGTCATTGGCTACATTTGATTTTTTGGAACTTTGTACTTAGTTTATAGGTTGGTACAAAGTATATTGTAATTGAAACATTATCAACTGTAACCAACTAGTTATCATTTATGCATTATGAAGTATGCTTTGTGCAATGCAATGTAATCAGCGATATGAATATAAACAACAAAATCCTATTTTCTACAATTCATGGGCTAAACTCTCTATTTTATTTTCTCTCTATATCTCTATGCTATGGAAATGCCTGTAATTTTTTATTAAAAGGGTAGTTTTTGTCTCTTTTTCTACAATTTTTTACATTTTTTAAAAATCTGATTATTTTTTCCTGATTTTTTCAAAAATTCTTATACTTTTGGTTTTCCGATTTTTTCCCCACACGATTTTTGCTGCTATATATGATCAATATTATCAACGAGAACCTCAACGCCTCCTTGTAATAGTTATTAGCATTTGTACAACCTGATATTGGCCTACTGGAATAATGCGGCCAGCAATGGAGTTTCCATAAGGGGTATGAATTGCAACGGAGTTTCCACAAGGGGTATGACCTGCAATGAATCAACTCTCCAAAAAAAAACACGTTGAAACCATAAGATTATTTTCTCTATAATCCCAATACTGAAAATAAACCGAGATGCAAACATTGAAACTGGAAAATAGAACTAAAATTCACACCCAAAATTGAAAGTTGGAAATCTGGAAATCTTCTTGATTGGAGCACAACTGCAATCCCTAGGTGGAAGAGCATTGAAAACTAGGAGGGTTTTTGTCCTTGAAGTTTTTAAAATTCAAGAAGGTTTTCATCCTCATGAAGGGAAGAAGAGGAATGTGCTTTTAATCTTGAATTTTTTTTTTGATTGCTTCAAAAAGTATGTAGAGGCTTTTTAAAAACACTCCTCATATTTATAACTTTGAGGAAATAAAATAATATTATTTATTTTTTGATAATTATCTCCTCAAAGTTATGAAAAAATAATAAAGTGTCTTTCTTCACCCTTTTGCACCATGGGCCTAGCAACACTTTATTTAATCACTTATAAGTTATAACACCTTTTATTTAAATAATTAAATAATTTTTTAAATTTTTTGACCTTTTATCAACTTAAATATTTAATTTTCCCTTTGAAAATAATTAATATAAGTCATTGTTTAATATAAAGATATTTTTTGACAGCTCAAATTAATTATTTAATTAATTCCATAATTTCAAAAAAGGGAACATGACGTTGAACAACTGCACCTTGCCATGCTGTGTATAACTTGTGAAACTTGTTTTGTTTTTATTTAATTTTAAAAATTTCAAACTTTGTTATATTTTAATATATAAAATGTTAGGCTCTCTTTCAGTAAGTTAATTATAGTTTATTTATTTATTAATATTTTAAATTTAATTATTTTAATTTAAGTTTTTTTATATTAAAAAAATACTATAAAATATTTATTGTTTCTTGTTAATTATATATTTCACATTTTTAAATTTTAAATTTTAGCAAATAATATATATATTTTTATAGGCAAGCTGCTACCTTGGGGGTAGCTTCCTTTCTATTATATTTCAAAAATTCCTTAGTGAGGATACATACAACAAGATTACAAGGTTAAGAGGCCTGGAGGAACAGCAGACCATGCATCAATTCCTCTAGCCTATCTAGTTGAGGACCTGTGAGCACATCCGGGTGCTCAACAACTTTTTGCAAAGAAGTGAATTTTTTGAGGAATACGCCTCCTCTGAACAGCTCCAAGCTCCTACAAGGATCACAGTTATTCTTCATTTTGTTGCAGTCAAAGTCACCAACATAGGCTCTCGTGGAGTGCTTACGGTCATAGTTTGATATTGCAGCAAGGCCTTTCTTTGCCCAAGGATCTTAAAGAAAGGAACTAGCTGCTAGTTTGCCCATAATTATTCTTCCAGTCAGATCCACAACAAACCCAACAAATCGCCAACCAAAATGTTGTTGTGGATGTGACCATCCGCCAGTCTTTGGACATCAATCATTTCCATTATTGCCACCTCCATAGCTAGGTTCTTGATTTTAAAGATCCATCTCTGCTGTGCTGAGACTTCTTCCTCTTTGCAAGCACGCTTGAAGCCATCAAGCTCCACCCAATAAGCCGTAATGAATAGGAAACATTGCTTATGCAGCTGATTAAATATCCATTTTTTTTAACAGCTGGGAAACAAAGTAAAGGGGAGAAACGACTTATGATATAGGAAGCATTATTGTCAGCTGAGCCTGCCATCAAAAGGAGCGTTATCCAGATCTTTATGCAAGATTTGTTTTAGTCCCACTCAATGTCGATCCACATTTGATATAATATCTCTTTGAGCTGAACACACCTAATGATTTGCTAGAAAATTGGCCACACTATTTGATTCTCTAAAGATATGCCGTATGGAAAAATTGTTGAAAAGTTGCAAAAGAGAGATTATCTGGTCCAGTTTTTTCTCGAGCTTCTAGATTGGTGTACTACATGATTAAACGACTTTAATGTAGAACATTGAGTCACCTTCTACATTGATCTATTCTATTCCTTTGTCTCTGCATAAGTTGATCCCTCGGTACAGAGCTTCGATTTCAGCCTCATTGACACATTGTTGGTGCTTCTTGGTAGTTGTCTTGAGACTGCCCAAATGAGGATTTCCCTATCATTCCATATAATGCTTCCATAGCCAGAAATCCCAGGATTACCTTGAGAGGCCTTGTCGAAGTTCAGTTTCATCCTTCTAATTGGGGGGGCCTATATCTAAAACTATATAGAATTTTTGGTGTCTCTAAGTACCCATCTCCTATTTTTACAAAAAATGATGTATTGGTATGGTAACGATACCATCTCCCATACCAGTACTAGCACTAGTCTCCTGGCAACCTTGCAAAATATCCATAAGCATACTAAACTGAAATGTAACTACTAGCTTGCAACAATAGAAGACAAGACAAAATAATGATGTCCAAAAGCTGAGCCAATCTCATTATAGTTTGGTGTGTTTATATTGTCAGCTGAACTTGCATAATAAAGGTGTCCAAAAGCTGAGTCAATGTCCTTATTGTTTGATTGCGTGTTTACATGGTTATCTGAACTCACATGGTAAAGCTGTTAGGTGGTTTATTCAACTTCTAATTTCTAAACATTGATGATTTTTTTTATTTAGTGACCCATAGCCTAACATTTTGTCTGATTGACTTTATGTTAAATGTGATCATATCATTTTAATGATATCGAGTCCAGCATCCCCCAATACTGGTTCTCCTCTTTGATAGGCCATTGGCTTCAACATCCCCTATAACATTTTCCTCTTTCCACAGTGCTCTGGTAAAGACATTGGCATAGATATTTTCCTCTTTGATAGGTCATTGACTACAACATTCCTCTACAAGAATTTTCCTCTTTCCTCTTTCGACAGTTCTCTGGTAAAGACATTGGCAACCTGCTCATCTGTTGGACAATAAGCCAGCTTGATCCCTCCATCTTGCAGCTGTTTTGTCTCATAAAATGGAGCTGCAGCTCAATGTGTCAACTGCAAGCATGAAACATTGGGTTCTTTACTAGCTTTGAGAATTCTATAATTATCACAAGAAGAAGTGTTGGCTGAACTTGTTTGCTACAAATCAGGTCAGATTCCTCTCAACCATATGCATTCTCATGTGCTAGTTGTCGCTGACTTGTATTCAGCTTCAGTGGTGGATAGAGTAATGCTTTTGCTTCCCATAGAACAGCTCATGAAGTGGATATGATGATTTGTTAGTCACAGAAGCAATCCAAGACACAATTTTTAGGTGTATCTGACTTGAGGGAAAGGTATTTTTTTAAGTAGTGAAGACTAATAAAGGGGCCTGATTTGACTTTTGAGTTTTGAATCTTTTGATCATTAATGTTGCCTACCTAATCTGAACCTGTATATCCATTAACTTGAAATGCTCAGTTTGCAAAATGTTCTCTTAGCAGACTTATGAGATGAAACAAACATACTGCCAGCCTTCTGTATAAATTCTCAATCGCTAAGTGAAGTCTTCATTAGTGGTCAATTTCAAACCTGTCTCCAAACTATTAGAAGAAGGTTTGCATTTGGATATATTTAGTTTGTTCAACTTTCTCTCTGCATGCTTATCACAAACATTAAGAGCATGGTCCCAGTGATAACTTTCCTCCCAAATTTCAAGACCTGGACAATAATGCATTTGTTATAGGGAAATCATTTCAAAGACGATATATACTAAAAGTTTTTTACCTTACAAATCAACTTTTCAGAGTTTTCTGCTATCACCAAGTCATTAAGATAGACAAAAAGAATCACAATGCCCTTATGCTCAATCTCTAGATTGGGAATCTAAGGAGCTCGTACTGATTTCATTACCTGTCAGCTGCTGGTCTGTTTTCATATAACAAGTCTAGATGCTTGTTTCACTCAATAGAGGGCTTGATCTGCTTGCATACATAGTGTTCTTTTGCTTTGACAACAATTCCTGATCAACGTTAATGAATATTTTGATCTGTATCTCCAATGGCAAAGTAGTGTGAGATGCTTAAATAAAACAAATCCAATGTGATTGGGGGCTTTTTGTTACTTCTGCTTTTATGTACTGCAGGTGAAGAATATTAAGGAGATTTATCTAGTCTGTGCCTGTTAGGTTGTTTTATTTAAATATGTAAAGATATGAACAAGAAGTTTTTTGGTTATATGGTTTGCCTTCACTATAGTGTTTTGGAATATTTTGAATATAATGAATAGGATAAAGTGATGGGCTTCTTATTTTTCATGTTTATTGTGACTCTTACATGAACGAATATCTATTACTTACCAGCCAAGTAAAATCTGAAAAGAAAAGGTAAGACTCGTTTGATTTGCATGATTTATCTTAATTGATTTGCAGGCTGGATGATTATTCATTTTTGAACAATATACGTATGAAATATTACTTTTTGTTAAAGAGCAGCATACTAAGATGGCTTGAGTTCAGACGCAGATATGTGCTCTTCTTAAAAATGGTATCTTTGACAGTTTTGGTCTAGACGACTAACAATCCCATTAAGTCACTGCCTTGAAAACTTGTCAATGACTAGACATAAAACAAGACTGATTTCCCCAGGGGGATTCCAATCATTAAAAATGGTATCTTTGACAGTTTTGACTGTGGCTGAACCTGTCACTGTTAGAACAGGGCACAGACGATATGTCTACCATGTCTGAACATGTCACATATAAGATAAAAAGGAAGGGTCATGGTCAAGAAGAGGAGTTTGGTGTTTCATATCTCATCGTTTGGCCTTTAGACTTTCTGATCTCTCTTGTAACTCGTAGGGCTGTAATATTCCATTGTCAATATGTAAAGTGGTCTTGGGTACTTTAAAGTGTAAATAGGAATGATAAGGATCAGTGGCATTGCTGTTCAGGTGTTTTGGCATCCAAATCACCTTGTAAGATGTCCATGAAGGCCTCTAGAAGGTGGCAAGCCTCTGTAATCACCAAGAATATAGTGGCAAAAGGAGGAAATGCTTTAGTCTTCTGGAGTTTTCACCAATATTGGTTTCTCCAAGTCAAATTCTTGTGTTCTTTCCATTTTAATGCTTTACTTGTGGTCTCTAAATGCTGTTACTCCAATTTTTAGGACTTTGAGGACTATTTTATGCAAGTTTACTTCAAGAATCAAAATCAGCGAGTAGATCAATCAAGAATTAATTGGGGCATTTTAAGATTTGTTGTTGATAAAAAGCAAGGAGTAAAATATCAACGCTTTTTACTGTCAACTATTATCTTTCCTTGCGGAAAACAATTGACAGGTCTAAGGCCTATGTGAATGGTTTGATTGGTATAAAGAGAACATGTGTTATTCAATAGCAGTTGTGTGTATGTCATAAATTTGCACCCTTTGTCGAAAGGAGCCGTGGAGTTTCTCTCCTCTTTCCTTTTTCCTCTTAAGGATTCTGTCTCAGATAGATGTTAGGCTACTCCAGGCTGAATCTCTGCTCCCTTACCTCCATTGAGTGATTCACTTCGATTTTTTCAAATTTGATTGGGTGATTCATTTTGAGTTGTTTTAATTCAGATTCAAATATTTGTACAGATGTTTAAGTTTTTTCTATTGCTGCTTGTGAATTCTTTTTTTTTGACGTATTATTTTTTCTTTAAGAATGTACATAAGTAGAAGTTCTTAATTTTTTTTTTTTGGGAATTGACTCTGCTTGAAGTAAAACTAGAGGCTGCCTAATGTTTATAGACGGATTTTTACAAATTGTTCGGCCTCATTGGGTGAAGCTAATTTTCATGCTTAAACGAATTGGATGATAATAGTAAAATTTGGTTTTTTGAGTGGCATTTTGAAGGTTCATTAATGTTTTTCTGTTAATCAGATATTTTCATTGGAGGTAATGCTTTCTTCTTAAACTAGATGTTATAGACTTATAGTGCTTCATTTAATACATACTAACTTGTGACTTACCTCTAAATATATGAAGGCACAATATTTAACAGTAACTAAAATGTACCTTTTTATTACGCTGAAATTTGTACACGATCTTCCTTCTTACCAGTCTTTTGTTTTCTCAATTCCCCAAATTGGATGTGGACATTGTGAGTAGTAAATTGAAAATGGAGCCTTTCATGAGAAACTTGGGTGATGTTTCACGCTCAAGGTTGCAAAACTCTGCACATTGTATTTTGACTGTGTCCTGGAAAATCAGAAATATGTGAATCCTTGAATATAAATCAGTAAGGAGCATTCAGTGCATGTTTCTTAAAAAATGGAATTCACATAACTTTGCATATTCATGATATCTAGAACAAAGTTAATGGTTAATAAGCCATTTTTTGAACAGGTACTGTTTGATGAGAAGATGACTTCATTCTCTGTGATTCGGAAGAAGACCCCTTTTCAAAAACATAGAGAAGAAGAGGAGGCTAAGAAAAAGGTGCACACCATTGACTTTGAGATTTAGTCATGAAGGAAATATTTTATTCTTGATTATATAATATAATAATTTCATTATTAAGCTATCTTGTATCATTTGTTCTTGGGATGCAGAGAGCGGATGAAGAAGCAGCTCGCTTGTATGAAGAGTTTGTGGAATCTTTCAAGGCAGATGATGTACCTGGTGCCAAAGCATTTGTACGGGGAGGAACTATCAATCCTGATGATCGGTCAAAGGCTGGAATTGAAGGTTTGTGTAAATATGTAGTTAGATCTTTTGTTGCCCAATTGGTCTGTTTCCACCTTGTTAACAAAGGG
Organism: Sequoiadendron giganteum; assembly: GCA_007115665.2. NCBI lineage: Eukaryota > Viridiplantae > Streptophyta > Pinopsida > Cupressales > Cupressaceae > Sequoiadendron > Sequoiadendron giganteum. Next base: position 274,641,203 of record CM021108.1, on the reverse strand, counting down.
GTTTTTTTATTTATTTCATAATAACAGGCGTGTCATCCAAAGATGGGGCTTCTGGTTCAAAGAAAGGAAGCAGGTATTTGCACAGATACTGGATTATTACTAATGCTTGGCATGCATTTCTCAGAAAACAATAGGCTCTTAAAACTAATACGGGTTCATTGAAGTGCGAACATATTCTCCCACATGGTGCAGCCTGCTATTTTTGCACTGCTAATCATTTCTAACTTCTGAGCAATCTAACTAAACTTTAAGATTGAAAAGGGAGACATAATTTTGCTCTGGAATAGGCAGATTTGTCATCATTCCAGACCTTTTTCCTGGGCATTGTTGCCCTTGTCATGTGTTCAGAGCATTAATATGCTTTTTCGTATTATCCACAAAACAATCGATTAGTTGATCTTGGATTTCTTAGAAGAGTATTTCTTCCTCACATTTGGGTTTTCTTCATTTATGCTTGATATCAGTGTAAGAAGTTGCTCAAGCTGGTGCAATTTACAACTGGAACGTCTGATCACTTTCTTATGACCAGACCTCTGTAGATCACCTTGGGATGTTGTAGTTATCCTTGTTGCACAGGTTGTATCCTAATGACGCCATTATGATTTACTGATATAGCAATCCAAGGTTCAATCTACTTAGCACTAGATATTTGCTATTTGGATAATCTGTGGGTACAACAGGTCTGATGATCAACTCTAAACTAAAGACACACCAAAGCTATGGGGGTGCACATACCTCTAGAAGCCAAGGTGTCCCAAGTACATCCACTAACATTGAGCATACTAGGGCAGGTGTATCTTACATATTGTGGTTTCCTAGGTGTGTTGAGGGCACCCTGTGGATGGGGTGTGTTTCCCATGCACCTCATGCACCCAGCACAGCTTCTAAGTTGAAAATAGAATTAAGTTTGAAAGAAAAAGAAAACAAAAAAGAAAGTGGTAAGAAGTGAAATCAGTGCCCAGAAGCTCATCTAAAAAATAACTATCTCTGTTTCATTCATTTCAAGTTCATTTGTTTGTTTTACCTCGTAAATCACTAATCATTCATGCCCATGGAGGAATGTACAAATCGAGCTAGAGTGGGATTTGGCTTAGAAGCACAATTTGAAGGTTATCTATTCCGTTACAATTCACCTCATAATATGAATTAACATGGCTGTTATTATAGTGAACATGGATAGTGGGATTTGAAGACAATTGAAAGACATGGCATACTCTCTGCCTTACCCTTTAGACCATGGACTGCCAGAAATTTAATGATATTATTTTGGCTCCTATTCAGTTCTGCATTTTTTTCATGAAGCAAACTGTGTAGGATATTTTTAAAATTGAGTCATCTTGTATTGGAAGATTTCACCATTCTATTTCAGCTGCAAATGGGACAGCTTGTTGGAGGGTTGTTTTATATAGAGGAAGGCAATTTTTTATTTTTTCTCCTTCACATTGGAGTCTATTTGTCACCATGAGAGTTATTTTTCACGATCTAGAGCGCACTTTTCATTATTAGAAACCTTTTTATTCACAGTTAGGAGGCAGCTGGCAGCAGTTTTCAGTGTAATTAGTTACAGCAATTTTCATAGGTTCAAGGTGGTTTGTCAAATTGTTTGGTTGGTAGAAAATGTCATTATGGATGTGCATATGAGTGTAATTGAAGTTCGGAAAAAATGGCACTTAAAAAGCATGAAATGTATTATTTGTGATGAAGAGCTATTATCAAATAAAAACACATTTATTGGGTTCAAATTTAAAGGGTTATATGGTATGGAGATTCCCAAAAGCACACTTAAATGTTTGGACTCGAGGGAAATGAGATGTAAGAAATCCTTTGTTTCTGACAAAGGAGAAATGATGATATCAGTTTTTTTTGTGGTGAGCAGATTGTAGGTACATCTACTGTTCATCTACATGGTTCTTCTCCACAGATGAACCCTTCAAATAGATGTAATGTTCCTTTGTTGGAGTAAATTAGATGTGTATTGCTCCCTGTTTAGTACCTATGGCATCTTTTTCAGTAGTACTATGTTATTTTCTTGAGATGCTTTGTATCCTTTAGATTTTTGAAGTCTACACATCCCTGTTGGACGAGGAGAAGTCAAATGTTGACAAACGTCTTGAGCTACTTTGATGTATGTGAGTAGTGACTGTTTGGATAAACTGGTACTAGGAACAAAGATTTATTGAACACAATTATTTCTTTACCCTCTAGAATATAATTCTTGAGTTCTATTGATTGCACACTTGAGAAGAACTGCTATTTATGAGCCTAAGGTTTTGTGTGAGGGGATGGAAGATATTGGACCCTCCAATGGCAGTACAGGTTATTATGGGTAGCTTTTGTATGTCAAGCCATAAGTTTTCTTGTCCAATGGAAGTACAATGGATTTGTAAGTGATATGCTTCCTCAGTTTTGGAGTGTTAGTGATTTTGTATATATTTCCGGAATATCCCTTCTGAATTACTCCTTTGGCACAGTTATTAAACCAATGTTTTTTTTGGATCACAGGTTTTGGGTCCCAGTTCCGGGCCTTCTGATTGGGAAAGTGTTCAGAGTATAGATTATAATGTTTTAGTGTGTCTCCTTGATCATATTCATTTAATCCTATTTAATACATTGAAGCAGAAAAATGCCATTTATTACTCAAAGATTTCTGTGAGGGGATAGAGGATATTGGAATCTTCAATGTTGTGAAGGTCATTGTTGGCAGCTGTTGGATGTGAAGATGCAAGTTTGCTTGTCCAATTAAAGTGCAAAGAGTTTCTTTCTAAGTCATTTGCCTCACTCTTGGATTTAGAAGGATAGTATTTTTGGATTATTTATGCAACATTCCTTTGATATTGTATATTTGACACAATCATGAAACCCTGTTTTCTATACATATTGAAGGATTTGGGGCCTAGTTTAGGACAATCTGATTGGCCAACCATTACAACAGTCTGTATTATAATGCTTTACTATATTATCTGTCATCAATATGCAGAGCCCTAAGAGCATTTTTGAAACTGAATTTGCTGTCCAAATCTGTCTTGAGATTCTTCAGGAGACAAATTTGCATCTAACTCTACTCCAACTCAAATCAGGAGAGATATTTGTATCTACTTCTATGTTCCTTGAAGTTGTTGCCTTCTTGGGTCTCTCTACATGATGGGGATGCTGATATTTTGAGTCTGAATTGCTTTTTTATCCTATCTTAATAATGACAGATTGGATTTTCCTTGGTATTTTGTCCTATTTGCCTCTACCTTGTTTCCTTCAATGAACAGAGAGATTATTGGAGCCGTGATTAGAGGACATATATTCAAAATACATTTCGGTCAGTTGGATTTTCCTCTGCAGCCTCTCAATTGTAATATGGATTTCTTTACAGGTGTTAGGATATGTTTGTCCTCGATCTCTCAAAATGGTGGTGCTAGAGGAGTAATTATTTAGGTGTCTAGTATATTATGAGATCTACAAGAGATCACTATTTGACAATTTGTAGTATTTACAAAGGCTTATGAGGGTCCATAATAGAGTTACATTTAGATGTTGTATCTTTATGGGACTCCCAGAACCATCTGATTGATTCTTCTTTCTATTAAACTATTTCAACCATTCGAGGTGTTAAGTGCCTGTTGGATTCTGTAATTTCTGCCACAGTTTCTGATAAAACTGTAAACCAGTTATATGATGTTTCGCTTTGCAAATGGTCTCTATTGTACCACAGAACTCTTTTTTTTGTCTCCAATGTAGAGTGTCAACTAGTCATTCTCATTGAGAGTCTAGACTATAGGGGTAGATACACTTATCAATTTTCTGCCTTCATGCGTAGTGTGATATGGATGTTAGGGCAGATGGTAGGAGTACATTGCTTACTTTCAGAATTGCTGAGTGGTAACTAGACCCTCTTACCCCAATTTATTCAACTTAGGGTATCATCAAACATTGTATTGAATCTTTCATGGTGATTGATGAGGATGTCGGCCTCTTCTGCTCTGGATTGTGATGCAAACTAGAGCCTAATGGGCCCCTTGGCATGGCCCTTTTGGCGGATCACTTTGGCTTTAAATATATCTTTTTTTGAGATTATTTATATAGTTTTGTGTATATCCTGATTTATCTGTGGCTGATCCACTTGGATTTGTGCTCTTTTTGTTGCCTGCTTTTCTTGCTTTAGTTTTTCATACTCCTAAGTTTTTTGTGTTTGAGAGTTATTTTGTAGTCCTCTCACCCTATTTTGGTCACTTCTGGTCAATATTACAATTTCTTTCTTTCATTTGGATGCTCTCCTACCTTCATACAAATAACATGTATGCAAAGGCTATAATAATATTTCTTCATGGCCACTATTTAGTATGAGATCCATATTGGTGCTAAGCTACACCTTGCGGTATCAGTTGTTACACACTTTGGTGGTTTTTATGTTTTCCTTAAGAGGTTGGTTTATATGCATGGTCTACTAAGTGGCATGGTTTTCAATGATGTGGTGTGATTGGAGTCTTTGATGTGGCAAATTTGGATTAAGGTAAAAATAAAGTTTCGTTGATGTACTTTGGTTTGAAGGTAGACCTATACTTTTTGAACGATTTTCTTTAGTTTGAGTTGAAATTTTTCTTAACAATTGTGATGACCTCAATAGATGTCCTTTTGCTCCTTGTTTTGGAAAAAATTGGGACCATTGATTCCATGGTTGAGTGAACTAAAATAAACTTAGTAGAAGGGACCCCATTGGCTGTTCATGCATAGTTTGTTGCCTTTGATTAATATTATCTAAGTTACGAGGTCCTATAAAAAACGCCCTTGTTGTCGTATTCGACGAGATTGGTTGGGAGTGGGATGGGGCCTAGGTTTGCCTAGGGCATGACCTTGTCATCTTAGGTACTCTATGGGTATGTGTTTGTCAAATGAGGTGTTTAATTTCACTTTTAGGGTTTCAAACGAGGTTTTAGGTTATTTTATGAAAAAACAATGGCATGTTTCTTTTTTAAAAATTGTATTTGTAAAAGTTTTGACATTTTAAAAAAATCCATGGGTTCTAGAATATCCTGAATGGCAGGGTCATTCCTTGGCTGAACTTAGCATACTTGTGCCATTCTTGATAGAAATCATAGATTAAAAAAGCAATAAAACTTTAACAAAGAACAATTTTGCAAAAAAAAATACCATTAGTTTTTCAAAAGAAAAATACCATTATTTTTTTCAAAAAGAAAAATACTATTGTTTTTTCATAAAGTACCCGAAAACCTATTTTGAAACCCTTAAAGTGAATAACACCTCATTTGACAAACACGAGACACAAAATCTCCAATATCATTCTAAGTTGCCATTTTTCATTCTTGAAATTTGTTGTTATTTTTTCTGAAGGTAAAGGTTTGCAAAAGCATTGTGTGTTTGCTAAGTGCTACAATAGGGAATTAACTTGCATGAAGGAGATTTTCTGATCAAAGGTAAGTTTATTTTGAGATTTTTTAATTTTTTAAAGAAAATTACCAAGTTGCTTAAGTTATTTTCAATTTTTTTAGTTTTTTTAAAAATCTTTTGATGTTTAATTGTTAAATCATTTTTATTATTTGAAAACGTATTGTAGGATTAGGGTTCTTTGATTTTTTTATATATTTTGTTTTATTTTTTTAAAGTTAATGTACAATGTATATTTTATTTTCTTTAAAACAAGAATCCATATAATGGTTGCTAGTTCTAGTTTAGTGGGCCAAGGGATAGATAGGCCATTGAAATATGATCAATCATCAACTCTTAGGAAATATGTGATGATCAACTACTATGTAGTGGGGCTTTTCTTTGCCATTGTAGTCATTGTCAGATTGAGTATAAGAGCTTGTATAGTCAAGTGAAAGCTCACCTATGTGCTATGACTAAGGAATTAGAGTTTGTCAAGAGCTAAACAAAAGGGGTTGCCAATGAAGCAAATTATGTCATATGTTAGAGAACAAGAAGAAGTTGATAGTGTAAATGAGAGAAAAATTAAGACCCCATTCTTTAGTTATGAAAGGATCATGCAAGGCACCTATAGGACAAGGCATTTAAGAATGAGGTGAGGTACAACACATTGCCTTTATGCCATTGGGCTTCCTTTCAACCTAGTGAGATCAGCATATTGGTCGGAAATGGTGAAGACAATTAACAGCCTTAGGCTACACAGATCCTGGGTAAAGGAACGTGCATACCACCTTATTGGCAAAATAAAAACATTTTGTAGAGATGTCACTAAACCAAACAAGGATTCTTGAAACAAGAGTGCTCATTGTTTTTGATGGATGGAAAGATTGTGAAACAGTTAATGTCGTTGTAGTATCCACTAAAGGGGCAATGTTTTCGAAGGTGGCTGATTGTGAAAGGCAAGTGAAGGATGCAAACTTCATTTCTTAAATCTTCATTGAAGCCATAGAGATGGTGGATGTTAAAATGCTGTCCAGGTTATAATGGGGAATGCTAAAATATTTTAGAGGAGCAGGTGCTTTGGCTGTTAAAAGGTATGCACATATGTTTTGGAAACCATATATTGTCCACTCCCTCAACTTGGTGATGAAGAAGATTGGCACAAAGATAGTGGGTGAAAGTGTTGCACCCTTAACAAATAGCATGCATTGGGATATGTGTGGCCAACTTCTGTCTAGCATAATCCTTAATTGAGTCATTTATGAGCCCCTATCTTTGATTTTTGTTGTATGCTAGGTCAGCCTCATTGTGCTTATGATACTATTGCTACCTAATGATGCCTATATATAGGAGGTAGTGAGTTACTAGTTAAGCATGATATTGTTAATTTTGTTCTTATTGAAGATTTTTGGAGGTTGCTGCTCGAAGTGGCTTATCATTATCAAGTATTTATGTCTTATTTTCTATTATATTCTTCTCTTATACAAGTAAATTCATTACAAGTGGTATCAAAGCATGATGTTGGCACCTAGAAGGCAAGAAACAAGACCAATTTTTTTTCTAAAATTTGGAGGTTTGATCAAGGACATGTTTAAACAATCACAATTCAGATTGGGGGTCATTTGAAGCATTTTTGAAGGAGTTATTGTGAAACTTTTCGTCAATTTCTCTTCGAAGGCTGCAAAACAATGAGTTTATTATTGAGTGTTGAAACAAGGTGTCCACATGCTTGCATCTCCTTGCATTTGCAATGTCTCCCAAATGTTATGACACAGATATTTGCTTTACTTAGGAGAATGGCACCATGTAGAAACACTGAAGTTGCTAAAGGGTAGCTACAAGGCTACATTTTGAAGAATCTTCTCAAATTTAGAAGTGGAGGTTTTTGTTATGAATGAGTTTGGTAGCTTCATCTCATCATGGAATCACGGTCTTAGTGCTCTTTGGAACAAGTACATAAAGGATGTTCATACATGATGGTACCTCTATGGGCAATGTTCTATATTCTTTTGATCTTTTGCAATTTTTTTTATCACTGGTAAGATTTTTAATTCTTTAACATTCTTACCATTCTTTTGTAACTAAATATTACGTTTTATAATTACAATTATTGTATTGATTATCTCGTATTTCAGCAAGTTGCAAGTTCTTCCTTGGTTAAGTGAAATTGGATTACATACTCCTTTATCTAGGTGGTTAAATGCAATTGGGCAAAAAAGAAACTGAAGATTTTGTCTATTCGCATTCCAACTTGCACCTCTTGTCACATAAGGAAGTTGAGTACAAGCAAGGAGCAATGAAGAATTGGGATGTAATCCCAGAGTGTTCTGACTTGGATGCATCTATTGCGCAACTTCCCATAGTGACTTTAGAGGATGAGGAGGCTCCTTCACAAGATGTAACTAGTGGGAGTCGCATTGCAGTTGCTTGTGGTTCAAATGAACCAAGTGATGACTTTGACGCTGTCAACGAAGAGCAAGATGTAGATTATTGATTGTATATTTGTATCTAATATTTTATATTGATTTGACATAAATGATATAACGTTGAATTAATAGAATTTTCAATTATCTTTATCACTATCACCTGTGTTTTAAATTTTGTGTATTTTGCTTTTGCAAATTATGGGTACATAAATAAAATACAGTCGCACCATACATGGGGAAAAATTCATTGTATTGGTTTACCTGAAATCCAAACCTGTACCTGAATTGGCATTAGTTGTTTGTTTGTTCATCACATGACTTTGACTTCAGGGAAGCGAAGATAAAGATGTGAGGAATCCCACATATTAGCATATACTTCTTGCAACTAAATCCAAAGAGCTAAAATAGTTGTCCATTCATCTGCATGAGAATGAGTCTAGTTCCTTTGCTTTTGAGAGGAATAGTACTTCATATTCATTGATAGTGTGATGACATTATAGGGAGGAGAACTTTGTTTTGTTCACAACAATCTTTTGTTTGAGTTCATGTAGGAGTTTGGCTGTAAGGAGAGCCCTTCTATGTGATTGCATTTGAACATTGATGCCGCTTACCTAGAGAAGAAAACATTGGCATACTGAGTTGACTGTTCATAATCATCCAGCATCCCCTGTATTGAATGATCAGCTCCTTTGGATATTGTTTGTGGAAGATGGTGTTAATAAGAGTTTTTTTAAATAAATGAAATTTTGATATCTATGATATGAATGCCCACATTCTAATATTCTCATATCTCCTATTATATAAATATTTTAAATGTATGACATGCATTTAATTATTGATATTTTAATATTATTTTCTTTTTCTGTTTGTATTTAATAATAGAGAAACACATCCCATATTCATGTTCCCAAGTTTTTTGGGTGTACATTGGATTCTTTGTATGCATACCTTCAGTCTCCTTGATCTAAGTAATCTTGAAATATATTGATAGATCTGAGAATGGATAGGATATATCAGTTTTAATAGAGCACAATCTGTACAGCATCTTGTTTCCTTACAGGAGCGGGTTTCCATCAAATTGAAACCAAAATTCAAAAGTAGTTCATTTGATATAGCAAACTGGCTCACAAGGCAGTTTTACTCTTAATCATGGTGTATCACAGGACTCGAACTACATGTCATACTTTATTGTATAGAAGCATTCCTACAACATTGATATGATAAAATACTAATAACAAAGTGGAAAAAGACTGCTATTGTTATTTCATGCCGAATATTGTACGTAGAAAGAGAAACAAAGTTCAAACGTAAGAGATGACTACAGATACAACATTTGCAATTACTCTTAAATTCAAAATAAAGTAATGTGTATCAATCACAACTTAAGCCTTAAGTGTGGAAAACAAAAGTTTAAAACACAATTAGCCTTTGAGCTTCCTAGACTATGAATGTGAAGTAGAAGCTGATGCGTATGTATCCTTGTTCTCCTCTCTACGATTTTGTTCATGATCATCAAAAGCTTCATTCAAGATGGCTAAATCATCTTCATAAAATGAGTGCTCCTCCTTGGCTGCAATCCATTCTGATTCAGGATCAATCTCATTGAGGTCAATTGGTTCACCATCTTTGACACTACCTAAGAATAGCAATGCATAAGTTCTTGACATTATTAATGTATGCTATAAATTTGAATTGATTGAATTTAAACTACATAAAATCATAAATAGGAAAGATTAATGAATATCATAAAACTTATTTAAAATTCATTTGTATTTAAAGTTTCCAACCTCGAATTTTCTTTAGGTGAAGATGAAGGTTGTGGTGGATGAGGACCAAATCATTCAGCTGATGTTGGCTCAAGTGGTCATATTTGTACATTGTATATGTTCAAATACACTCCAAAGACAATCACAAGCAAAAGAACTGCATGGCTGGTTTGTTATCCACATTGCCTGTTAGTTTTATGATCAGATTTAACAGAAAGCAAATTAGCAGAAAATTCAACACCACATAGAACAATGAACACAGCAGATACACTGGGAAAACCCTCCTACTCGAGGGAGAAAAACCCAACAAAATATATCTCCAATATATTGAATGAATAAGAGCTGAAATCTGCTTACAAGTCTGGCCTTACTCAAGGCTGAATTAATGCAACGGATAATAGCACAACTCCTTGATGCAAAGATACAAATGAATGTGATTGTTCTTGAGAATGGTCTGCTGCTACAAACTGATCTGCTGCTAAGTGCGAACTCCTTCTTGAAAGAATGCGAATTGAATATGACAATGACTTGATGTAAATGAAAGATCACCACCTTGTATATATACAAAACTAGGTGACATCTCAACTAGGTCGGCTCCCTTAGAGATGAAGAATATAAAGTATTAATTGCAATATGTAGGCCGACCTGCCTTTAATTAAGGAGAAAATATCTCTTGAAGCTACCAAACACTAACACTCCCTCTTAGCTAGGGAGATATTTTTTAGATATCTTTTCCAGATATCTACGTCATGGAGTCTCTCAACATGACGCCCACAATGGCTACGCCCATTTGTGGAAAGCTCAAAGGTTCATCACGGAGTCTCTCAACGTGATGTCGTCATGGAGTCTCTCAACATGACGTCCACCATGGCTACTCCCATGTGTGGAAAAGAAACATAAGTACAAGTGTCCATCACAGAGTCTCTCAACGTGATGTCATCATGGAGTCTCTCAACATGACGTCCACCATGGCTACTCCCATGTGTGGAAAGAAACACAGGTACAAGGGTCCATCACGGAGTCTCTCAACGTGATGTTGTCATGGAGTCTCTCAACATGACGTCTCATCTCAGTCTTAGAGATGAACAAGGGCTCGCACCTCATATTTCTCTGTCTCAGAGAAATATACACTACAAGGGCTTTCACCTCATATTTCTCTGTCTCAGAGAAACATACACTACAAAGGCTTTCACCTCATATTTCTCCATCTCAGAGAAATATACACTTCAAGGGCTTTCACCTCATATTTCTCCGTCTCAGAGAAATATACACTACACAAATTGTCATGATCCCGTGACTCCCTTTGGAGCTTCGAGTACCCACATCGACCTTCTGAACTCCTCGTCCAAGGTTGCCTTTGATGGTTTGTCATACTCCCTCTGAATGTTAATTCCTCCTTTTCGAAGAAATTGATTGCAATGACAATTTGAATATGTTCTTCCTCTTCGAAAGATGTCTCGAGTGAAGTTATGTGCCACCAACTCAGACCCAAGGCTGTGTTGGCAAAACAAGGATAGACAAGAGAGGGTGAATCAGTTGTTACCAAAATCAAACTTATACAACATTAACCAATCCTTATATCACAGATCTCATAATTAATAATGCAAGCATAAGAACAACACATCAGAGACACATGAACACAAAGATTTTATACGTGGAAACCCTGTGAGGGGAAAAACCACGGTGGATGTTAGTCCACAAGATTATACCCTGTTAGAAGTATAATGAAGAATAAAAAGAGAATGCACTTGCATTCAGGCACACTGCCTAGAGCACACTGCTCAAAGGGAAGGCTCACTGCCTTACATATAGTAATCAGATTAAATCTATCTGATGAATTTGAACTGAGAAAATAGCTTCTGCAAAAGCCTAGTTACAGTTCCAGTTAGGCACACTAAAAACCTCTTCAAACTCTTCCACACTCTGCTCTGAATGATCTGACCTTTATTCGCACTTGTACATCACTTGTACACTTGAGCACACTCTAAATGAGGAAAACAATCTTGTATATATATCTGCTACACAGATTTGCATCCACTAATCAGTCGCCCACAAATAAGGAATAAATTACAACTGTCGGCCTTGATACATGAATAAATTTCAATGTGTACCAACACAAGTCAGCCATAACATAGTGAGGACCCAAACAAACACCTCCAAACATGCCAAACAATAAAATATTAATTCTCATGGATCCGCAACACGCTAACACCACAATGTCGGCCAAGAACATGAACACTCGGGCACATATCGGAAAAATCTCTAATCACAAACTCTCCAATCATTGCGGACGTACGCCAAGGATAGAGCACGATCTAGACTCATCCATGAACGTTATAGGCACATGAGCAACACATGAGATTACCATACTTTCATCCGCTTTGACCAAGAACACCATCTACAGAGACTGAATAACTGTAGGTATATAGATCATCATAACTTCCACAAAACTTCATGCGCACCACTGAAAATTTCAGACAACATACTAGAAAGGTTCGACATCAATCCCTTTGAAGCACACCTTCAGATCTTCAATACACAGAGCTTTCCAACGTTCTTACCTTCTTAGCTCCTTTGGCTGCCTGTACTATATTTTTTACAATTTTCTCAATCTCCTCGACATATACAGCCTTAAGCAGATTAAAATGCTAATAGTATTGATATCAATGACAACAATATATCAGCAACACAACCACAACATCCAACAGGCTGCAAGCTATGTCTTCGTGTTTGTTCATTTCTCCAGCCGACATGACTCCCTGGTAGGATGCATCAAGCTATTTCCACCTTGAATTCCTTATGCGATCTCTCATCATTCTTTTGCTCCTTGATCCGTCCTGGAAGCATCTTAGAGAGATTAATAATGGTTCATGGAATCAAACTACCCTGAAGAGAAATTTACAGATCACTACATGAAGCATACATTATTCACTATTCCAATGTTATTGCATGAATTATTATTAACTACATAAAAAAATTCATGGTCATTATTCAAAATACAAACATAAAAAAATACTTATCTCTTTATTACAAATATCCAATCAGTGATGCCTTTCAGATTTCAATCTCCATAACTTTCCCTTCGATGTAGTAACGGCTTCTTTTACACACAACATACACTCAACAATCGTCACAGCTCCATGCAAAACTACAATTGATGGCAGAGATGTTGATACAAATCAGTGAACAACAACGTTGATATCAGCCACACTGAATATGTGCAACCAGGACAGCAAGATAACAGGCTCGATCCTTGCTGAGTGATGAACTACCGCGTTTGGTTGTACGGGAAGTGCCGCTGCAAAGTAGACACCTATCTTTTTGAGATTCTCAGAGGGACCAATAATCTCAATTTCCTTGTCAGCAATGATTACTATTAGACTTCTCCTGAAGCTCCACGATTTTCCAAGACTTGGCGTCTTAGTTGTTGACACGACGGCAACAGAGATTCAAAACACAGTCTCCAATCTTCCTTGGTCTTGAATTCAATATTAAGTGGTGGGTACTTTAATAGATTGCCACTTCTTTGTCTTATTGACTGGCAGCTCCCGACAAAGCAATGCAATAATCTCAGCGATGGTTTATATCTCTCCCGATTCCCTTCAATGAAGACCACGATTTGACTTTTTCAAATATTAATAAATCGCACTTGCTACATCTAGCAGCTTCTGACAGGTGAAGGTGGCGGTAGGAACTTCATGACGTGATTTATATAATGTTTGCGATTAATGGTCTGAATTATAATATACAATAGATGGCATCAAATACTCTTGATGGCATATTTCATTGTTCTCCTGCGATTTGTCTTATGCCAAACTTTTGTCCTTATCCGCACCTTGAATATTCACGACTTCCCTTATGAGAAATGGCTTCGCAAGCAAATTCATATAACATGAAATTAAAATTGCGATTCCAACTTATAATTCATTGCTTCATCCTATATGCCGCGATCCTTGGTATGTCAATTCTCCATGCTTTATAGGCTCGATAATCAACACCAAGCCTTGCCAATAGGTATATTATACTTCTGTCACCAACTCGGCCTTTGTCTCAAATTTTACATACACCGCGACACTAGCTTCAATGACAGGTGTCTTCTAAATAAGTCGCACCTCCTGAATGATTCCACTTTACTATTTACTATTGAATTTCTATTTAAATTCTTCCAACACCTTATACTGGCGTTAGCTTCCCAAAAGCGATGGTTACAATAATATTCAAGTCTCCCAAAAAAGCCCGACTCTTCACAGGAACAGCTCCCGATTTGATGATGGACTCCCACGATTCTTAATTTAAGTGGCAATTCCCTCTTTCGTGTCTTCCCAGAGATGGACGACTTTAATACTTCTCCACAACACCAGGAAGTCAATATCGGTAGCATTAGTGATGACAATGTACCCGCATCAACCCATTTACTTTTCCAAAAATCCTCCACACAGTAGTAGTGATATCGATGGCAACTCGAGCAAATGAAGATAATCGCGCCAGATCTCCTGACTAAATTATTCTGATGGAATAATGGACAGAATGTGATGCAAATTCCACCACGACCTGGAGTGATTCTCTCGATCGGAGATTAGAGAGAATGTTGCTATTGAATTTCTATGTGGGAGTGTGGATGCATGGGTCTCTGTCTGGTAAACGAAATCCAATTTATAGCCTCCAACTTACCATATTCGCGAGATCATCATCGCTCAAAACAAAAACCAAAGCATCCAAATTCTCCTCCCAAGAATGACGCCAAAGAATATCTGAAGATGTCAATAACCAGAGAGTGCCCAAGATATAAATTTGACTTAACAAATCTGATCGGATCTTTTCTTGGACCCGCTTCGATACCATGTTAGTTTTATGATCAGATTTAACAGAAAATTCAACACCACATAGAACAATGAACACAATAGATACCCTGCGAAAACCCTCCTACTTGAGGGAGCAAAACCCAGCAAAATATATCTCCAATATATTGAATGAATAAGAGCTGAAATCTGCTTACAAGTCTGGCCTTTCTCAAGGCTGAATTAATACAATGAATAATAGCATCACTCCTTGATGCAAATATACAAATGAATGTGATTGTCCTTGAGAATGGTCTGCTGCTACAAACTGATCTGCTGCTAAGTGCGAACTCCTTCTTGAAAGAATGCGAATTGAATATGACAATGACTTGATGTAAATGAAAGATCACCACCTTGTATATATACAAAACTAGGTGACATCTCAACTAGGTCGGCTCCCTTAGAGATGAAGAATATAAAATATTAATTGCAATATGTAGGCCGACATGCCTTTAATTAAGGAGAAAATGTCTCGTGAAGCTACCAAACACTAACATTGCCATCCGTTGAAGTGATTTGATTTCTTTGGCAAAGTAATCCCATCATTACTCTAACGTTGGATTAGTTGCAAAAGCAAAATTTATTAATAAATCCATAATTTATTTCAAATTTTCAATAAGCAAAAAGGCTTTAGATGAAGTCTGATTGCAAATAATTAATTTAAAATGTAAGATGTGGTTTTACTACCTCGATTCTATTGAGCATATGTAAAAGTGGAAGCCCTTTGCTTGCTGGTATATTGATAACCATGATTGGAAATTCGGACTCGTCATAGATTTGACAACTCAAAGTTTTGACAAAGATCAGGGACTTGGCAAAAAACTCGGCAAACTTGGAAAATTAAAACATAATTACAAAAAGGAAAACTGCAAACAAATGCATTTAGTGAACACATGTCTATTTTGAATCTTGATTATCAATTTATCATAATTCAAAGATTACATGCAATGATAGTACTTTTGAACCTCGAACTAGAAGGGAAATTGGAATCATCTTGAGGAGTGAAGGATTCCTCAAATACGTCTTACTACAATGCCTTCGTAGCTGCTATTTTTTTATGCAATTCAGCGAGATCTTCATTATTGAATATAATATCTGCATTTTTGGTAGTCCAATCAGCAAATGGATCAATGTCATCCAAGTCAATGGCATTATGCGAATGACCCTCCACCCTTTGGCTCAAAGGCCAGGGTTCAATTGGATAAAAACAAGGTCATCGAGGTGCTTGTGGTTCAACCTATTTCTCTTAGTGTGAATGCTCTTAAATAGGCTCCAATTGGGTTCACACCAATAAGCACTACAAGGTTAGGACAAAAGATAAATAGCTAACCTTTGAAGATTTGTTGTGCTCGTGCAATAAATCTCCCATCGCGAATCTATAAGTAAAACATTAAAAAGAAATCAAGTAAAAGTTCAAAATTTAAGACTTTCATGTTTCTAGTATTAAGCTAAAAGCTAACAGACTAAATAAATGAAAAATGAAAGAAATTAGTGCGTTTAGTGCGTTTAAGGCCTAGTGGTTTTTTTTTCATGTTGGTGAGTTTGTGCTTGGGACTCGTGACTACAAGCCCAAGAATTGCTGACATGCATGTCTTAGCAAGTCCATATGAGTCGTCGTGAGTTTTCTTTCTATGTTCTCAACTTTACAATGGCTGCTTGTCCATTTTGTGCATTAGGAAAGAATGTTATAATGCACTTGAATAGTCCATTTGTCATCATTGTAATATCTTGCATCATGGAGGTGACAATGCATTTGGCGATTCCATCTATTATCAATAATCTTGCACATTGGAATGTACCTCTTCTTATCATTTTGCATTTTGGATCATATTGCTTCCTTTGCCATGTATACGGTCTCATAAAAATAACTCATGAAGGATTTTTCTCATTCAATCAATCTCAACACTTTAACTATGGCCGTTAAAATTTGCACAGTCTTTTCTGCACCCATCCAAAATGACTCATCAAAAACTATGCATACAATGGTGATACCATCCTTGTGATTGGCAAAGCTACAATCAGTATAATCCTACGAAACAAACATGTGTTTCAAGTTCATTTTTTGGGCACATAAATTTTGCAATGCAAAGAAGTGAGTGGCAAACATTGTCACACTTGGTTGCATGAGCTCCTTTCCCCTAGTTAAGGATCCCAACATTTTTAGCACTGTAGTGTGATTTAGTGATGGATCTCCTACTCTCTACTATATATTTAATCTATGGAAATATGCCAATATCTTCTAGAGTTAAATCAAGATAATGTGTTGTGCATGAGCTCCAAAAGAATAGTGTACTTAAAAGATGTGTACCACCACACAATTATTTGTATTTTTTATGATAAATTGAATTGCATATTGTGGCTCAACCTCCATCACTAACTCATCAAATAGGTAAAAAAGAAAATGCGATAATTTCACTCTATTAGATGCATCTATGGATTTGTGGAAGATTATGCCACTCTCAAATGCCACAAGAAAGTTGCTTATTGTAGGACTCCTATTTGTCCACCAATTTGACATTATGTTGCAGCTTGTTTTCTTCCACTTGCAATGCTTAGCAAGTACCTCACTAGCATCCTAATTGCATCTTATAGTATATCAACAATAAGGATCTCATACGATGGGGCCTCAAAACTAAGACACCTCAACATGGCAATCATTGCTTGCCAATAATGAATAATGAGATCATGCAGCATTGAATGGGATGCTCGAGTAATACAAAAAAGTTGCTAGTTCTTTTTTATCTAATAGATGAATGCTCATCTTCCATCTTGTGCTTTCTAATGATGATTGTGCTCTAAGTGTGGTATGGTATGCAAAAAAATCATTTGCATTTCCCGCACTAGTATTAGGTTTATTGGTAGAAGATGGTGTAGCAGAAGTATCACCATGAGTTTATGCTAGAAATTTCTCATTTGAAGGTCCCTTGTTGACTTCGATGTCACTAGATGACCTTGTGTCGATGGTAGTTCTTGCCATTTTGACCTTGCTTTCTACAAAGGTCTCAAGAGTAAATAAGGCTTGGTGGGTCATACCATTAGGATAGGTTTTGCAAGCCTTCACATCATGTCTTGCCAGCTTTGTAAAATGCCATTTGAAACAGTTAATTCCCTCATTGTTCTCATTCTCACAAAAAATGTATTTCAGCTGATGCAAATTTGGAATGGGTTGGTATGCGAAATCTCTCATGTGGTATTAGGGTTAATAGGAAAAAAATGGAAGAGGAAAAGAATAGCAGCTGTTAGGTTTAGTAAAAATATTAGAAAACTTAACCCTAACAAAAAACTAAAAAAATAGTTTAGCATTAAATTTGTTTAGCATACCAAGTGCAACCTTTAAAGTTTTTTGTAGTAAATACTTTTACCAAATACCTATGTTACTAGGTTTGTCAGAATTGGGTGAAATATTGCTTTGGTTTGGTTCAAGTTTGGGTATAGGGTTGAGATGGGTTGTGGGTTTGCCCAAGGTCCTCAAGATGAACCTATAACCTGTCTTATTAGCTTTTGCCACATGACCATGGTGGAAGATTTGGCTGTTTCTTGAATATTGGGTAATTGCCTACTCTACACAACTCACATCTTGTTTAGTTGAGGCAAACATCAGAGCACATGGTGCCACAATGATGCACTATCTTTTTGTGCAAAGGTTTCATCATATCACTATAGTAAATCGATACAAATCCTTGCATTGACAAATACAAGTCTTATGCTATATCTCTATCTAATGAATTGCATCAATAGGATTGGTATTTAGGGAAGCTAAAACATCCTCTAAGAGCAAGAGAGAAAAAAAGATAAAGTTAAACCATGTATAAATAAGTAAATGTGAAACCATGTATATGATTTTGCGATTGATGTTTGTAATTATAATTGATAAATAGCAAAATCTAAAAATAAAATATTAAAAAACAAGATAATTTTGATATAATAAGATACTTCTCAAGACTATATTGGTAAATAGCCAAATCAAAACATATGTTAAGAAATTAGATGATTTTAATATAATACAATACTTCTCAAGACTATATTATTGGTTCTCATTAATAAATAGTCCATATATAAAATAATAATGCCTCATGTTTTCACTTTAAAATTTGATTGTATGATTGTATATTAATATAATTCTTTTTTTATATGTACTATGTAAATGACAACCAATAATATATTTTTCTTTGGCTGAGTGAAATTAGAGTATATACTTCTTTATCCACTCAATGGAGCGCAACTAGTTGGCTTTAAAAAAAGCAAAGGAGTTGGTCTATGTGCATTCCAACGTGCATCTTTTGCCACATAATAAAATTGATTACGATGGAGCAACAAGGAATTGGGACGTAACCCTTGCATGTGCCAACTGAGACACTTCTATTGCACAACTTGTCTTAGCCTCGCTA
The DNA here is from genome assembly GCA_007115665.2 of Sequoiadendron giganteum. Taxonomy (NCBI): domain Eukaryota; kingdom Viridiplantae; phylum Streptophyta; class Pinopsida; order Cupressales; family Cupressaceae; genus Sequoiadendron; species Sequoiadendron giganteum. Next base: position 274,622,412 of record CM021108.1, on the reverse strand, counting down.
GATAAGGCAAAATCCACACATGGCACGACTAGTGGGTGTGTCATTTGTGGTTCAAATGAACCAAATGTTGAGCTCGATGCTCTCAAAGAAGAGCAATATGAAGATAATTGCTTGTAATTTTGCATTGGTTTTGACATTTGACATTGAATAAATGAATTAACCGTACCAAACTTGGTAAAAGAATGCTGTATTGGTGAATCTGAACCTCAGACCCTAATCGGAATTGGCAACTTAGCTAAATACGAAAAAAATATTTTAGGGTTAAGATTAGGTTTAGTATAGCAAGTGCAACCTTTAAATTTCTGTTTAGTATATTCTTTTTACTAAATACTAAAAATAACTAACCGTAAGCCTAAATTGTAAAATTTAGGTTGGGGTTAGAGTCAGTTTAGCTTAGCAATGACAATTTTTAGGTATTATTTAGTTAAAAACAAAAAATCCTAAACCTAACCATAAAATGTTACCATGTTGTTAGGGTTTAAGTTGATGTTTGGTTTTTTGATGTTAGAGTTTGGTGTTATAAGGTACGTCAACTTTAAACTCTCACATCAAAAAGTTAACCCTAATTCTATCCCAACAAAGTTAAACTAAAACCAAAAATAGCCCATATTCCAGCTTGAAAATAAGTTAAAAGGAATGTGTAAAGGTTGAAAAGCAGCGATGCTGAAGGTGTGCCCTAATTTGTTACTATTGATTTCTGTGTTCATCTGTTTGTTTTCACCCTATAAGTCTGTAAACTTATGTCCCTTCAGTATGAAGTTGAAAAAATGATGTAAAAATTAAAAATATAATATAAGCTGTTTACTTATTTCATGAGTAAAAAAATGACATTTTTGGAATTTGAATCTTTCTTGGAAGTGGTATCTTTACCCTTTTTGAGGCAAGTTACTCTGATAATCTAGGACATTTTGAAAAGATGGCATGTATATTTCATAGGCATGAGCTATGAGATTTTTTTTTGTGTTTTTTTTGTTTAATATATGGGGTTATATTACATGGCCCCAGTCCATAGTACTAGCATATGAAACAATTCGAAACAAGAGACAAAAAGTCCTTGAAACCGCCACGCAGGGTCTGAGCAGGCTAAGAATGAAAGGTAAAGCAAAATGCCAAAAACTATCAGTAAACAGCCCAAAACAACAAAATAAACTAACCAAAAAACCAGAATTCATGGGAGTTTAGCAACTCCCCAGCAACAAACACCTGTGTTGGCAGCCTCTTTCATCATATGTTCGAAAGATTTAGTAGTCCACCTATCTGTCGCTACAACAATAGATTTCAGCTTAACATTCCCCTGACTAGAGGGGTCATCTATCCCGACAAACATCTAGGATATTGTTGAAAACATAGTAGGATTTCATTTACTCAACATTGAGATAGCAAATTGAAAGTGTAAATGTGATTCAATTATGTGGGTTAAAAGTGGAAAAAGCACAGGAAAAAACTTGGCAAACTAAGAACTGCTGAAATACTTGTAAAAATAGAAGAACAAAATCTGTTATTGTTATTTTATGCCAAATATAGTGTGTAGAAATAGAAACAGACGTAAAGATAAAAAAAGGTTTTGTTCAATATTGCCAATTACAAATTGTAAACTTTGTCTTGTAACTAGAGTCAAAAAATAGAAAAAAACTTAGCAGGTCTCAAATTCCCATTTAAATAGAACTTACAACTTAGAGTACAAAACAAAACTTGCAAATACAATTAGCATATGAGGCTACAAGGCTACAAAAGGTAAAGCTGATGCTCCAGTATTTTGGTTCTCCTCCTTTGACAGTGATCACAATCATCAAATGTCTCATGGAAGATGACCAAATCTCATTTGAACATAAAATATCTTTATGGGCCGTATTTGTCTTTCTGTGGCAATCTGAAGTATAAAAGGAACCTGGAAAACTAAACAGAAATGACTTGCCCCAGGGGATACCCTAATTATTTGATACACACAATCTTTCTAATTCATGATCTACAATTTTTTGATTCTATGGTGAATAACTATAAAAGTGAAGTGCAAAATAAAAAACCTAGTATTTATAGTGTGTGGAGGTTGTTTCTTTTTCTGGAAAAAACCTAGTATTTGGTGAAAAAGATCAGTTTCGTTGAAAATGTTGTGCAGTGGTATGAATTGGCATGGTATAACTTATGGTTATTGAATAACCCATGGGTTTTTGGCAGTTTTTTCAATCAAAGACCGGTATGGGTGGAAAACTGACTTTGCTGTTTGATCTGGCATGGTTTTGGTGTTGGGTGGCAATTGACTATGGTTTATTCCTGGTTTTGCTTCGTTGGTCTCAAGTTTGAAAATCTTATGAGTTTATAATTGATCATGTATAATACTTAAGCAGACTTCAAACATGTTATCACAATAATTCTTTATTCTCTTTGTGCTTTCAAATGTATAACGAGTCCATAATGGTGCATTGGAGCTAGGGATGTAGTGAGGGCCTTGGTTTATGATTTGCAAGCTAAAATTAAGACATAGGAATAACAAGGATTAGAATTGGAAAATTCAATTAAGGTGCTCCATGGTTAGGACATACACTTCAAACCATGTTTAAAAAAAAGGTGCCTCGAGGAAATTCATGTAGAGAAATGCCAATCAAAGATCTACTAGAAGTCTCATGAGGACGTAAATTTGGCTCTTATGTGCACAATTGTTCAAAAATTTGAAATAAAAACAGTGAAGTAGGCTCTTGAGTCACCACCTTGGAAAGATGCCATAGATACAAAATATCACACATATTGAAGAATATTTTTGGGAATTTGTTGATCTACCACCAAGGAAGAAAGGTATTGGATGCAAATGGGTTTTTGAGATCAAATACAAGGCTGAAGGTAGCATCAATAAGTATAAAGCCTAACTTGTGGCTATGGGCTATACTTAGAAAGAAGGCATTGACTTTGAAGAAATCTTTACCCCCCTAGAAAGATCAAGACTATTCAAATGGTTTTGGCAATGGTAGTGCTGTTTGGTTCGCAAGTTTATTAGATGGATGTCAAGAGTGCCTTTCCCAATGGAGATCTCAAAGGAGTCTATATGACTCATCTTGATGGGTATATTGCACTTGGATGTGAACAAAAAGTATGTAAATTGCCAAATACCTCTATGGTTTGAAGTAGGCTCCATAAGCTTAGTAGCTTAGTATATCAAGATGAATGAGCATCTCCTCCAACATGGATTCTCTAGGAATCCATATGATCCCAATCTCTACCAAAAAGAGCAATGGGGCTGCGGCGGGGGGAGGAGGGGAGATTGTGATTTTAATTTTATATATAGACGATTTGGTCACACATGTAGTTCTCCATAAATGATTGTAGCAACAAAGAATGATCTCAAATGATTGTTCAACAAGATAGATCTTAGGCTCTTGCATTATTATCTTGGACTTGAAGTGTGGCAAAAGAAAAATTATATTTTTGTATCTTAAATGAAATAGGTCAAGGCATTGCTTGAGGTGGAAGATTGCAAGCACATTTTAACACCTGTGGAGGCATGATTGCAACTTTCTTGACATGAAACCTTAGGTGAATGCTATTCTTTATTGCCAGTTTATTGCGAGTATCATTTACTTGATTTGCTCTAGGCTAGATATTAGCTATGCTATTAGTTATCTTTCGAGGTTTATGTAGGAACCCAAGGTTTCACATTGGAAGGTAGCGAAGTGTGTTTTGAGATACATCCATGGCACAATGGAGTATTGCTTGGAATACAAACAAATTGAACATTTTTCTTTACAAGGATACATTGATGCAGACAATGCAGGTTTTTTGGATGATACGAAGTCTACTTAGGCTTTGTTTTCTTTTTGGGATTTGGTTTGATATCATGGGGAAGCAAAAAACAAACCACTCTTGCTTGCTCTTCCATAGAGGCATAATATTGCACCATAGGTGGAGCTTTTTGTGAAGTGATATGGTTACATTGTATCTTGACAGGCTTGGGTGGTCTTGATACACATCCTATAATTTTATTTTGTGACACTCAAAGTGTGTTGAAGCTTGTTTAGAATCTTGTTTTTCATCAATACACTAAATACATTAAGATTTAATACTAGTACATTCACAAACATGCCTAGCTCCAATAATTTTCCACTTAGGAGAAACATGACATCTTTACCAAATCTCTTACAGTAGTAAAGTTTGAAGCCTTTTGAACTTTCTTGATTTGTTATATTGAGAAAAATGATGTAATAAGGGGGGATTGTTAGAAATTAATATTACACCATATGTAAATAACAATAATGATATGCTATTTTTATTGTTAATAACAATATAACCACAATATTGGTTATTCATTTGATAGTGGTTGTTTGGCCAGGTATTTTGTTTAACTGACTATTTCCTTGTATATATTCATTACTGATGATTAATAAAACACTGTTCATCTTTACTCTCCAAGTTTCAATTGTCTCCTTTCTTAAGATCTTGAAAATTGCAATTTTGGAAGTTGTAGTTTCCTTGGAAATTGGCTTGTTTAACCTTTTTGTGTGAGTTATGTTGTTATTTTGATGCATCTCATTCCTAATGGGGTGTTGCACTAGGATCCCACTTATGTGATAGGGACTCTTTCAAGATTTAGGTATTAAATGTGATACAGAGGTAGCTTTAGTTCACATCATTGTTGATGTCTATGGATTATGTTTGTCATCATGTGTGGAAATCAAATGATAGAATAGTGGAAATCCGCCTTTTGAAGATTGGAGAGGTGGTACAAGCCCCAAAACAAACATAACAACCCATGAAGGAAAAAATAATATATCGATAATCAAGCTCATAAACATGCATTGGCCTTAATGCATGATTGAACTAAGATTCAACCGTTTAAGGAAGATTTGAATATGATTTGTTATAGCTCTCTGCTCCCTTGTTGGAGAAAATTAGAATTGGTATTGTATTTATTTAAATTGTAACAAATTAATTAAAATAAGGTTCGTAGCTGAATCGCAGCCTTGTTATTTAAATCCTTTTATCAATCTATCCCATTTAGTTGAGTAAGTAGGTTAAAATGGGATATAACCTTTGCTTAAATATAGAGCAAGTATCTTGCCTTAGTTTTTGTTAAAATTAAACAAGAATTGCTAGTGGTTTATTCATATTTGATAACATTTAGATTGTGAAATGCTATTGGGAATATTACATCATTAGTTATTTGTTTGAATGTAGTCACAAAGCCCATGTGATATGTTTGTTAGTCTTTAGGATACATGTAATGTCCCCTTCTCAGGCCTAGTCAGTTTGGTGACCATTAGCCTATTCCTTGAGTTCCTGTAGGCTAATTGGCTTTGGTAAGGGGATTGCAAAGACCTTGGAGAGCACAGGTTCAATTCTTCTTGGTTTTCGTTGATGGCATTGAGCTCAATGGGTGTTATGCATTGCAATGACACTTTCAACTGTGTCTTCAAACTCGTAGGGTGATCTCCAAACTTCTTGGAGAGCACGTTTATTTTTAGTAAGTCACGGAGTTGACTCCAATCATCTTCCTATTGCTTTAGTTTCATCATAGTGTGGTCAAAGTTGAATTCTGTTGATGTTGCAGTGCTTTTTGCAACTTGGGGTGAGTTATGAAGTTATTTAATTGACATTTCACTAATGTTGTTTAATGTTGAGAAATAATTAAAGGACAACTTAGTGTAATAGCTTGTTGGAAAGGTGATTAAATGTTTTAAAAGTTTGATGCCCAGTTAGAGGTCAATTTTGAGGGAGAAGAATTATTATAATTTTTAATTGGTTATTCTCTCTCCAAAAGCTATAAAAGGAGTTGTTGGGGGCTCATTTTTAATATGCTGAAAATTTCTCATACTGTTATGTTGTTAGATTGAACTTGCGAGTTCTTCCATGATCTTTTAAGGAGGAAAACCCTCATTGGATTTCTAGTTTCGGATTTGAGAGATAATCCCTAGCTAGATTGGAGTGGTTCTAATTCAGGAATCACCATTGTTCTTCATCAGAGTTTCAGTATTGGGGTTTCATGATGGAGGTATTTGATGTTTTCTAAATAGTTGATATATTGGGAGTATTTGTCTAATATTTTGGCAGAGTTTATTGATGGATTTGAGAGCGACTTGGAAACAAGAATTTGCTGGCCTTACCATACATGCCAGGCAAGCTGTACTGGTTCTTCATGGCCGTACCATTTGAGGGAAAATTTATCATTGCTGGTAATGGACTTTATATATTCATTTTATGAATTGATAATAGGTTCAAGTGCAAGCTGCACAATTTAGATTGCAGATTTTGGGCCATCGATCAGGCCATACCATTACTTGGAGGTGCCTATGAGGTAGGCGTGTGAAGTGGTGGGGAGAAGTGATGGTCTTTTGGAGTTTCTTCCTGGTTGAGAGGGGCTGCCTTGCTGTTTGGAGGTAAAAAACCTGATTTTGGAGTAGAGCTGGACGTATACATGGTACAGAAAGGGGCCATAGTATATCAGATCTGCCAGTCATTGAATACAGTTTCAATACTGTTATATCTTCCTTTCAGGTGTTCGTATGAAGTTGGAAGTAATAGAGTAGATGTTTATTAGCCTTGGTTCACAATTGGCGAAGTGGGTATGATGTGAATGTGATTTCTGAGCATTTTCCAGTGTATACCAGACCTATACCAGCAACCATATTCAGCTCCTTTGAGGTGTATCATTTGTATTTCAAGTTGGGCATCACACTGGGGTGTCTTCAGTAGTGATTTTCTATCATATCAGCATTGTGTCAGCTTATTTGCTTTACCAGCATTCTATGACATAAGTTATACTTATGAACTAATGTTGTAGTGCTTTGGATGGTCATATTGCCAAAGTCATTCAGTTCTTGCTCTTGATTTGTAACACTGGCTGGTAGTACCATCAGTGAATATAATTTGGTTAATGCTGATACTTACCCCACTGTACAACTGGGGTGTTTTTAGTAGTGATTTTCTATCATATCAGCATTGTGTCAACTTATTTACTTTACCAACAATCTATGACCGCATTTTTTAAGTGTTCTTTACTTATGAACTAATGTTGTAGTGCTTTGGATGGTCATATCGCTAAAGTCATTTAGTCCTTGCTCTTGATTTGTAACACCGGTTGGTAGTGCTGCTAGTGAATATAATTTGGTTAATGCTAACACCATAGTTACGAGACTTGGACTCGGCGTGGACTCGGCGAGGGTGACTCGACCCAGGACTTGGGACTTGATACAAACTCGACAAAATGAAAAACCCTAGAAATTTAGATATTTTTAAGGATTTAAAACTTGTTTCATGCACCCTTTATTAAATAAACCTTAAAGACACAATAACATCATCAAATAGAAGCTAATTTGATCACATACACAAGTATACATCGATCACATAAGTATAAACACAATTTGTAGCTGAGCCGCTGAAGGAAATAACACACTTAGATATGTAGGCAAAGACTCAAATGTATACAAAACTCATGGAATATGAAATCCATGACATCAAATGTTCCAAACAAATATGAAATATCAAAACAATAACTAGAAGTCTATGGCTCAGAGGAGCTTGCATCCTTCCTACGAATGCATCTAAGATAGGTCCTGGATGGTGTAGCTGTAATGCTCCCTATCCTGCTTTGCCCTAGAATTCGCTTATTGATCACAAATTGCAACAAATTAGGGTTAGGGTTTCACCTTGTGAAATAAATTATTAAATATCTCTTAAATGAAGTAATCTTGGAATGGAATCCTGCATTCACCATATGAATAATATATGCAATATGTATTTATGCTTGTTAGAGTTAGACAATTGCATCGCATCCATAGATTATCAATCAATACAAATAAATTTGGGAGAAGGGACATGATGGGTCTGTTCGAAGCCATATGCCAAGCCTAAGAGGGTGTATACCACAACCCTCCCCCTTGGCGACTTGTACCTGCTTTCCTCATCAAGGCCTTGACTCCTGAAAGACACTAGCCACCTTGAGGAGTTGGGCAGGGGCCATAAGTGGGTAACTTGGCTCTCTGTGTAGGGCCCTCTGATTGGCTACCTACTAGCTTCGTTAACCCCTTTTGCTTACACCCCAGGCCCTTCCTACAAGGAGGGTTCCAAACAGTCAAACACATCTTGTATTCTATCATAGAAATCCCACATTAAATATTCCTCTATTATGCATGGCAATATACATACATATATAAGACAATGAATGGCAAGAATACACTTGAATATAGGTTATATCTGATTTACTCCTAGTTATGTGTATTATTTTGATATACTCTTGATTATGGATATATTTTTGGTATAACTATTGGCTGTGTTGGAGTGCACGAGTTCCTTGTTGACCGACTGTGCTTTAGTGGCATCCTCTATCCACCCAAGTACGTCTTTCTAAGATTCGATGGTTTCCTTGCATTCAAATGACCCGCTCTTATACTTCTCACCTTGGATGGACATGTCTATTTATATCATGTATTCATTTAAAAGACATGTCTCTTGTATCATGTATTCATTTAAAAGACATGTCTCTTGCCTTGACTAATCGCAACTTCCTTAGGATAATTAATTACATTAATATTATCCTTGCTTAATCGTTGTGTCTAAATTAGATCATTGTATGATGATTGTTTATATTTTAATATTCATTCGATTGACTTCATGTTTGATGCGGGTTGACCTGTATTTGAGCGATTGGATTCCTCACGATCCAACGATTTGATTTACTATTTTGGTGGGGGCATGACAGCAACAGCCATAATCTCAAGTTTGAGGGAAATTGCCCCAATGGGGTTGAGGGGCATCGCCCTTTGCGGGGGGTTTGGGGGCAATAGCCCTAGTGGGGTTGAGGGGCAATGCCCCTCGCAAGGTCCAGGGGCAGCGCCCCTGGCGCACTCTCTGTCGCGATATAGGGCAGGGTCAAGGGGCGGAGCCCCCGCCACCAAGCCCAAATTAAGACCTCCAAAACCATATAAACCTTCATGGCGTACATCATTTTGCATTCACAATAAGTTAAAAAAAAACAAGTTTTAACTTTGAATTTTATGTTTTTTTTGCACTTTTCAAACCTATCGGCCGAGTCCTGCTGATGGGACTCACTTGGACTCGGCGAGTCCGGTGAGTCCTCCAAACTCAACAAGTCTAGCCAGAACTCGTTTGGTCTCGGCTGAGTCCGAGTCCCCCATACTCGGCTGGGTTGACTTGACTCGAGACTTGCCAAGTCCTGGCGTGTCTCGTTACTGTGGCTGACACTTATCCCACTACACAAATGGTTTGTAATCACCCCCACTAGATAAGTGGTAGGAGCTTTATTATTAGTTTAAACAAACTTTCATATTGAAAAGTGGATGTGCTATTGTAATTCCTGTTGAATAAGCAGATGCTTACTTTGTAATGCTTGCATCCCATTGAATAAGTGGTTTAGCCAACTTGCTGCCAAATGCCTTTCCTTTCAGCAATTGATTTTAGTTTGTAGCATTCCAGAACATTGTATGCTCTTACCTTGCCCTTCCTAGGATCTGGGTGATCTGAAAGTGGAAAGGAAGTTGTTAGGCATTTTGTTTACAATTGAGCTAACCAAATTTAAAAAAAAATGAGGGTGGTTATTACAAGACATACAAACTATTTATTAGGAGCTAGTTTATTTGTTATTTCGTAATTATGTATATAAGGAAGTTGTTATAGGAGGTTCCCTATAATATAGGATATGGAAATCCTATAACTATGTAATAATTATTGAACAAATTAACATATTGAAGCATAATATTTTTCCTGTATAAAATTTTCCATTTAGCTTCAATAAGCTTTGCCAAAAATCTCAATATGGTATAAGAGCTTGGTGATAAGGAAAGAGTTACCAATGATTTTCAATTATGGTATAACCATATAAAAGCTTGGTGATAAGGGAAGAGTTAGCATCGATTTTCAATTGTTTTGCTTGGTTTCTGTTTGAAGAGACATGTTGAGCCCATATCAAAGGAGAGGGCAGAGGTGCTTGTAGCAAAACAAATCCATTGCCTCCATATCTTCCTTTCTTCATAGTAGAAGAGAGGTGGTGCAATTCGTTTGACAAACACCTGAATAAACATTCGTTTGTGAATTTAGGTGGGTATGGTGAATGAAGGAGGATGAATTTTATTATATTCCATGTATATTAATATTTGAAAAAGTCCTTTGAGTTTACTAGTTTTGGTGCAAAGGTAAGATTGATATGTGATTTATCTCTCCAATTGTATACCTTCTCACTAATAGTATTACTAGAGAGCTTCAAGTCTTGCATGCAAGAGAAAGGCCCTATTTTACACAATGTGGGCGCCACAACTATAGATTCTTATGCATCCAATAGTGGGAGTGTTTATGAGCCACTTTGGTTGGGGCTCTGTGGCGGAGGTGATCAAGTTTGGAGTGAATTTGGTGCTTTTCCCCATGAATGTTGATCAAGGTATTAATGCAAGACTTGTGTGAAACCAACAGTAAATTGGCTTGGAAGTCCAAAGGGAAGAGGATGGTAGCTTCATAATAGATTAGATTCAAACAACATTTGATGATGATTGTGAAGAGGGAAGAAACATCAAGTCAAGAATCCATGAAGGTATCATAAGAGAGCATGCAACTAGTTGTGGAGCCGTAGTGTTGTTATACACTTTTTGAATAAGATTTTATTGTTTCAATGAAATGTGGTTTTGTATGATGGTTCATGGGGTTGATGTGGTAACTACATTCTTATAAAATTGGGGAGGAATGCAAATTGTGAATCTAGATTGTTGTTGCTAGCCTATTTTCTTAAAAATTGTAGTTCAATTCATATTAGTTGACATAGATAATTTATGCAATGATGACCATATTGTTGTTTGTTACAATAGACTTATTTGGATCCAACTCATTGCCATGTGCTAATTGTTGGAGAAGTGTAACTTTTCTCAATGAAGTGGTTTTAGTGTGTCATATTTGATAACAATGGTCTTGTCAGTCACCGTCTAGTGGTAAGATGGAGGGATTGCCATGATGATGACTTGGGTTATATAAGTTCATAAGGAGATATTTTGTGTCATAGTCTAAAAGTCAACTTGTATTGTTTTATTTAGAATAGGGTCCATTTTCATGAGTTGTTAATTGTTGTGTCAAAATGCAAAAGTGTTGAAAAATTATAATTTTTTCTTGTCCCAATTGTAATTGGACGCACTATCACTTGTACATGATGTCCATCCTGTGGGGGGGCATTCTGAGCTTCAATGGCAAATTTGCTAAGCAAGTAGCAAATCAACTGGAGGATGGAGGCATAGGAGGTTGGATGATAAGTAGCGTCCTCTTGTCAGTCACTAGTGACGAGGTTGTGAAACTATATTAGCGAGAAAACTATTTGTGCCAAAATGACTAAAGTCAAGATCGGTTTCTACATGGTAGGGGTAACCATCTCATATCGTTTGTGATCAGAGTGGTAGAGATCTATAGTGAAGGTTGCATACGTGACAACGAGAACTTAGTTCTCAAGTTTTTTATGCTCTGATTGGATATGTATGTCCCCAATCACATTTGCCGAGTGATAGTGATTGGATGTGTTTTACCCCAATCACAATTGTTGGTTGTTTGTGATAGGATGTGTTTGTCCCTAGTCACATTTGTTAAGTAATTATGATTGGATGTGTTTGTTCCCAGTCATAATTGTTGTGAGTGGATTCATAACTTATGTTGGATGGGTATGTTTGTCCCTTATCCAAACTGGTTGACCTTGGAAATAAGTGATCGTCCCTATCCTTGGTTCCATGACTAGATGTGTTTGCCCCTATCCTTGGATAAAAATCCAATATGGTTAGTCCTACTAAGGAAGTATAGTGAGGCTAGTTCTACTGCTTGTCATGAGTAGATGTGTATGTCCCTACTCATACCTTGTGTTTTTGATGAACTATTGAATGTGGTCATCAAGTATTGTTAGTCCACCTATCCCCATTTGGAGAATGATGTAATATGGGGGCTGTTGGGAATATTACATCATTAGTTATTTATTTGAACCCATGTGGTAGGATTGTTAATCTTTAGGCTACATACAAAAGTATTTGTTAGGAGCTTGTTTATTTGTTATCCTGTAATTATCTATGTAAGGAAGTTGTTATAGGAGGTTCCCTATAACAGAGGATATGCAAATCCTATGAATATGTAATATGTATTAAATGGATTAACGTATAAAAGAATAATTTTTTTCCTGTATAAAATTTTCCGTTTAGCTTCTATAAACTCTGCCAAAAACCTCAAGAGACTCGTTGCCACAGTTGCTAAACTTACCAGCTGAAGAAAGGTGAAGGAGCAGTCACAGTTGCAAGGAAAAGTGCTATGGTTGCATCCAAATGCAAGAAATGCCTTTGCTGCTTCTAAACAAGGTAAAATGCCTTAAAATAAATGACAAATGGCCTGTAAAAATCTAGCAGGATAAAAAATCATGAGTTGAAGTCAAAATCAGAAAGTGACAGTCAAAAATAGTTAGAACCCATGAAAATAGACAATCAGTGTTTTTATCACAATTATGCAGGAAATAACGGGTCAAAATTGTTGATGATGATTTATTTAAATAATTAAATCATGAAACCTAAAATTTGCAATTAATTGCAGTTTTTTCCAGATTAATGCTTCTATGGTTCAAGATTCTCAAAATTATCTATGCTAAAGTTTTTAAGCCTTTTTTAAAATTGGTGATTTCCCTTGTGGGTGGGTGTCCATCGGTTTAGATGTAAGGGGTATCTCTTTCATCAAATTTACCTAGGTCTTGCACTTGGTCTTGTTTGCTGGGATATGCCACACCCAAAATAGAATCTAGTACTTTTTCCAATTAACCTTTAAGTTTTGTGCATTTAAGCATGTGGGGAATTGTGTTGATCTTATAGCAGCTTAGGGCTGCACTTCATTGCACACGTCTCAAGAAGGAAGCATAAATTAAATGGGTAGCCATTCGGCTATTTAATTTATGTCAATAATAAATGTCAAACATAAAGGGCCGACCTTAATGATTCGCATATATTACTTGTTGCTTGGGCCGACCTTAATTGTATTTATCATTCATTATGTTTCTTTTAGAGGGCTGACCTAACTTGAAGAGGCGCCTCACTTGTATATATACAAGGTCTTGTATTGTCATTATCATCATTCAAGTTCATCAAGTTAAGTTCGCATTTTCTTCAAGCAAGTTCGTACTTAAGCAGCAGATTATTATCTTCTAGGAGCAGACCTATTTCAAGGTGATTCATATTCGCACTTAGGAGAAGTGCTATTGTTCATTGTATCAAATTCGCCTATGTGCTAGGTCTGAGTTGTAAGCAGATTTCTGCTCTTGTTCTACTTTATATAAGAGAATCATTTGCTGGGTTTTTCTCCCTCAAGAGGAGGGTTTTCCCAGGGTATCTTACTGTGTTTATTGTCTTATGTGTTGCAATATTTTAAGAGTTTTCAATTGATTAATCTGATCTAAGAAACACTAACAAATTGAACACATGTTTCTGCTATGGAAGCCTCGATCATTTACCACTTTACCTTGTTGCATTTGACAAAATTTTCAGGCCATTTGAAAAATATTTCATATAGGTTTCTTTTGCTTGACACTACAATGAAGCGTGCAACAATTGATTGGGTAAAACAAATTTTTTGAAAGCATTTTTTTGATTTTAAAAAAAAATATACTTAATAATAGGAGACCAAATGAATAAAATCCTTTAGCTTGGATTGGGAGCTTTTAGAGGCTGAATTGAGCTAATTGAGATGTTATCTTGGTGATCTCAACAATTTTGTGTGTTATGACAATCACAATGTCTCAATGAATTGGATTTAGTTTAACACACTCTTTGATACTATATTAGCTATATTGTGTGCTTGAAGCAAAAAAGGTTGTAGAGGCTTTGGTGACAAAAGCCTCATTTATGAAAGTCTTTGAAGAACAGATTGCTAATTACATGGATCTTTCTAATGATTAGGGAAGGACTTCAACTTATTGTCGACAAAGTGAGTCAAACAATTTTATCGAGAACTTAGAGGACTTCAACTCATTATTGATGAAGAGAAAGACAAATAATTTTGCGATCACCTTTCTAAGTTGAAGGTGATAAATGTTAATGCTGCATTAGAACTAAGGGGCCTCCTCTTGTTAGAGGTGGAATTTTATATTTCAGAAAAAATGCCATTTTGTTATCTCAAGATTTTAAAAATGATTGGGGGTAAGCATTATAATTGTCTGCCACCCCAAGGAAATTATAATAAGAGCTTTGTTGTTGGGGGCTGAGGGGGACTTTTTGTGCTTTGCTTGATACTCTCTTCCACTATGGATTTGAGTGACTCTGAAGGCTATGTCAAGACGAACACCTTCTTGGCTTTTTCAAGGTGGCACATTCAGTTATCTCTTGTTTTGAACATATTCAATTCTTACTTTCTATAGTGCTTTCTTCTATCTTCTTTTGTTGACTGCACACAACGAGGACTTCCTTTTTCTTCTTGGCCATCAGCTTTGCAATTGGGTTCTTGTGCTCTTCAAATCACCATTTCTTTAGTGCCCATTTGCATTCAATTTGATGAGAACGACTATAATCTCTTGTTGGATTTGCAAAAGGACGCTGTAAACATGTGAGGGTGAACCACAGGTTTCATGCTCGGACAGTCTTGAGGTTTGGCTACTCTATTGGGTGCTTTGTTCATTTCTTTTAGCCTTGTTCTTTGAGAGGAGCCTCTCAGAATTTTTGTGCTTGTTTTCTCTATTGTTTTTCCACCCTGTACAACATGGTGAAAGCAAACCCACATCCCCTTTAGTAGCTCAAAGATTAAAGGTTTAAAATTACTCAATTGTACACCTAGAGGCCTTGTTCATTCAAAGTTTAAATCCTCTGCTGAAGATGGGTGTGGCTAAACATGCTAACAGTTTGGTGGTTTCAATCCCTTCTGATACCCCTTGACACTTGTGCCGGATATTCATTTTACAATAATGTTGTTGCTATCACCAAATTTGACCATGCTTAGATCACAGGGGCTCTTAGGAGGAATTGGATAAATGTGAAGGTTTATATTGAAACTGAAATCAAACCATTAGCTAATGATCTTGCCACCATAAAGGATTACATCACCAGTACCATGTCCAAGAAAAAACCTTATTTTGAGGAATTGCCCATTGTTGCTTAACTCAACATAAAAGTTAAAACATAAGTCCTTCTCAGAAGCCCATGATCTGGAAGAGATTAAAAAGGAGCTAGAGGATCTGAAGCTGAAAACAGTTGGTCACGGCACTGCAAACAACCTCTCAGATTGCTCAGATTCTCCAGTTTCTTTCAAGAAGGGACCTGATAGGGAAGATTTCAAAGAAGATATTGTTATTTCTCTTGAGAAAAATTTCAAATATTTTTGTGAACATAGAAATGCAATGTGTTGGTAAGGATTTCATCATTAGACCGAGGAATCTGATTGTTGCTCAGCTTTCTTTTGTATGTTCATCTTTCAATTTTGTTTTGTGGTCATGAATAGAGGGTATGCCCTTTGATGAAATTTGCTTTTATGGTCATGGTTCTCATCTACACTTTCTAGTTTCTACTATTTTTTAGGAGTTGGTTGAAACCGTCTTCTACAAAGTAAGCTTAAGTAATGGTGTTTAAAATTGGCATTTTCAGGAGGCTGATGGTTTATACTTATGGATCATCCGCGTTTTCCATGAAATCCATATCTTAATGACTGGAAAACTGGACAATCTAGTTCCTAAATTGAAAATCTTGAAACTAATTCCTTAATTTTTTCAAGTTCTGAAATAGTGGCTAGACTTTATTGTCGATTTGTTGCACTGGTTTCCAGAAAGTGTATATTCATTTGCAACATCAACATATGGAATCCTAACATTTATCGAAATAAAAGAGAAGTGCCCAAACCATTGCAGGTGGCCCTTGTAGTTAACATCTTTTGAATTTGTAGCTATTATGTTCGCTTTCATGTTTTCATAGGTTTGTTGTTAGAGCCAATGTTACATAGAAAATCTTGACATTGTGGCCATCGTTGCAAGTGGATGAAAGTCAATGCCAATAGAATTAAATGAGGGATGCACATTTTGTCAACAATAAGCAAGACAAAATTAAGAGAATATTCTAGGCAACAATAGGGGACCAATGAACTTCCTCATATGAAGAAGAGGTAAAAGGGGTGAACTCATGGAGAAGGCTTGAAATTTTTTAAAGTTTGGTTGAAAGACACATATTTAGTTGTTAAGTAGATGGAGAAAGCCTTACCTTGTTTAAGATCCTTAAGCCTATTTCATTGTCTTATGGAACAAGTCCATATCTTGGGACTAAATTATAGCGGGGAAGTCTCAAAATATATCACATCCATGAAACAAGATTTGAACCTGCAATATTTCTGCTGAAGGGTGTAAACACTTACAAACTACATAATGTACAATAAATAGAAAATTAGAAGAAATTCCAATCTCCTAATCAAATCACTACAAGTACAAAACCCATCTAGTGACAGCCTAGTTAAGAATGCTTAGAACACATTTGGAATAAATATGCCTTAGAAGTAAACCTTTTTCTATTATACAACAAATATGTAACTTGAAGATTTCAAATATAGTTATTTTAATATTTTTGGTTGTCTATGATTAAAAATTTCTACACAAGCAATCATGAGGAGGTCTAGACTCTAGAATATGCCAACCAAAGGATGTGAGAAAAATCAAGAAGTTTTTGAGTGAATATGAATGTTGGCTTGACAGGTTTTCAAAGGGTGATGGCTGGTTTATCTGTCACTTCAAATTTAATATTTTGTGGTTTGCTGACTCCCAAATCAATGACATTTTTACCTATGCATTTTCTGTGTTTCTAGAACCAACTGATATAAGCTGAGGGAAATGCATCTTACTCAGGAAATGGTCCTCTCCAGAAATGGCATATAGCATGCTATTAAACTAAAATGCAAAAGCATTAGTCAGGTTAAGACAAGACAATTACTAAAACATCCCTTGGTCAACACTGTAAGTTTGTGTGAGTAATTGCTAAGGGATGAGGTTGAGACAAGATATTGGCACTTACTGAAAAGAGATGTTAACATGGATGAGGTTGGACCTAAGAAGAAATTTAGCCAATGACACCAATTGCTACAAATACAATTGAAGGAAGGAATATGAGGGATGTATTAAGAATCTGAAGTCACACCAAAAACAGAGGTTTGTTGAATTGGAAAAACTTCAAAACATGTTGAATTTGAAAAACTTCAAAATAAAGTTGGGAGTAGTAAGATTACCAGCATCAAGGTTCAGAATGCAAGCTTGATGGAAGGCAGTTGCGGATCCACTCTTATACATGAGTTCTATGAAACGACTGATTTGCTATGTTCCATGGCTTTCTGGGACAAAGATGATGGGATGATGGATATATATGTTAAACACATAAATACATGTATACATGAAGCATATGTGTGTGTGTATAGATATATGTGTATATATTTCATAGGTGTACATATGTATATATATGAATGTGTGCATGTATATATATGGAAACTCAAATTTTACAAGTTTAGATGAACATGACATCAAAAGTCAAATTTAACTTTCATATAATGTATCACATTCAATATTCAATGTTCAATGTTTATTGATTCAAGTATAGCAGCAATAAAAAATAGAAATTTCATTGTTTTCATTACTATAAAAGGCCCCAAGGATACAAAATCATAAATGACAAAATGCCCAACAATATAGTAGTGAGATTATAGATAAGAAAAATACATTACTAAGTATTTCTGACACTGAGTTACTCGCTATTTCACGTTGTGACTCATTCAATGAGACCCCAACAAGTCCCTGCAGCACCTTCTCATCAATCTATTTAGCAATTTCGGGATCAACAGCTCAAACTGTGGCTAAATTCAATTGATATTTAACAATTAGTTGATCTTTAACTTATAGGGCACTGTAACATGTAACAAAATTCTCCACTCATCCAGAGGTAAGCCTATTCCTTTTGATCAAATGGATGAAGTTGTAGGTGAACCAATTCCTTGTCGCAGTCAAAATAGGAAAGTGATGCAAAAAATATTTAGAACCCACGACTACAAGTGATTTCAGTGATCGCAATTATGTGGGAAAAATGTATTCTGAAGATTATCAACTGGCTAAGATTCTCATCTTAGTGATTTGCTTGAATTATAATTATGGTTGTGGAATTGGAAGACAACAGCTTTGCCTTGGCTGGTTTTGATTAGCAGAGCAAGAGACACTGGAATTTGATAACATAATTTTATGGAATTGAAAACATTATTGTTTCAGATGCCTGTGAAACAATGCCTTGCCAAGACACGACTTTATGAGGGATGGAGAAACTTGCTTCAGCTATAAGATGTTAAAGAAATTTTCAAGAATTGGCCGCTTAGTGTGATAGTACAGTATGGAGTTGAATGAAAGTTTTTTTGTGCATTCATTGAAAATTGACTTGAATGTTTTAAGCTTAGTTTGTGAATGAAGTTGAGCTGTTTGCAAAAGGGATTGTGACATTGGCTAATTCTATGAATATGCATGATTAGCTAAATAGATGTTTCACTTTAGAAAATACTTGCATTTTATATTATATAATATATATTCCATAATGCTGAACTTTTGGCTTTATGCCAAAACATCTACACAAATTATTGATTGGATATAAAAGAACATGCATTTACACGAGAACATAATTACCTCCTTAAATTCTGGATTATTGGCCTACTATTGTTTGTATTTGTCAAAGGTGGAAGGGTCTAATAGCATTTAACATCCTAGAGTATGGTGCTTAGGACAACATACTGTTCTTGTAATAATCAATGAACTGTACTGCTGTGAGAAACCCATCCATTTTAATTTTTGAGCCGTAGGACTGCTGCAACATATTTTGAGTTCCGAAGTACTTCAATTGTTGGTGAGCTGTATGGATAACTATTTCTTTTGCTACCAAACAGTGTTTCCATTTCATCACGACCTGCACCAGTGCATAGAACTCCCTGCTATAAGTGCATAATGCCTTTTCTGCTTGCATCAGCACAGTTTCCATTGTGTATCTCAATGCTAAATGCAAGTTGCAGGTTGGGCTGTGATATCATTAATGCATTGCAAATCTTGGTATGACATCAAGGCATGTATAGGTGACACAATCTTTGGGGATTAATCTGTGAGTTTTCATAAATACCCATGAAACTCCTCATTTGTGTGACAGTGAGATCTCAACTACCTTAATATGACTTCTTCAGGCTTCAGTTTTCCACTGGCCACGAACCCTAGCCACACCAATGAGTGTCAAGAAACTCAGGCTTCATTGAGTTCAGAAGCAACATGATTTTCATTTTTTAGTTTCCAATGCTCCAAATGTTCTTCCCATGATCTAAAAATGAGAATTTTGTCCATATAAATGTTAATGGAAGAGTTGAGAAAGGGATGAAAAATTTCATTCAGCATTCTCATGAGGGTGGTCCCTGCATTACACAATCCAAGTGGAAGTATTAACTATTCAGCCAAAATTTTGTTGATCATGAAGCAAGTCTTTTAGATGTCTTCCTTTATCTGAACTTGATGTCATACCAACTTCAAATCTGGTGCTGTGAAGTTCATTACCTGCTGCATCTGATCAAGTATATATTAATATATTATTGATGGTAATTTTGTTAAGAGGTTTGTAGCCAAAACTATAGGTGACCCACATGGTGATTAACTGAGCCTTATCTCTCCTTGGTCCTAGAGCTCTTGCAATTTATTATTGATTTTATCTGATGCAAAAGATGACTTCCTATACAGTCTGATGTTTGGCAACAAAGAATTAGATAACATGTGGATCTTGGAGTATCATGTTCCACTTCTTCTTTCAAAGATAACATCTTTGATTCTTGGAAAATTTCTTTGAAATGGTTCAGCTATCATTTTTGCGACAATCAATCAACTTTAGGCAAGAATTCAAGAATGAATTCAAACATCCATTAGATGATCTTAATGAAATAAATAATAAAGAGGAAAAATCTAGTGTTTGAATTATTGACTGTACACTTAAAAACATTATAAAAAAAATATATAAGAAACATTAATGGAGCCATGGATGTAAATGTATTGGACATATGAGATCAATTGCAGCAGAATTGGATTAGAATTAGTTTCTAGTGGGAATTCATGTAATCATAATAGAAGGAAAAGAAAGAAGTATGGCAGTGCTCTTGCAATTGCTTCCTGATTTTATTGTATTCCAAATAACTTCCTATACAGTCTGATGTTTGGCAATAAAGAACTAGGTAACATATTGATCTTGGAGCATCATTTTTTATTTCTTGCTTCAAATAAAATACCTTCGGTTCTTGGAACATATCTATTAAATGGTCCAGCAACTGATTTTGAGACCTTAAGTTAACTTTAGACAAGAATTCAAGAATGAATTCAAACCTCTACTAGATGATCCTAAGGTTGTGAGGAAAATCAAGTGTTTGAATAATTGCGATTACACTTAAACATAAAAAGAAATCAACATAAATGAAACATTAAGGAGAACCAGGAATGTAAATGGACTGGACATATGAGATTATTTGTGAGGGAGTTGGAGCAAAGTTAGCTTCTAATGGGGACTCATGAATTCATAGTTGAAGGAAAAGAAAGAAGCATGGCAGGGCAATTGAAGGCAAGTGGGTCACGTTTGCTAATAATTTCTCAATTGTGATACAAAGTTTTGTAATATTTGCAAGATCTTTAATCATATTGTAAAAGAAAAGTTTAATATATGGAGAGCTGAGAATAACTTTGGAAGTGAATTAATGTTCCTAGTTGAAGAAGTAAGGACTCGGAAGGAAAGAGTAAATAAGTGATTGTTATATCAATGATTAAGCACATGACACTATCCAGTGTTATGATCCTAAAGCTCTTGACAATGAGGGTACCCTAACCATAAACCGATAGATTTCACCAGCAGAGATCATTGTACATCTATAGTACAGATAGAAGATAATAGAATGAAGGTAATGTCTCAACCCTTTCATTGATAATGCTTTAATATAAGGAAGTTCAATAAGTCATTAAGGAAGCACAAGGGAGGTATGTGTGGAACACAGCAAATGTGAAAAGATTACAAAAAGGAATACCAAGTCTAAAGGGTGCAACTGCACATACAAATTGTGCAAAAGGTATGCAATAGGTGATAGTAGACACCTCTACATGGGTTGATGAAACAAGTAGTACAGGTATAACAATGTGATTGTTTGTATTAGTTGCATGTCTTGATTGTGGCTTTTAGTGTTTTATGGAGGAGGAAAGGCAATGGGTAGATTTTAAAGGGTAATATGTAGATTGGAATTTGACCTCTGTTAAAAAATGGCTGCTAAATGTTTGGAGATCGGCAAACCAAGGATAAATGATGTGAGGTTAGACAACCTAAAAATTTGGGATGTGGGCAATGTTCTCACTAATAGATTAAATGATATCTTAATGACAATTTTTTTTTTTTTGATGGAGGTTTCAGACCTGCGAGGCAGCCCAGTGGAGGCATGAAGCCTGCGAGCTGCCAACCAGTGAAGGCCACCACATAAACGATTTAGGAACCCGATACGGGCCCACACGTGCACCTCTTCAGCTTAGAGCCAAGGACTAAGGGGCATCCACGCCGCCAAATTCGCCCAGGGCACGATCCTGGCCTCATCCCTTATGATGTTGGAGCCTTGCACTCAGCAAGACTTGATCCCTGGTGGGCTCGTTCCGAACCTTTCAACTTCACCAGTAGACCAAGGGCCCATTGACTTAATGACAATTTTGACAAAAACATCATTCAAGAGAATGGTCAAAAGCTGAAGAAAACTATTTCGAATTTATTGCTCAAGTAGGAGTGGGATGGGGTTGGTTGATCCACATTGTGTTCACCTAAATTCCCATTGAGGACTGCAAACAAGGTTAATGCTACTTGAAGATATCTTGGTGGGTCACAAGTTGTGGTTAGGAATTACTACTTCTTAATTGACTCATGTTGAATTCAATTTAGATAACTATCAAGCTTATATCAAATTCCATACTTGTAGCATGTGAGAGGTTCAAGATTGGGAAAGTCAATAAAAAGGGAGGAAGCCTTTTAGTGGATTTGAGGAAAATAAATTGAGGATTTAGTCTACATGAGTTTTGGGGGGCGGGGGGCGGTGTAAAAAGTGAAGATTTGAAAAGTTTGTGGTTCATTCTCCAATTGAAAGGTGGATGGATATTTTGTAATGTAATATTGATTTTACAACATACCTAATCAAATAAAACTAAACTCAAACAAGCACATATTTCATTAGTCGATGGAAGCCTATGAAATTCTTCAACACATATTAACTTGTTTTAAGTGAACATGAATTATGGGAAATTTAACCCTAATATTCAACTGCCTAAAACTATGGCTTGAAACTTACTTCACTATGTTCATTTTTCTAAACCTTAACACTGTATTTTTCTTCTATGTATGTTAATGGGCTAAATGGCTTTATTTATGACATTGTTATTTTTCAAAGAGCCTTGATTTAGATTAAGTCAAATGAGGTCAGAATTTTCAAGTAAGTCAAGTTGGTGTCAATTATAAATCAAACAATTGTAAAAATTACATGAAAATAATACGCTTTGAAGTTGGCATTTCAAAATCAAGCTCTGAAAGAGTTTGTGTTATTGGGCCAAACTTTATTGTTGAGCCCTATTGATATGCCTATGAATGCGATTTTGTCAAGTTCTAGTATTGAGCCAGCACCAGAGTACAAAGGTAATCACAAGCACTGGAAATCTTTAAGGGAAGACGGAAAGAGGTCTAATGTGAAAAAACATCTGGATGCAATTACATATATAAACAGGTGACTGTTAACATTCATCAGGAGCTGATGAAGATGAGAATAGGATATCAGCAGTGTCTTATCTTTGTAGCAAGGCTTGGGCCAATAGAACCAATTGTTAGATAATTGTCATTGATGTCAATGCTTGATGCATGCGGCTTGAGAAGATGTCAAATTGATGCAAGCTGGTAGAAAGATGTCAAAGCTTGATGCATGCTGTGTTAGAAAGAATTCGCCTAGTGTTTGATGCTGCTGCACTATACACGCCTAGATACAGAAGAAAACCTGCATATTAATGCTGCATACAATGTTGAAAACAATGCTACATATCCAAATTTGTAGAAGGATAAATGCCATGTATAGAAGGATAAAAATAGAAGGATAAAATTTGCTTTAAGAAATTAAAGCATACATAAAGAAATCAGTGCCACCACAAGCATGATGAAGATAAGCATTGCAAAACAATTCTTTTGATAAGATTTGATAAGGTTTGAGAAAGGAAAGCAAATCTCATAAAGCTGGCCGTCATCTTTAGAAGGAAATAAGATAAGATTTTAAAAGCAGCTTTATAAGACAAGAAAAGAAATAGATCAGAATAGAAAGATAAGACGAAAGAAGAAAAACAGGTAAGATTTTATAAAGCAAATCAAGTCACTTTTAGAAAGAAAGAAAATCAGATTTAAGGATAAGATAGGTGCCTCAATTTGGGTAAGTTTGGATAAGAAAAGTAGTTTGATGTGGGTGTGAAGATAAGAAGGTTTTTAATCTTGATTTTAATTTACAATTGAAATCAAGAAATGCAATGCCAGCTTTAGAAAGTTTTATCCTTGCAGTTTTTCATGGATAATAACAAAACAAAAAAAGGAAACATTTTTTAGTATTTAGGGCACCTTATGAGCAGTTTTTTTTTTGTTTTCTAAAATGAGAGTTTTTTGATGAAGGCATAAAAAGAGAATGTAGTATTAGAGAGGAAGTTTTCTTCGGTGATTGCAAATCAGAAATAGAGGTCAATGAGCAGAGAATGGAGTGCAGATTTATGAAGAGAGATTGAACAGAGTACAGATAAGTTTGTTTGCAAGCAGAGTTTATTGAGGTCGGTGCTCAGAGGGAGTTGGTGCTTCCAGTGAGTTGGAGCTCATGTTTGTAAGATTGGTGTCTTATGTGAGTTGTTGCCTGCAGTTTGTAAAGAAGTAAATAAAAGCAATATTTTGCCATGGTTTTTTCCCTTAGGGGTTTTCTATGTAATTTCTGTGTTCTTGCATGTGTAGCTTGCTTGATGTTTTTGAAGTTGTATTTTCAGATTTGAAATAAGTGTTAAAATTTGTCCTAATACTAATTCATCCCCCCTCTCAGTATTAGCGTGTGCTCTTCACCAATAACATCATCATCTGTGATTGGTTTTATGACTGAGGTGGTCAGGATGGACAACTCTTTGAGAGTAAGGTACTCCCTAAAAATAAACTCTAAAATGACTAGGGAGATTCATAGGGACAAATCATTCTGATGTTAACAATATTCATGGAAAAGATAGACGGGTTTTGAGTTCCTATCCTTTAGGCTGTTAGGTTGAACCATGGGATACTGAATGTAAACTTTTGCTGAAGGATTGAGGTTGTTTTAGAAAACAATAATCACTGCTAAATTAGTTACGATGGGAATTTATATTGCTATTATTGCATTGGGTGCAAACATTTCTTCTCAACTAAGGGAAACCTTCCTGATAAGAGGAACTTATCTAAATGTAACAGATCCTTTCTAAATAATGGTGAAAAGGTATTCTCCTGGAGGAAATCTGCTTCAAATGAATGAAGTGAGAAAGACCACTTTAACAAAATTTAACCCTGAATTTAATTCAACAGAATTACTCCTAAGCTCGTCTCATAATGAATTATGTATTGGCTATAAATTGATGTCTCTATTTCAGAATTTCTCATGCACAGTAGCAGCATGATAAAATACTTTATTGTGTATGTTAATAGTAAAAGAAATTAGGTGTCACCATTTGTTCTATAACTAATTTTAGACCAAAAAGAGCAGCGCTGGGATGACAGTTTATGTGCTACATAAGTGAGCAAGTGTATTTACTCATGTTGTCCCCTCTGATATTTGGGCAATTTAATAGCATAATTCAAGCATCATCCTCAAGTTTGGAATGGAAAAGAATCATAATTTTTTTTAAAGCTTTATATTTTAAAATATATAAAACGAATACCTCAAACAACCATATATGATAAATAAAAGAATATCTGCAATAATAATGTAGTTGCTCAATGTAAAGAAATATATGCTTAGTAGCGAAGATATCTGTGGCTAATTAGCTATCTACATTCTTAAAATCCATGTGAGGATGTGAAGGTTCTTTGAATTGATCAACCAAATATGATTTATACTTCACTATTAAATTTCCTGGTTCAGTATTTAATCAATCGATTCTGTTGTATCTTTCTCTAAATTTTCTTCGAGGACTTACATTCTGATTATTCTCTCAAAGTTTCCACCCTTGCTGATTATTGTGTGTGGGAAACATGATGTCTAGTAGGGAGAGAATGACAGAATGACTGCTTTTCATCTCTAGCTGTTGAAATAATCTTAAATATGAATAAGTATTATATAAGAAATGCATTCCTTCTTCAGTAGTGTTGGTGTGCGTTTTAATACTCACCGAACACAGAATAAAATGCCCAAAGACATTCTATCCTCTCTTGAACAAAGTTGCTGCGTATGCTAAGATTGCAAAGAAGATCATATAGCAACTCCAAGGTTTCTTTCGTTAGTTCATGACGCGTGGATAAGATCAGTGGGTGTTGTGATATGCTGGTATCACAAAGGGACTTACGTTAGAATTTACTCACAAGCTAAGGACTTAGACTGTTTTGACGTTGATTGCTCTTTCCATTGGGGTTTTCAGGATTTCAAAAAAATGTAAAAAGATAAGGGTTTAGGAATTCTATTCTAATCCTAAGAACTCAAGAGACGGTAATGATTGGATGAAACAAGGAAATGACACTTTGTTTTGCCTCCCTGGGACAACTACGCAAAGGGGGTGCAATCTTCAAAGGGTGTGATAATAATTTTCATGTTTGAAATAATAATTATTCAAACTGAAGTTAAGCATCCACAGTTAAAAGCTCAGGCTAACTTTGCACATTGAATAAAAATCATCTATCCAACAAAAGTATGAGCTAGATGTCACCAATCACCACTATCAGATCTTTCATTCACTTAATAAACTTCCAAATGAAATTCTACTCTAATTCTAATCTAAGTGTTGAAGGAGATATGTAAACCTTGCACACCACTTGAAAATAAAAGTTATTCAAAGCAAACCATGCATAAGAGCTTTTATTAACGGAAATGGCATAACGCAACAATCTCATACTACTCACTTCACACCCTACAAATGAAGGGGCGAGCTCAATTTATAGGCCCCTCGATTACAATTCAATGGCCAAGATTGATTTCGAATCAACGATCGAGATTACAAAATAAAACCCTAATTAGGGCTTGTCATAATTAACTGCCTCTCGACTAATGAGAAAATTATATTTTGGGACACTTGTCCTTCTTGCTAAATATAAACCAATTCCATGGATAAGTGAAGTTTATTGAATTTGGACATGTTGACTCGGAACAATTTGATTGGTTGGAAGATGACGAGGCGCCACTTCAGTGTGCTGGATGTCCTCTTTGGTCTCCTTGTTCCTTTTCCATGCACTTGCCTTAGAGTATCTTTCTTTGCCAACGACTTTGTCCTTTGTGCTTGTTTCTTCCTAGCTTTGATCTTGGATTTCCTTTGAGATTTTGATTTCTTTTTCTCAGTTGCATCTAAATCTTTGAGGTTTGGAAGTCTCCCCTTAGAGCAAATGTCTAGACTTAAGATTTTCTTTCCTGATTGCTTTAAAATTCCTTCAAGTGCCTTGAATTTGGAGAAGAACTCTCTTGTGCTTTCGCCAAAATGGAGGAAATTGGAACTTTCTCTATGAAGTATTTCCCATACTTAGCCAAATTTTGGCTATTTTGTAACACCTTCATGTGGACTATTCAACATTTAGCCAAGATATTGGCCATCTTTATGCTCGAATGAACTTTGCCTGTGGATTTGTCTTCAATTTTGAGACTGGCTTGTGCTAAGTAGGGCAAACTCCATCCTTGGGAAATAATTTTATTCATTTCCTCTTTATTCCTCTTCATTTTTCCTGTTTTCTTTCCAACACTTAGTGAAAATTTGATCCTTTTATTGAAGGAAAATTCCACACTTAGCCATTTTTTTGTTTCCTCTTGACAAATTTTACCATGTTTGCTTCTAACCTTGGCGGACTTTGGCACATGTCATGCCAATTTTCTATTATGCTTAAGCGGACTTCCTCATTGGCAAGCCAATTCCTTTTTCTTCCTTAAGCGGACTTGGCTGCTGGTTGGACAATTTGCTTTTATCATGGGTGGACTTTGAATGATCTTGGACATTTTCCCAAGTGTCAAGGTGGAGCTCATTTTGAATCTATAGCATGGCGGACTTCACCTTTTCCATGCCATTTCATGGCGGAATTCATTGTGTCTTAGGTACTGTTATCTTTGACCTAGGAGGATTTCATCATCGGCAAGCCACCTTCCTTGCTAGCTAGGCAAACTTCATGACTTGGCAAAACATTCTTGGGCGGACTTTGGACTTGGCAAGACATCTTCCTTCATTTCTCCTTGGAGGACTTGGATGTGTCTTGGTCATGCTCGATTTAGCCTTGACAAACTTCATGATTGGTTGGCCATGTTGGGTGGAATTGCTCATTGCTTGGGGAATTTCCTTGACACTTAACCAAATTTTGAAATTTTATTCCCCAAGGTATCAACACTTAGCCAATTTTATGAATTTTCCTTGGCGGACTTCATAGTTGTTGCGCCACTCTTTACTTATTTGCTAAGGCGGAGTTTATCTTCCTTATGCCATTCCCTTCTTGCTTTGGGGCGGACTTCATCTTCTCTTTGACAAGGCGGGCTTTGAAGCTGGCTGGACAAGATGCATTTTCCTCTAGGCGTACTTGATCTTGTGGCTGGACATCTTCATGGCGGACTTCATCTTTGGCTAGACCATGTGCACCTCCCTTTGGGCGGACTTTGACCTTGGTCTGGACAATGTGCATGCTTCCTCTAGGCAGACTTTGCCAACTTCTTGCCAACTTTACCTTTCGCGGACTTCACCTTGTCTTGGACATGCTCGAGCAGACTTGGGGGCCATCTTGCCAATCACGTTTTTCTCCATGCCTTAGAAATTGTCACCATGCTGGGGGGGGTGCGAACTTCAAGATTTTCATGCCAAGGGTGGACTTGGCTAAGTCTTTGCCACTTTTCCTTTGTGTTGGGTGGACTTTGCTTGTGCTTTTCCAATTGCTAGGGCAGACTTGGCAACTTCTTGGACATTCTTCATGCTTGGCGCGCTTTGTCAATGCCTTGGAAATTTTCCTTGCCTCCAAAGTAGGGCGGACTTTGAAGCTAGCTGGACATTGTTTGCTTGGGCTAGGCGGACTTTAAGTCTAGCTTGCCATTCCTTTCACATGTGCTTGACCATGCCTTCTTCAAGCTTGGGCGAACTTTAGGCATGCTTGGACATTCTCATGTGTTGGGCAGACTTTGAAGACTCTCTTCCATCTTCCCTCTTCCTATGGCGGACTTCATGCTGGTCTTTGCCAGGGGTGGACTTGGGCTTCCTCTTGCCAAGGGCGGACTTCCCAAGGCTTCTGCCAGTTCCTTCTTCTCTCTGGGTGGACTTTGACTTTGTCTTGCCAGTTCCTTGCAAGGGCAGACTTCAAGACTCTCTTGCCAGGGTGGACTTTGTCTTGACTTTTCCAAAAGGTGGCGGACTTTGAAGACTGGCTGGCCAAGATTGAGGGTAGACTTCCTTGTCTTCTTTCCATTCTCCCTCTTACCTATGGCGGACTTCATCTTGACTTGTGCCAAGAGCGGACTTGAGGTTTGGCTTGCCAGTCCTTCCCTTTGGCCTGCCAGAGGTAAGGGTGGACTTGCCAAGATGTTTGACATTTCCTTCCATTGGCGAGCTTCTCAGACTTGGTGCCATTTTTCATTAAACCTTCACCATTCGCCTTGATTTTTTTGTTGATTCTCCTCATTTTGGAGACATGTTGACTTCATGACCAATGGGATCCTGAAATAACAACTTTCCAAAATAGAAACTTTCCAAAAATAGAAACTTTCTAAAAATAGAAAAAAGCAAAAAACATCCCTAAAAAATAGGAACTCCAGAATGGCCTAAAAATGCCAAAAATAAAAAAAACGAAAAAGCAAAAAAGCAGAAACCCCTAAAAAATAGGAAGTGTCAGAATTGACCGAAAGCACATACGATCCTCGTGTTCCAGACCTTCTGAGCACTTCCATGACATCCAGACAAAAAAACGCGTTCAAGATCTCAACTTGACCGAGGTGACTCTCAAAAACTTAAATTCCTCATTGTAAACAAAATGGTGATAAGCAATTGCGTTGCCAAGGCAAAACCCCAAAAAGCAAAAAGAAGGGGGTCCCCATTTGCAATGGGGCGATGTGTGAAATAGGTCACAACAAGTAGCTGTACATTCATTAATATAACTTACTACCCTCAATATCTTAGTCTCGCATACATATCCATCCTTATCATCGTGTTCAATTTCACCCTTGTGGTTAGCACAATGCTGTTTTGAAATTTATTTTCAACATAATGAGAAAAGTTGTCTTACTGATATTCATAAACCTTTTGATGGTTAAAAATTTCTTATTAAGAGCAGGCTGGTCCTAGGGGATGTATATTGAGCTTGAAGTGGAGAAGGTAATGTAGAAGTAGTTAAGTTGAGAAAAAGAGTTGTTGATGATTAAGTGCTACATCCATGACACTTGTAATAAGGATAGGTTAAGAGCCCTATACACATTTTTCAAACTTTGATGATAGCATCATAAAACTTAGAATAATATTAGAGGATTATTAGAAGATGAGGCTTAGTTTTCTAATAAAGTCACCTTAGTGACTTAAAGTGAGTTTACTATTTTTAGTTTGCTATTTTTAGTGTTTTGGGTGAGTCAAGTCATGTTTACCTTTTGCATGTTATTTGGTTTTATCCTACAATCTCTATATAAGGAGATGAACCTCACTGTAATTGGTATCCTGATATCTAATAGAATAATATTGTATTCTTTATCTTTTAAATAATATTGTGACCTTTTTGTTTTTTACATGGTATTAAAGAGCAGCGGATCACATGAAGAGGAAATGCATAGGGTTTGTTGGTTGTCGTGTCTCTTAGAAAGGAGGAAAATCACAATAATATTTAGAGTTTTTTTTAATTCAAAAATCATGCTAGGGTTTTACGAGTTTGCACACCATTTTTCGTGTAAAAAGACTAAGTTTCGAGTAGTGATGATTGTGGCTAGGGTTTGTAGTTGGGCTACGAGGGTTTTACCAACTGTGGCTAGGGTTTTGGGTGACATTTTATTTTCTATAGTTCTGACTAGGGTTTCCAAACTAGTGCCTAGGGTTTTCTCACCAACAACTAGGGTTTACAGTTCAGCAGTTCAGACTCAAGGTAAATATTTAATGTGACTTTTATGTAGACCAACGTCCTAAAGTTTTTCAAAATTTCGGCAAGGAGGTATTACGATTTTTACTCTATTTTTTCAACTCAAAAAGATGTGCTTCAAAACTTGAGCTTTGGTGAAGTATTTCCAGCTATCAGTGGTTGTAGTTATAGCCATGGCTGCCATGGCTTCTTTTGTGCTTAATATTAGTCCTCACCCAATGTTGGTTTCTATTATGGAAGTTAATGCTGTTATAGAAGTCTTGCTTCTCATGTCTATGTGGAGTATATCTGGATTTGAGTAGTCATTGAGTATGTACATTGGAATTGTGGAGGTACAAGATAGTTTGCCTATGCTTAAGGTGGGTAGACAATGTGTAGGAGGTAATATTGTTGATGAATCAAATGATAAAGATATGTTGTCGACATGTTGAAGATCCTCCAAATGCATTGCCAAGAGAGCCTAGAAAGATTACTATGCCAAGATGAACAATGAATTGCACATATTTTAAGAAGCCTACACTGTGAAGGTAGGAAGGAATCTAGTATAGATAAAGCTTAGTATGGACGGTTGCCCAAATAGCTTGGGAGTTTATGGATCTTGGGAGTGATACCCTTACGAGGGTTATGATACAACTTGATCGAGCTCTGTGAGTATAGCTCAACGTGGACTTTTGTTGAATGGTTCCAACAATAAGGGCTTCAAGAGTTCGGGAGGTGGTAATTTGGGAACATAGGAATTTAGTTTAGGACCTACACCTTCATGAGGGTTTGAGGCAGCTTGATGGAGTTCTTGGTTATGGTTTGTATTCAAAGTAAAGCTTTGAAGAATGACAAATTCATGGTTCAAGGCGTTTTTAGTTTGACATGCTTTAAGTTAGCTTGTTTTGTTTTAGTGCAGTAAGCTTAAGCGACACTAAATAGCGAGAAGTATGCTTGGTCTGCCTTGCGAGAGGAGAGAAGGAAAGCATTTCCCACCATCCATAGAGGCAAGCCTCCCTCCTCCATCACTTAATGTTGTCATTCTTTCTTTCCCCACTAGAGATGACATAGCTACTGCTAACTCCGTTCTTTCAGTGAGAGAAAGAAATGAAATGGGAAGGCTAATGGAAAAACAATGCACCTACCTTCTAAGGGGATTTCCTTTTTCCACCTCACCTTGCTTGGGATGGATAGTGGGGGCTAGCCATTCATTCTCGTAGAAGCGACTTTGAATCTCCAGAGTATTACTTAAAAAAGAGATGAAGAGAACCCTATTCTTTCTCCTTCCCATTTCACTCGCTCAAGCTAGGTTATTGAGACTGGTTGGGGTCATGCCCCGAAGCTTGAATGTTTTGAACTTCATTCAATCCTATGGGGGAATCTGTCCGTCAAGCTAGGTTCATGACGAGAATGAGAAAGAGACTTCTGCAGTAATCTTAGAGAACCTTGACGACTTCAAATCTAACACTTGAGTTATCATCTATCTCTCATAGAAAATATCATAATAAATCATCTCGATCCTCGGGTGGGTGGGGCTGAAATAGTAGGAGTTGGGGACGATGCTCAGGGCCAAGGTGTAGTTGAACACGAAGCTTCGAACTCTACTCTAGTCTCTTTTCCGCACAGGTGGAACTTGGTCAGCCGCCCGCTCGAATCATCACTATTGGTGTGCCTTCTCTTGTATCTCTCAAAGGTCCTAAATCATTGTGCATACGGAGATAAGAATGAATGACTGGATGGAATCAAGAAGTTCAACTGGAAAGCATCATCCCAATAATAGCCAACTACCAAGAACTCTCCATGGAATAGTAGGGGCCTCCCACCACAACAAATAATCTACCTCACCCATTAGCGCCCCCCCCACCCTAGGGCGAATAGGTCGGTGGGGTCTGCCTTGGGTGGGGGTGGGTGCTTCATTATAGTTCTGCCACCCACCCAAAACTGCCCTTAGAATAGTAGGGGCCCTCCCACCCCTACTATTCTATGGGTAGTTGCCCGGGGGTTCTAGAAAAACCCCCAGAAGATAAAGGGCCCTGGCTAACTCAAGTAAGAAACAGCCCCCGTTGAGCCTTCACTCCCGATCTTCCTCCAAGAGGGGGTATTAGAATAATATTAAATGATTATTAGAAGATGAGACTTACTTTTGTAGTAAAGTCACCTTAGTGACTTAAGCGAGTTTACTATTTTTAGCGTTTAGGTTGTGTCATGTTATGTTTATCCTTTTGCATGTTTATTTGGTTTCATCCTCCAATCATCTATATAAGAGATGAACCTCATTGTAATTGGTATCCTGATATGAGATATCTAATAGAATAATATCATATTCTATTTCTTTTGAATAGTACTGTAACCTTTTAATTTTTACAAAAATAAATGAGAGCTCATTGGATAAAGTTTGGCATATCAAGTGTTGGTTGATTTTATGATGGTATAGATGGATGGATAGCTTGAAATCATATCAACTACAATAGAAGTAATCAGAATGAAAGGGATGGAGCTGTTATATGATCCAAAGATGGTGAAAATTGAAATTTATCTTATTTGGTGAGTGCTGTCTATAAATGAGTTTTAGTAGGATTTGACAATTTTCTTTGCAGATCGGCATTGGATTGGCATCCCCCAACTAAAATGGATTATTTGAGTCCAAACAGGATACATTTGGTTTTTAACAAACAGTAGATTTAAAATTTCTACTAAAAGTAACCTTGCTATTTCAATCTGTTAACTGCGAAGGGTATATATTATGTGGATATAACAAGTGGTTGCATTCTCTTTTATGACAACAATAACATATAAGCTGGCATTAAGATCTAAATTCAATTATAACGTATAATTTGGTGTGAAGATCTAAATTGAATAAACATTAAGTTAGCATGAAGATCTAATTTTCTGCCCTCTCATATAGTGTTAGATATTTTCATATTATATTACTAACTTTAAGAAGCGTGGCTCAAAATTGCGACATAAACATAGGTTCCAGTAATTCAGGTCTAAAATACTGACTATCTCAAAATTCGAAATTGAAAATATATGCTTTTGTTTGGTGCATAATCAAACTTGGCTTCTGAGTCAGTGGTTATGATGTGCTTATTTAAATGCAGAAATCAATACTTTTCCTGATCTGGATTTAAGTCTTTCTTTTTGATATTGCAAGTAACCATTACTATATATTTTTGCAAAATTGTTGTTTGATTGTCATTAGCTCTTAGAGAAAACACTTTCTGACCTTGCATCCTTGAATCTCTCCAAAAGTTCAAGTTGGTAAATTACTGTGTTCTGTTCTGTGAGGTTGAGGAATGTTGTATATTTGGTGAATTTGCATTTTGTGCATTTTTTATCACATTGCATTAGAAGCATTTAGGAAAATGAGGGTTATTGATCAAAGGGATATGATGATGGGTTTACTGTATAGACCTTAGCTGATCAGATACATCAACCAACTGATTTGATGTCAAACTATATCACTCTTCGTTTCTGAAAAAAATAAAAATCTTATAGGTCAAGCCTTCTGGTATTCTTTTGATAACATGGGGAAACTCATGAGTTGCATTGCTTTCTTTGCTCTGTCTTAAATATCAGAATAATGCTATTAATTACCTATTAGTATATTTCTATAATGACTTTTTTCAAAGCATGCTATGTAACTTAAATGTCAATTAAAATGCTGATAACTTATAAAATGGCCTTAATGCAGGTAATATTTGATCTAGCTGCTCCTCAACTAGAAATAAGCTATTCGAAAGGCTCAGTTTGTAACTGATAAGATCTGTAATTGGCAATTGCATGAATTCTTTATACATACTGATGCTAAGCAATTGAGATGATGGGAATGGGTTGAAGTGTCTGGGGAATAAAGGAAGTGAACTATCATATGAGGCTGATTTTTAGTTCATATAACCTGCATTGACTGGGATAAGTAACTGAATATATTAACTTGTATCCGAAGAAGACAGTGAAAATATTACACAGTTTTGCAATTGATCATGTTAATATTTGAAAAATGTTTTTAGTAGATCCCTGGATGGTAATGGAATGCCAAATTTGACAAAAAGGTTTTGAGGTGAATGTGCATTGCACAAAAAATGAAGCATGCATATCATTCACGACCCCTAGAGCATATTTTTTTTTCAGATTTCCATTGGTATTGTAAGACAAAAAAATGGCAGGTTGATGAAAAGCAGAATGTACATTTTATATTTCTCTCGATTGGCATTCTATAGATGTTTTTGTTACCCAGGGACAAACTGCAAACAAGCTTAATCTACTAGCTCAAAGATAAAATAGTGTGATGGAGATGGTGAAATAGTTCCTTTGTTTTTTATGTGAGATGCTTCTAGCATAGTTTCATTTGATGAGCAAAACTGGCTAGTGATCTTCTCTAAACAAAGTTTTGCAATAAATGTTTTCAAATTATTGATTTGCTAGTCTATCAAGAATAGATTCCATAAGCCAAAACTGCTTGGGCTTAGTAATTGTGGACTATTCTCTCAGTAGGACTTGAATTGGCAATAACAAGATGAAGTATAATTGTTGATTAGATATTTAATAATTAATGTTCTCTGACTCATTGTTCTTCATTTGTAGATATATACCCTCATTTATACCTCCTGGTTTGGCAGCTGCAAGTGGTAAATCGAAGGATTCTGAGAAAAAGGTTAGTATTCTGATAAATTTGAATGAAAAATTAGGAATTATTAGCAGTTTCTAAGGATTACAGTGTTCTTTTGTTTATAATAATTTCCTTTTTCTGTACATTCTTCCTTGCTCTCTGAATTTATGTAAATTCATGTATGAATAAGAAAACTGAGAGTGTAAACAGAGGCACTGTGCCCATTAACATGATGTCACAATTGCAGTCACTGCTATGGGAGAACAATCTGTAAGATATTATTTAGCATTATTTAATATGTCATATGTTTATATGGACTGCAGAGAGAAGAGGAGAAAACAAAGGAAAGGGAGAAGGGCAAGTCACGCAACATAGATCATTTCATGGAAGAATTAAAGGCTGAGCAAGAGTTGAGGGAGAAAAGAAATCAGGAACGCGGTCATCGACAAAGAGAGGGCAGGCAAATAGATAATGTAACTTGTTATATATTCTTAATATTTTCAGTTTTATTTTTCTATATCTTGATATTTTGTACATTACCTGGTACTCCAGGGTATATTCCTATCTTATCTGTAATCAGCATATCTGTTATGGTTCTCGGACAACTTGGGCATATCAGTGATATAGATTTTTAGTATAGAGATGATGATATACTAGTATATCAGCCTAATAATTATGGTTATATTTTACTGCGTATTGAACTTCCATGGTTATTAAAATCAGCTAAGTAGTCAACTTTCAAATTTTAGTACAATGTTTCTTTATTTTGATTTGCAAAATGAGGGTTGGAATAGGTTCCTCACCCCTAAAAAAGGTCATAACCAGCCAACAAAAGGCTTTTCAATGCAATAGCAACCTTTGGAACAAAATCAATACAGATTTCAACTGTACAGTTCTATCCAAACAAAATAAAATGATTGGGCTACAAAAATAACTGAAACCGGATTTTACTGTATGAGAATACGCTTCTATATTTATTGTAATGTGATACTAATATCTTCTGATTACATATCTGCTTTTACATCTGCCATCTTGCAGTGCTTCTCAAGCTTTTTACCACTATATTACGGTATAACTGGCCTATTGGCCAGCTTAGAAACTACAAAACTAGATGCTATTCTTCCTACCTTCTTGTTCAGTTCCATCTGTGTGCTGCAGGAAGATATATAACACCTACCAGATTTTTACAACTCCCATCTTGACAAAAGGGAGGCTGTGTTGTATAATTCTTACAAGATTGAAAAAATAAAAAGGGCCAGGGTTTTAGACCCTGCTTCACTTGACATAGATCCACCTAACATCGATTCTCCCAGTAGATTTTAACAGGGATGAACTCATGGAGTTCTAGAACAAGACTTTCCCTAGAATCACCAAAATTGAGCTAGCTTACCATTAAACCGTTCAATTTTAAGAAAGGCCAAGGACTTTGAACTTATAGGCAGTGCTTGTGGGCTTCTAGCCTTCACCAGTGGAGAAGCTCTGCATTCAGGTTTAGTTGACTGCCCCATAATTGCCTACTTTATGCTCTTTGAAGACAGTCTATATACTCTAAAGTCTAAACTGTATTCCTGTGTTACCGGGTTCGCTGCCCCAGAGGCTGGATCTGGGTCCGGTTCACTTTGGGTTCGGATCCCGGTCCGGTACCTCTGTGGGTTCGGGCAGGATCTGGCCAGAGGGTGCTTGTTCGGCTGGGAAGAACCTGGGCGAACTTGGGAAGAACCATGAAGAACCCAAACGAACCCAAAGAGAGCCCATGTGCCCAGCCGGCCAAAAAGGCATTTTTTTTTGCATTTTTTTAATAGTTTTTGGGGTTTGACTTTGACCAGCGCCCAAGGGAACCCCAAAAGTGACCTCTAAGTCACTCTCAACACCTAAACTACCTCATTCTTGTTCATTTGTTTTGCAAACAAGCACTTTCATTCCAAGAGGCCGAGCTTTCATTTTTGCTTGTTGGATTGACAAAGGGAGTTGAAGATTGACCACTGAAGCTTCTACAAATGATTGAATTGCCATTCCTACACATTTGCAAGTGTTCATTGACTGTAGGGAAGGGGAGACGAAGTTGTGGGATATAGAGCTAGAGCATACTGACTTGGATGCTTCCACTCCCACCATATTGCATATGAGGAGTCCGATAGCCAGCAGCAGCATGAGCACAATAGTAGTGCTAGTGACAGTGCCACTGGCATTGCTTGCAATTCATCTAGTCTTCCTACGTCATCTAATGTCAATGTTGACATTGATATTGATGATTTAGATAATCCATTTGATGATTAAAACTTTATAAGTGTTGTAATATTGAACTTGAAGTTTGAATGATGAATATTTATCATGTATGTTTTAAATGACATTCAAGTTTATGGTGGTTTTGTTGTTTATATGATGTTATGTGATATTCTAATCCTAATTCATGCTTCTAGGCTGCATATATATATTATTTTTACATGTTTTTTGTACTAATGAACCCAAAACGAACCCAAAATGAACCCAAAACCCAAATATTTTTTTAGCTGAACCGGCGAACCGAACCCCCAAACTTGAACCCAAACCGGAACTAGAACCGGCTACATAGCTTTATTCCCATCTCCTGGACTACCATCTTCTTAGGGTTGTATTTGGCATTGCAAAGAATTGGATATGCCATGTTGCTGGAATCACCCAAAACACCCTCCTGATGCATTACTATGCCTTTTGTAAAATGTTCAAATCCACATGGTGTTTCACAGCTTCAAGGTGCTCATGAACTGTTTGAATTTCCTTTCAAATTGTCAACACCTCCATTCTAATGCCAGTTTTCCCCTCTTCTAATGTAGGTTCCTCTTCTATACTCACATTTAGCACATTCCAAGAGATGACCAAGCCATTACTTAGAACCCCTCTCCACAATCTAGCTTACATGTCCTGATTTTCAATTTGCACTGTCAATTTTAATTCAAAATCAACCTCTATCCAGGCCTTGGTGTGCTTCATTCCTGTGTTGGTAGTTCCACTCATTGTTAGCTCATTTTTGATTGTAGTCAATATGTCGCACTGTTCAATCCTAATGGTATTTATCAGGTGTCTGTCTAATACAACACCACCTTATAGAGAATCTCTCATTGAGCCTTCCACCATTTGCTAATGCCATTCCACAAGCTAACCAACCTGCAAAGAGAATTTGCTTATAACGGTACCTTGATAGGCATGTAAATGACCAAATGATGGCTCTTGTGCAGCGTTATTCCACAATAAGTGCAGCATAGGTGGGGGCTGTCAATCTTTGCTTGCAGATATTGATGGGCACACATAACAATTGTCTTTGGCTTTTCAGGAATCCAAACTTTATTTGCATTTCCACTCCTAACATTCCTTCCCAT
Organism: Sequoiadendron giganteum; assembly: GCA_007115665.2. Classification (NCBI taxonomy): domain Eukaryota; kingdom Viridiplantae; phylum Streptophyta; class Pinopsida; order Cupressales; family Cupressaceae; genus Sequoiadendron; species Sequoiadendron giganteum. The sequence continues at coordinate 274,584,196 of CM021108.1, read as the reverse complement.
TATCCATTTTTAGTTTGAGTGAGTTCCACCTATTCTGTCTTTATTTTTATTTTTTAGTTTTGGATTTTTCATTTAGTGTCATGAATTTTTCTAAAGCCCTCCTCTCATTGTTGTCCTATGCAAGACCAAACCATACCTTCGAATTACTAGGCAATCCTGAGTTAGCAAGAAGTGTGGGCCATCCCAACTTTCTCAGTTGGTTCCTACCACACTCATTAGAGGAGCCATGTCAATGACATCGTTGGTTAGCAATTCTGCTGGCCAATTACATTAATGATAACAACGATGGTAGGTTATCAATTCAAACCCTAGAGCTTGCCCATGAGTTTCTGAATTAATGCCTTCAATCTTCTATTTTGGCATCTTGTCTTTGCACATCACTCCAATTATGACTGTGGAATACTTTTCTAGGATGAGTGTTTTGAAGTCTTTATTGCCATCTGCATGCCTTCAATGAGTGATCTGAATCAAGCCAGTATTTTAGGGGACAATACAGTAGCTAAGGAACTTAATGTATTATAAGTGGCAATTGAACGAGACTCACAGAAACGAGGTTGACAATTGTTGAATCACTGAACAAAACTAAATTCTTATTTCAACTGAGAGTTTAGACAAAATCTGGAAACTGTATAGGAGAGACGTGTGCTTTCTACTCTGATTACATGCTTCAAATTCAGCTATTATATAGCTTTTCAATACAAGAAATAAAATGCTTTTCAAAATTAGTAAATTAGGGTTCTTGGTGAGAACTGAAGAGTCATTACACATGGTAATGATGCTTGTCTTCCTCGGGAGTTGAAATGGACAGTTAGATAATGACAAGCTTTTTAGAAACCAGAAAATGTCTGTTGTTGTTTCTTAATTCGGCACCCTAATTGTTGGGGTTATAACTGCTAGCCTATTATGTGAAATTCAAAGTTCATAAATGGATTGCAAAGATTAGGTTGTGAACTAAACAATTTAGATTGAGCTGTAGTGCAGAAAGTAGGGTGCAACTGTCTCATTGCCAAATTCGACATGAGGGCCTAAAAAATAAAAATGTAGAAAATGCTAAAAATTAAATTTTAAATTAATTTCAAAAACTACCACTTTGATGAATTTAGATTTTTTCCAGATCAATGAGTGCAATAGCTTCAGCCTCATTAGCTGCTTTTGGAAAAATAATGATTTCTCTATGAGGATCCCATTATAATCCCTTAGCAGGCATTCTGGTCAAGCTGTTCTAGGGTTTCTATAGATTGCTGCGTCACAGTTAATTTTTGCCATTCTCTTGGGTGGTATCACGCATTTGGTCTCTCTTCTTTTTCTTCTCTCTTTTTTGTTGATTATTCCTTTAATGGGGCTGTTTTAAAAAAATTATGCACCAAAATATATTGTTTTTTTGTGTGCATCTCCATATCATTTTCTTGGTAATCGTCTCTACTGGATTTAAAACTGGAGAATATTTCTTATCATCTAGTTTATGATCTCCACATTCGTATGCCAAATTAGCTTGTGGACGTTAGACTAGGAGAAAGTTTGTTGAGATATAGATTGATGGAGCAAAGTAAGTTCACCAATGTACATGTGTTGTGAGGTTTTCTTTTTGACTAGAGGTTGACTGGTGCGTGGTTCAAAAACTCGGACCCAGTAGATACCAAATTCAACTTGGCAGAAACTTGGCAACTTAAAAACCATTTATTGTTTTTCTGTCTACAGTTGTGTTTTAGGGCATATTTTAGTAGACAAGCATTTTTAGGGCACTTTTTCAGTATACAGTCCTGCTTTAGGTTAACTTTTTTGCAGTTGAGGGAATGTTTTCAGTCTATAGCTACTTTTTTCAGTGGCCATGTTTTTAAACACAAGAAAAATTAGAGCATGCAATGGGGATAACAAAAATGCCAGTTTCTGCAGTGTTTTTGGGCATCTTTTACCATATTTTCCTCCCGTTTCAGCAAGTTGTGAATTTACCCTGTGAAAACTCAATCCAGCAAAAAGTCCGGTGAGTACTCAGCAACTCACCCAATACTCTATGAGTTTTCTAACTATGGATTGACTCTTGCTCTCAAGAGAGGTTCTATAGGTAGCTCCCCATTTCATTCTAGGATTGCCCACCCTATCTGCCTTACTTGTGGATGCTCCTAATGCACCTTATCGGATCTGGATCACCCCTATCTTAGTGATAGATCAATTAGTTCTTGTTGTGTGAAGTATAATTTATTTGATATTCTGTTTAATTTTCACAAGTGCTATTTAATTTGTAGAGTTTTTATTTTATTTTTAAAATTCTTTGCCATGAAGCAAATAGAAACTAGTTTTGTATTCATAATTTATTTTACAATTAACCAAAATATCAGACATAATGAGAAAGTTGGGATTTTATATCTTTATATTCCGTTATCTTAAAATCATAGATTTACACAGAATTCAACAACTGCCATGATGCAGGGAGATCACAACCTTCGATTGATTATTGAATTGTCAACTTTGTTTGTCAATCAATAAATCAGAATATTAACTTCATCAAAGGAAAAATAAAAACCAATTTAGGTTTCACTTAATACATTCTGCTGTAAATTGATTCGGATATTGACAATGTATATTCAAATTGAACTTCTATTGCAATGTTACACTTGGTCTCAGATACAATCTATATGTTGACAGCTTAAATGCTATCTCACCCGCCTCTGCACCCACAATCTATTCCATCAGCAATTCGATCTCATTCCTCTGTTGGAAGGTGACTGCTGTTTTTTCCCTCTAGAGTCTAGAAGTTAACATGTGTTGATCATTTCTCCTTTAACCTGCGCGGGCTCTTGTGGCAGTGATGGTATCTGGTTTCTTTTGAGAAAGGTCTTTACTGCAATCTGGAGTGCGTCATTCCCAATCTCCCCGCCGGTTTCCTCTTCCCACCTGCGGCCTTTTCTCTCTCTCTCTCTCTCTCTCTTGCTCGCAGCTTGTCTCCTCTTTTAAACCTGAAACAAAATAGGGGTCGAGGCTCTGTCTTGAGCATGGGCTTTTGCCATTCAATGCCCCCTCGCATTCCAAACTCTTTTTCTCATTCAAACGCGACCTTTGGGTTATCAATGTTTTCTCTTTTGATTTTATTTTTTGCCTTGAATAGTGATAAATTGCCTTCCCTTTATGCATTTGTAATTTTAACTCTTCATGTCCATTTTATCTCTTTTTCTTCTCACTAGACCATCACCTCCAAGGATATAAAATACATTGTCTGAATTTTAAGAACATTGTGTATATATGCTGAAATTGACCATGAAGTGGGGTTTGAATTCATGTAAATTTGATTATGTAAATTCTTCTCAAAATGGAGAGATGCCAAACAAAATTCAAACAAATCAAAATTGAAAAGAAACAAATCAATATTGTTTTGGTTGGTGCTGATCACTAGTCCGCCTATGTGCTCTTGCACCATGTCGGGTAGAAAGATTGTGAGCATAGGCTCACAATAGCGGAGTTGAATAGTTGCACTATTTTTCCAAGTTTCCATCAACCTGCAACGAATCCCTTCGCTGTCCAAATGCTGAAAATTAATCTTTCTTCTGCCTTTTCCAGCATTGTGCCGGAAAACACACCACTTCTCTCCAACAACACCGCATCTTCCTCCTTTTTCCTTTCATGGACTTATGTTCACCAAAGCCTGACCTCCTTCGCAAATACCTTCCACACTCCTCTCCTCCTCCTTGGGTTCAAACCCACCACAAACTGACCACCTCCACCAAAATCTGCCTGCCCACTCATCCACACACAAGTCGATATGATCAACTTTATGGAAATTAAAGATTTTAATATCCTCTTCTATTTTCCCATCATCATACTCTTCAATTTCCCTTCTCATAGATGAAGGTAAACAAAAATCATGACTGAATTCACAAATTTTAAAAAATAATACCTCATCCTCATTTGCTGCTGTGACATCTTCCTCTACAATGTTGTCTTCAATTGCTGCAACATATTTCTCTCCTTTATTCGCTGTGATCTTTTCAAACCACTCACTCTCTATCGCTGAAATTTGTGCTAACAAATCTTCTTTACCTTCGCCATTCGCTGCAACCTCTTCGTTGCTCGCTTCATTCTTTTCTTCCTCAATTAGTGCTACATCCGATTCCACTTCTTCATTGCTCACCTCTTCATTTTCACCCTTTTTCTCCATACCTTCCTCATGGCATGTCTTCGCTCCAACCTCATGCTTATCTTCATCATGCTTGACCAATTTTTCTCGTCGTCTTGCTTCCAATCTATCCATTCTTATGGTTATATCAACCATCATCAAGGAGATCTTCCTCTTTTGGTACTGCCTCCATCCATTCCATATGATGGGCTTCTTTCTCAAAAATATCCCCATCTCACTTGCTGCAATCTTCTGCAATCCACATCACACTCTTCCCAATTTGTGATTCTTTGCAGCTCTTCAGCTCCCAAATGTTCAGGACTTCACAAACTTGCAACAGTTCTCACATGAGCTCTTCTCTACCACTATTCATTCTCCACCCGCAAGTCCTGGCATAGTTTGCCTCATGTTTGGCGCTTTGCATATGCGCTCAGAACCTCTGGCTTTGATACCAATTGATGCAGGGAGAGCACAACCTCCGATTGATTATTGAATTGACAACTTTGTTTGTCAATCAATAAATCAGAATATTAATTTAATCATAGGAAAAATAAAAACCAATTTAGCATTCACTTAATACATTCTGCAGTAAATTGATTCAGATATTGACTATGTATATTCAAATTGAATTTCTATTGCAACGTTACTTGGTATTCTCAGATACAATCTATATGTTGACAGCTTAAATGCTATCTTACCCGCCTCTACACCCACAATCTATTCCATCAGCAATTCGATCTCATTCCTCTGTTGGAAGGTGACTCTGCCATTTTTTTCCTCTGGAAGTTAACATGTGTTGATCATTTCTCCTTTAACCTACACGGGCTCTTGTGGCAGCGATGGTATTTGGTTTCTTTTGAGAAAGGTCTTTACTGCAATCTGGATCGCCTCATTCCCAATCTCCTTGCCAGTTTCGTCTTCCCACCCGCAGCCTTTTCTCTCTCTCTCTCTCTCTCTCTCTCTCTCTCTCTCCTGCTCGCAGCTTGTCTCCTCTTTTAAAACTGAAACAAAATAGGGGTCGAGGCTCTGTCTTGAGCGTGGTCTTTAGCCATTCAACGCCTCCTCACATTCCAAACTCTTTTGCTTATTCAAATGCGACCTTTGGATGACCAATGTTTGCTCTTTTGATTTTGTTTTCTGCCTTGAATAGTGATAAATCGCCTTACCTTTATGCATTTGTAATTTTAACTCTTCATGTCCATTTTATCTCTTTTTCTTCTCACCAGACCATCAGCTCCAAGGATATAAAATACATTATCTGAATTTTAAGAACATTGCCTATATATGCTGAATTTGACCATGTAGTGGGGTTTGAATTCATGTAAATTCGATTATGTAAATTCTTTTCGAAATGGAGAGATACTGAACAAAATTCAAACAAATCAAAATTGAAAAGAAACAAATCAATATTTTTTGGTTGGTGCTGATCACCAGTCCGCCCGTGTGCTCCTGCACCATGCCAATAAGCCGAACTAAATCCTTAAGAAAGGTGGCTACTCTGTACAACATGGTAACAAAATTCTTTTTATCATAGTAGGTAATGATTTATATCAAACAGTTACTTAAGCAATGTATATTAAATCTTGGATTCTTTTTTAAATACATAATCTTGTTGAATAGATAGAAAGATGCATCTTTTGTTGATATTTGTGTTATTGCTTGTAGAATTTAAACATAACTTAACAGCTGCCAATAATCCAAACTAAATCCCTAAGAAAGGTGGCTACCATGCAGATGGTAACTAAATTCTATTTATCAATAGTAGGCAGTGATTTATATAAATACTTAAACACTGTGTATTGAAATCTTAATAATTCAAAAATACATAGCCTTGTTGAATAGATAGAAAGATGCAACTTTTGTACACTGTGGATTGAGATTTTTATTGATTCTAAAATACATATGATTTCTGAATAGATAGAAAGATGCATCTTTAATTGATGCCTGTGTGATTTTTCAGCATTACAATGTTGGCAAGTGCTAATTAATTCATGTCAAGCAAGCTGTTGTGAATAGTTTTCTGTTTTTTTTGTTTTAAATAATAGGAACAATTATGGTGCTACATGTTTCCCTCTGTTGGTTAGATTTCAATCTTGAAAATTCCAAATCAGCTCCATATCTGAAATAACTGGCTCCATAACTGTCAAATTTTAAAATTTGATGAATAAAAAATTGAATATGTGAGCTGCCAGGTTATGCAACTGTCTATTTTATATGGAAATGATAAAAGACAATATGACTATGGCCCAGCAATTTGTTATCAACAAAAAGTGTCAATATGCTAATGATCAACTCTTATGGTACTGTGTTCTGTTGTCACTATCTCTGTTCTTGCATATGCATCCCTTAGAATGAGATTAATTAGAACTTGCATGAGCTAAATTATTTTTAATGTTTGACTATTTAATAAATTGTAAGGTAGTGACTTGCATGATGTTTATGGTTGGATACATTGTTAGTCACACATACACATATATGCTTTTTCACAGCCTTCAAGTCGTTTTGATGAGCTCCCAGATGATCTTGATCCATTTGGAAAATTGCCGGGATCAATTGATGACGGGGATCCTCAGACAACTAATCTTTATGTTGGAAATCTAGCACCTCAGGTAAATGCCTTTTTTGGTCACATTTTGCTTGTCAGTTTGTTATAACAAGTCAGCCTAGATATACTGCTCCAAAATAAGCCCTTCTTGATTTGTTGGATGGATTATGTATGATGTCAGGTGGATGAAAATTTCCTTCTGCGAACGTTTGGACGATTTGGTCCAATTGCTAGTGTTAAGATAATGTGGCCAAGAACCGAGGAGGAACGTAGAAGGCAACGCAATTGTGGCTTTGTTGCATTTATGAATAGGGAAGATGCTCAAGCAGCCAATGATGAAATGCAGGGTGAGTGCCATTTTTCCTATAGGCTACTGTTTTTATTTATGTAGCGTAGGTTGAATGAAATATAAAAGGTCTCTCGAGTTTACGAAAGGAAATTATAGTGTGTGTCCTTGTGGAATTTACCCATTTTGAAATATTACATGTATGATGTTGGCAACGAATAGGAAGCCAACTATCATGAAATCTTGCACTCTTCTTCCATTGTAAAGTCTTATTTTTTCCTATGTCTCTAGTTTCCTAATTTCTGAAAGTGAAGGTGTCTTAAATGAGATGCATGCGTCACTTACACTTTATTTAATAGTTCTAATGTTTAAAAGTACAAGCTAACTTCACTTTACTTTGGGTTACATACTCCATGAAGATGCCTGAACTTCCTGAATTTGACTTTGTTCAGTGGTTTAGTGAAGATATTTGCAACCTGTTCTTTTGGATGACATTTAACAGGATCAATTATCTTCTTTGCCACCAGCATTCTTATGTAGTGATGTTTCACATCCATATGTTTTGTTTCTTCATGTAGAACTGGGTTGTTTACTATCTTTGTTGCAGTTTGATTATCTATATGCAATGCCATTGATCTACTCTATGGATTGTACAAGTCTTTAAGAATCTTGCAAAGATATACAATCTCCCTTGAAACATCCCAAGCTGCTATATACTCCGACTTTACTGTTGAATTTACAACTGATCATGTTTCTTACAATGCAAAACTATAACTGCTGTTCCAAGATGCATCAGATATCCAGTTGTTGAAACTGTCATCTACACTATCACCATAGTCTGTATCTGAGTATTCTACAAGTTTAAAATCCATGTTTTTCATGTATTGCATATGGGAATCCTTAGTTCCCTGAGATACCTGAGCTCTATTTTCATTGCTATCCAATGACTTTCGCTAGTCTCATGTGAAAAATTGAAATGTATGCACATTGTGAAAGACATATCTGGTCTTTTATTTTGGCAACTGATCTGAGAGATTTTATTGTGCCTTCAAAAGTGCTTGGGTCAACTTTCATATTGTTGGTTTGTATGTTTGATCCTGTCCTGTGTACATTTCTTTGTATTTGTTTTCTTTGTCAAGTTCCCTGTTTTGCATTTATGGTGGATTGGTTTATCAAAGTCTGAATGGAGGCCGAAGAATTTTGCCTTAGCTTATGCCTTTGTGCAATGTTTTGTCATTAACTTGGTAATGGTGATTACCTTCGCCTTAAGTGATTCGTTTATTTCTATTGGGTGATCAGTTATCTTTATGTGGATCTATAGACTGGATTGGCTGTAAAGTACTCAACTACTGCTCTACTGCAAAGTTCCATGTCATCAGCATAGGTGTATCCAGTGTGGAACTTTCCTACAAAAGTATGTGAATGTGTGTGTTTAATTGGGGCATTGAAGCAATGGATCTGTAGGAGGTAGTACAATTAGTAGAGTGGCATGGCTAACATTCTCGAAGGTAGAATCCATGGCTACCTTGTTAAGATAAGGTGAAACTAATCTTGCAATCCTTAGTCATTTTCATTTGTCTCCATGATCCTTGGAAGGTGTATTTGATGCCTAGGGTCATGAGAGATAAAAATATTTAATATTTATTTTTACCTATGACAAATTGTAATTGCATTCATAAGGAAGGATCTAGTCATCAATGGCAGTTACAAAGTTTAAATACAAATTCCTCTACTTGGGCATCCAAATGGGAGATGAAGAGTTAACTACTTGCATGTTGTTGCATGTTGGTTGCATGGTCTTGCATGTTGAGGCGCCAAGTTTTGCATGTTGTGCATGTTAGCCATCGGGAGTTATGGAGCACTAGGAGTTACTGATTTGTTATTGGCTATGGGCTAGGCACCCATGTGAAGGCCATATGATGATTTATTGTAATTTACCGAGTTTACAGGCTGTCCACTACATGGGGTGTATGGTTGCCTTGGGTTAGTAGTTTGTATGGTTGTTTTGTAGGTTGAAGAAGTAATGAAGTGTTGCTGGAATACTGTCAGAGATGTATTGATGTATACTCATTTATGTTTGAATGCATAAACAAGGGGGGGCTTTACGATAATTGCTTTCCTTTTTATGTGGTAGACCCTCTTCCAATACTTAAAACCTAGTACAATATCTTTGAACCATTGGATGTGGAGATATGTTAGTTGATTGGTTGTGAAGTTCAAATGAGGATTGCATAACAATGGAAACATTGTCTTTAGGTACTATTCCATTTCACTTTTGAGAAAGTCATCCCACATAAAATAGGAAAATATGTTAATTTTTTTTATTTTAACCATGGATTGCCACTCAAATGTTTTTAAATTGTTTTTATTTAAAATAATTTTCATATTATTTTAGTTTTTAATTTTCTTGTTTATTATATTCATGCTATGTGGTATTTTGAACTTAATTCCTTTTTTGTTTTTGATAGATAAGGTCCTACCAAGGGGGTAGCGACCTTTGTATTAAGTTTTAACTTAGGAAAATGAGTACATGAATGTTTTCATAGTCACGGCCACAAATTGCCATATAAACATACAACCCATCATCCAACCAACTAGACTAAAGAGATTATTTAAACTGGTCTTGCACTGGTGGAGGACACAAGGGGGACCTCCTCTCCAAAGAGATCAAGTGCGGAGATTCTAAGTGTTAGCATTGCCTTTAAAGTGTGAATGAAGCTGCATGTTGTGTGTTGTGAGTTACTTTTTCTTTTTATTTTCCACCACTACCCAATTTTCCTTAATGTTCCCAACCTCTAGGGCCACACCTATAGCTAAAGAACCATCCTTTGTAAATTGTGATTCTTTGATTGGCACTTTTGGAGGTTTTGTATGTGGAATCAATACATGTTTAGACTTGGATACCTTCATGTCTTGAGACCTTTTTGCTTTTGTTTTAAGGAGATGAATCATGATTGCTAGCAAGGAGGACTTGGGAGGCGATTTGGCTGCCCCTATCAACAATCTGCAACCTTGGAGGGGATTCCTTATGACCAGGTTCCTATGGAGTACAATTCTGGGAAGAAATGGGATCCTCTTTTTCCACATAGGAATGGTGAATAGAGACATCTTTCCACTAGGTGGTTGGGCCTACCTACTTGTGTTTGGAGCATTGAGCAACAATATGACTAGTGTGGAAGCACCTTTGACAATGGAAAGGTAGGCCCTCATAGTCAAGAACTTGGGTCCAACTACAATTGGATATTTTTAGAGAAATGCCAACTGGGAGGTTTTAGAAGTATCTAAATCTACCAATATGTAAGCAAAAGTGGTATGAAGTAAATGAGAGGAGCCTTCATCGACAGCCAAAAACTTCCCCAACTTATTGCCAATTGCTTCAAAACATGATTTGAACCAAAATTGGAGAGGTATATTTGGGAGACGTATCCATATGGGGGAAGAAGAGAAGGATTCAATGGTAGGGTTGAAAGCTGAATGCCATGGTTTGAGCATGAGTAGATGTTGATCCCAACTCCAATGATGGTTTCAAAGAATAGCATTGCAATCTTGATCCTCATCAAAAACCACAATAAAAAAATTGTGATCATAAGGATAAATTTGAACATCACCTTTTAGAATGGGGCTCTAGTCGTCTGAGATCCATTTGTGTAGACTCGCAAGACATGGCTAAAACTTAACAAATCTACTGATTAAGCTATTTGTTGCGAATTTTTTTCATTCTCAACCAGTTCTTTTTTAATTTCGTCACTGAAATCCAACATAGGGGTCTCTTTTGCGCATTGTAAGGGTTTGATAACCTCAAGACAGTAGGAGTCGTGCATATCTTTAGATCCATTGGGGACAAAGTCATGCCATGCCGCTAGAGATAAAGTAATCCTACGCTCGCCATGTCTTTGAAATCTCGCGTGCATAAAAAGTTTTTTTCTATGCCCAATTCAGCGACCGACCATTCGCTTGAATCCCCCAATCGATTTGAAGGGGTTGGAGAGGTTAGCTGCTTAGGGAAAACCCTAGTAGCAGACTTTCTTGGCAATAGCAATATAGTTTTTTCAATCTACACTCTTGAGATGGGCATGTTGTCTCCATTGCGGGGGATGGAATTACCGCCATGCAAAGGAGCCAAAGACCATTGTGGCGTTGGAGGGGAGGCCACAACAGAACCGGATGCCCAAGGGTTCAAATCAGGAAACAACAATTTAGGGCATGGAATAGGCCGTAGAGTTGAAGAATACGAAGTGGATTTAGGGCATGGTTTTCCCTAAGGATCTTCCTGGTCAAGCCCATCGTGACTAGCTTAGCCCATACCCTGAGCCATGTGATCCACGGAGGAGACATTAGCACAGAGATACGCGGGCGAAAACTTGGAGGCCTTGTTTGTGGGAGGGTGCTGTAGATCACGCGAAATCGACAGCACAACTAAATTCCTATTTTTATATGTATATATTTATGACTTTTGTGTGGACGTACCCAAAATGAACCCAAGACCATTTTTATTTCCATTCTAGCGTACTCGAACCCAAACTAGTAATATAAAAAAAATTCCTTTACAAAATGTTTAAAGTGCCTTTACAAGGTGTAAAGAAACCTCTTCACAATAAAAATTATTTTCCCAACTTGCATGCTCCCTTTTTTTCCAACAAGGGATATTGTATATGCCCTTTGTACAAGACAAATGAATGTTCTTTTCTAAATGATAAATGTTCAGACTCAGAGGTGTTCAGACGCTATCATCCCCAAAAGATTCATATGCCAAAAAGAAAATGGTTTTACATTAAAAATTACCTAGTCAAATAAAAGTCACGTTGGCAGCAATTTCACAAGTGCAGGGGCAAATTAATTGACTTTGGAATATGGGTGGTTCTGGAAAGATGGTGGAATTGTTTGGGGCATTTTAGTTTTTTAAATTGCCATGCTTCTCCTTGCTGTGTGCTCTTCAGCATCCCTCTTTGTTGTATACGGCCTCTCTCCTCCACTGTGCTTCACTCGCTTTTGCCACTGTTGAGCATGCAGCCGATCTCTCTCTCTCTCTCTCTATTTTTCTTTTTACTGCTTCATATGGCTCTCTCTTGTGGTCCAGTCCACCGATATTTTCATGCTTTTCTCTTTTTCATGGTGCTGACTGTTTTCCTTGCATCTTCTCATACCAGATATGGGGCGACTCTGGGTTTTTTGTGCTTTCTGAACTTTTGAACAGCATTCTAATATTTTTTAATTCCTAAGGGACTGCAAACTTTCCAAACATGCTTAATGTGCAATGTGGGCAACTCAAAAAATATGTGATTCAAACCAGTTCTGAGAAAGAACAAGAAAAAGACTGAGCTATCCTGTTCAAAGCAATTTCTTAATTAAAAATTTCTTCATCCTCCCAGTTCCAAAAATTTAATCCAAACATCTTAGATACCACCTGAATGGAATTATAATTCTCCTGAGCGCCAGTTGGTGAGACAAATTTTATTCATTAGAAGAAGAAATCACAGAGGGGGTCCATATGCAGTTTACTCATTTTGAAATATTACATTGCATGAGGATTGCAACCCATAGAAAACTAACCGTTATGACCATTCACATTCCTCTTACATTCTAAAGTTTTATTTTTCTATTTTAATTCGTAATTTCTAAATGTGAGTGTTCTAAATGAGTTGTATGCTTAACTTTACTTTATTAAATGCTTTTATGCCTAAAACTAAAAATTACTGTGAATCAAATATTCAACATGCCTTTGGTACATCTGCCTTGCCTCTTAGGATGCTAGCTTGCAACATTTTAAGCATATTTTATGCAAAAGAGTATACTACTTGAGATTTTCATAATAATAGCCATAGATGTGTTGCGCCTTGTGTTCTTTTTAATATTAAGTTGATAATATTGTTTGGATATCATATGAATTCAGGTGTTGTGATATACGATTATGAACTAAGAATTGGCTGGGGTAAGTCTGTGTCACTTCCATCTCAGGCTCTTCCTGCTCCTCCGCCAGGTCAAATGGCTTTCAGAACTAAAGAGGTTTGCTCTAGAGATATGTTTGATTTTAAGTTTCTTTTCAAGAAGTTATTTTTTGAGATGCATTTGATAAGCTTTCTTTATTTTTACCTGGTATGAATTCACATCTGTTTACCAAACCTTTTGGGTTTTTAAAGAGAATGAGCCTGCAACCGATCTCTATTGGAATATCGTGCTGGTTTGCAAGTGACATGTGAACTTTTAGGTTATATCTCTCCAGACTTTTATGGTATATCTTATACCTAATTTGAATATTTACTATGTTTTATCAAAGCAGGGTGGTACAGTGGCTTGGTCAGGTTCTGGTGCTCCAACTCCTGTTGTCTCAAGTCAGGCTGCTGAGGTGGTAAGTACATCCTGTGAAATATCATTAATATTGCTTGAACCAAATCAAGGCCTTGAATCTTGTGTTAAGGTTGCTTGGGTTAGTGTCATTTGTATAGAAGTTCCATTGGTATTTGATTGTTCAGGTATAGCATTTTTTTTCGTAACAAGGGACTGTTGCTAAACTTAGTTTTTCTTTGTATCGGTTGTCAATCTATTAGCATATTACCTCAGCATAAATTTAATCTCAGTAATGTCAAAGCACAGGGTAATCAAGAAAGTGACAGTGTATGATACTGAAGGAATTATGATATCACCCCTTATGGATTTGGGGACTTAGATAACTCTTGGTTACAGAATCTATGCAAGTGGGATTATATTTCATGAGCTATTCACATGAATCTGTATCTTTGGTTACATTCTTTTATGATGTATTTTACTGACATGTTAGAATGTAATGTTTATTTGTGTAGAGTACATTTCATATATGGTTCAGTTATGGTTGACTAGGACACTTGGGAAATAATCAATTAGAACTTGTTCTCGGGCTAAAGCAGAAGTTGCCCATAGACACATGGATTTCATATCTAGATATTGCCTTACTGTTCCAACATCAACCGAGTGTATTTAATGTGCAATGGTACTATTTATTTCAGAAATGAAGTTTACTTTAATTATTTTACACAAAGCAGGCACAAAAAATACTATCTAGTGTTCCAAGATAGATTCTGCAACATTGCATGATAATCTGGAACTAAGTTGTCGATGGCCAGCAAAACTGGTACTTTATCAGACTATCCTCATAATTCAACATAGATTTCTGGATTGGTCCAAACTCCAAAGTTTTGGTGTTCACTACTGAATTGATTTCCATGTAAATTGACACATCCAGCTTATAGGGATTCTTAGTAATCTGTTCTGTTATCTTGGATGGTTTATATCAAGTCAGTTATATATAAGCCACACCAAGTTGCGAGTTAAAATTTATGTGCTGCATGTCGTGTCGTCATGATGTGCTTTGTACTTCACCCAAGCCTACTCTGACAGGTTCTTCACTAAGGGATGATTATGTTGGACATGCTCCAAGATCATATGATTGCTAACTGTCGTAGTTTATTCCCCAAATTTGCCAAATGCCAAATATATAGGTAGTTTATTAGGTCCATGCACTGAGCAGTTATAACGACTTTGCAAATATGCCAAAACTACATCCCAAGTCCATGGATACTTGCGATTGTGTCTATGTAAATGATGAAAAACTACTTTGTACTTGCAATTGTGTCCATGCATTTGATGAACCAATGCTTGGTTGAGAAATGCCATCTTTGATCAGTCTGGTAAATGATCTGGTGTACTTCAGTTTGTTATCCATTGGTTTTCACAACACACTTTAAAAATGGATATGGATTCTACTGTGACAAATTGAAACAATAGGCTTCGATAGTCCAAAATGTACACGGACATACTCAAGGAATGAACTGGCTATTTTTGCCTGCCATTCTTCTTGCAGCATATTAACATTGTATTGACAATAACACACCTATGTAGTACATTCAAATCTTTTTTCACTATTAAATTTGGAATTGGAAAAGGTGTATAATTATATGAGTCTAACAACTAGTTGGAAGGCTTGCTCATGTTGCAGATTGTGCAACCTTGAAAGAAGTGTTTAGGACCACTCTCTATCTTTGACCAGTAAATGTACTACTGCATATGGCTGTCTTTCCCTTTCTAAAATAGCCCAACAATTTGGATGCATGATTTTCTTGCAAGAAATTTAGCCATCTTTCTTCCAATATACAAATGTTTTCTTTACATTTTTAATAGTGACGTTTTTACATGCCCTACAATTCCCAAGGTCATTTACAGGACTTTATTTAAAATGGCTTCTAGGTAATATAATCAAGAGACTAATCAACCTTGGTTTGGCCATCTTTACTAAAATTCCAGTTTTGTTACAGTATTTAGTGACGGTTGACATCAGTTTTTGTTGCTAACTGGTCTCTTGTTGCAACTTTATCTCTTACTAGTTGAGCTTTGAAACTGTTGGCTTTCTTGTCAAGTGCCATCTTTATTGGTTCTCTTGTCAAGTTAGTGTGGCCACAACTTCTGGGATTGGACCAAACAATTTTGGCACTAAACTATTTTCAACTCTGAACCTTGCTTTGCACTTCAAATCTTTCTACATCTTAATCCTTTATGGATTGCAACTGGATGATCAAGTGAATGTAAAGATATAGGCAAAACAATGGCATGCTACCGCCAGTTAAGATGTGAACCAATAATCGTTTGTGCAGGCAATCATATCTCTCTCAGTTATATTTTTAAGTCCTTTGTAAATATGCTCATGGTCATATCACAAACTGCAAAGGAAATGCAGCTCGGTTTGCTTTAGTGGTGGCATAGTGCAACAGTGGGGCTGGAAAGTGAGCGAAATAACATAATCATGGATTGGTTTCGTGAGTGAAAAATAATTTTACTAGTAACATAAAAGCTAATTGCATGTGCACAATTTTTCTTTACAGATTTCATTTAAGTGTTATTGGATATATAGTACAGAAAAAAATCAGGCATTAAAGGACAGTTCAAACTAGAAGTGATAGAAACCTCAGAAGGCACCGACAAGATAGCAGTGTAAGTACAAGAATGTTTGTTGAATTTGCAGGTTGAATGGTGCAGAAGCTGGGGTTCTGGTTGAGCTATAATAATGATGTGGAAATAACACAAGCATGAAATGATCAATAGGGAGCAAGTTTTAGTTTCTTTTTGCAGTGTCATTCATTCATGACCAAGGGTGTTAATAGGTGTTTAGAATTGTTTTGAAATGTGAGACACAGACAACATTTCTTTGTTTCTTCCACAGTCACCAGATCTCATGCTGTACTGTATTTCAACTTGACGTCGCTCCATACACAAATGCCATGTCTCTAGGTGAGTATGGAACTCTCTTCAGATATGTACAATAAGGTATGGTTTCTGTTCTGGCAGCAAGCTTGTTGATTTGGCATTCTTCATTGGCTGGTATAGAGCCTGTTGTGAAGGAACCTTTGATGAGCTAGAAGCAAAGTATCTGTGATGTGCTAGGGATTTGTATGGAATCTTGCATGGAGAAAGAGGAAATACTGATGCGTGATGCTGAGAAGTGCAGATGGGGGCACACAGAGGAATAGACAACACAGTTAGGGCATTTCGTAAGGATGAAACTGTGTGTAGATGTTATAAATTTGAAAATTTATTCCATTACTAAAGATTGGCATTAATTTAATCAGTTTGGTAATTGTTTGGTGTTTGAATGGCCTATCCTTCTCTAAGTTGAATGGAAGCTATTTTAACTGAGCCTCCATTTTATTTGTTTAGTCTTTATGCCATATTTCAAATTTCAAACATCTTTGTGGGGTTATGTAATCTCAACAGAAAGCTGTGACATATGAGGAAATCAGCTGGGTTGTTGAGAAAACTATTGGATTCAATCCCTATGGAATGCCATTTTCTATTGATTTTTTGAAGAGTTCTGAAATATTGAGGCAAGAAAATGGTTTTTTTGGACAGAAAATTTCATTCAATTGGGAATGAAAGTTAAAGCTATAAATAAAAAATTGAACAGCAACACAAGGTGGTCAACGAAAAGCCTGAAGAATTAAATTTGGGCATCAATGTGCATAGGAGAGATACAATCTGCATTTTTGAGTAACACACCAATTACATTAGTACAAGATTCTTTTAAAACATGTGTGACAGAGGAGCAGAATAGAAAATAATGGGCAAGAGATGGTGACCTCCATTCAGATGGAGATGGTGCGAAGAATATGAATCTTGTTTTCAGTGAGACAGTTCAAAAGGAAGACAGTCAAGGGTAAGGTTCTAAAGCATGTACTTGGAGAAGACCTATGAAGAGTGAACCATTTCGACATTCTCAGAATATGACTGAAGACAATTATGACAGTAGAAGAAACATTGACATCGGCATTATCAGTATTGCAGTTGCAAGATGGAGGATACAAATGGAATTGGAGAATTGGTTATACTACAGGACTTTATTGGAAATAAATATTGACAACTAAATGGCAAAATTTGCAGACTTGAGGAAATCATGGACAGATAATTGCACTCACCTCAATTTGAGCAGAATCTTGAAAACATCTTACTATGTGGTCTCTTTGACTGTAAAGAACTTTAACTGATAAGTTGCTAAGATGTTATATGAATCATGAAGTCAAGTAATAATAGGCAGGACATATCCCGTACTCTTGTTTTCTCATACAATGTGGTTTCTAATTATTCAGTGACTGGGGAGGGTAAGGTATTGATAAACTTCAATGAGTATGATGACTGGGTTGTGAGTTGGTATGTCCAAATGGTCATCTAGATGGTCAGTAAAATTATGTCTACTATACAAACATGGATAGACAATGCTAGTAATAATTGTACATATCTAATTGGTGCCATGATTATTCCCAAACAAAAATTAAGAGGGAACATTAGACTAATATTTATTTATGGCAAGGATGGCATTTATTGTGAACATCCTGTGGTTTCCTTATGAGTGATTCTTGGTGAGTAAGTCCACTCAGGCTATGTTCAATTGGCCAAATATATGAGTATAAATATATTTTCAAGATAATAGCAGAGATAATTATCAATTGAAGAAGTGAATTATTAATTATTTTTATTTTGCAATTATATCTCATTATTTTCCTTACGATATTTGGATTTCATATTTTTATGTACTTTAAGATGATCGTGTTATCTTGCTCGATAGAAGGTTTTGATTCAATTCCATCTTTTGTGGTATAGATTTCCGTCTGTCAAATAATGTATTAACAATCATATAAAAAGTTGAAGCATGCACACATGAAAGTATGAGGTCAAGCCAATGCCCCTTGATCTATGTGATGCAACTGCTATTTCTCAAGTTTTAGTAACAAAAAACTCTTCATCGATTCTAAGAAAATACATTTTACTTGTCTTTGAATCGCCACAAATAGCCAGATATATGAGATTGTGATAGGAAGAATAACCAAAGTATGTCAACAAGACTCCAAAGCATGATGATTTACAATTGCATGTCAGTAATGCTAAAAAAGAACTTGAGAAATTAAAATTGAAGTATCTAAAGGTAAACATAAGAAGCAAAAGAAGCTAACAAGAGGGTGATAAATCCCAATGAAGTAAGTGTATGCAAACCCTTATGATAGAACACAAACCTGAAAGAAAGGGCATTTGTCAAAAGGAACTACTTTTAGTGCCAATAAAAAGGGTCTGATAGTGAACAAATGCTCTAATGTCCATGAGAGGCCATAGGAGAAAAATATGTAGGATTGTACTGACTGATCGAAACATTATTCAGAAGTGGATTTAGTTCTGGTAGTTCAAGATTGACATTAATCCCAAATGACCGTTTTCTCCAATTGAAGTTTAATGCCTAACGTATATCATGTTGATCTGAGTAAAGGTGGATTCTCCCCACCTAAACTAGGGGAAAAAAGAGAACCGAAATCCCTTAACATGATTTTTTTGACTATTTATTAAAATAGACAAGGCACAAAGACCTTTACATTATCTTGAAACAAGAATTATATAATGAATTTTTGGAGCAGTCATGTTTTGACAATCTTCAAAGAGTAATGAGCACTATAATGATTCCATGACCCACATAATTTTAGAAAAGCTATTAGGGTTTACTCTTGTAATATTAGGTGCAAGATCAAAATTGGTTCTTATGCAAGACAAGCATCCTCTCCCGTTTTAAAATATTTAGATGAAACAAAAGGTTTTGTTTAAGCCTGCATACAATAAGATTACTGGTAATCATGCTTATACTAATGATAATGCCAATTGCTACTCATCATGTTTGTTTAGTCCCGAGTTTTGGGTGAATTTCAAATTTTTATTTTGCAACAATCAGATTACTGTGATGAAAAGCAAAACTGGGTTAGCTAATTACAATTGGGTTAGCTTTGTATTGTTAAAAATAAAAGATAGTCTAAGTACATATGCTAATTGAGATATGATTATATTCTTCTGTCATGCATGATTTCCATTTTCAGTATGATGAATGGTGATGCAAGTTGATCATGTAGGGGTTATTAAGTGTACGCAAACAATACATTGTCTGGATGGGCAATTGTTATACTTCCTTTCAAACGAAAGACTTGAACTATTGCCAAGATTTTAGTATTTTCTTCCAATAAAAGGTTTTTTGATTTTTTTAATATATTTAAAAGTTTGTTAATTCTTGTATTGGAAGGGACATGAGACGAGGTGAAAGCATTAATTTCTATGTTAAGTATACCTATCTGAAAAATTCTAGAATCTCTTTAAAGTTCAAAACGTTTGTGACAACGTGGAGATATTGTAAATCAATGATTGGAGGAGCCTTCCAATGGTTTAAAAACAATTTTTTTTAATGTTCAAAGTCAAAACAACTTTTTGTGTAATGTGAATAAATTATCATTGTACAAGATTCAATTTTAGCCACTGCAGTTGCATTTAATGTAATAGCAAGCTAAAGACATCTTTTTAAGTCCACAAATTTTGTGTATATGAGACCCCATGCATCTGACTGTGCATAGACTACAGGAACAGTAACACGTACCCTAGGACCTCCAATTCAATCTATTGTCACCAGGAGGGAACTCTTAACTGAGACACCAAATCGAGAATCTATCTATGAAAGAAAAAACTGCTTACACAAGCTACTTATGTCTTCTGACAGAGACCATGATCCTAAATTCAATTGTGTCATTTGGAAAGATAGTTTTCACCATGTTGGCTTAACACTGCACATCCCAAGCTTCAAACATCTAATTAAATGTACATGTAATAACATTTGGATGTTTACATACAAAAACAATTTTATTTTGGGCATCTGTTTATAACTTTATAGAATGATGCTATAATATCACGTATCAGACATTGGCATTAAGTCATCCTAAATATTATATGGAATTTTAACCACCAAAAGCTATTACAAGGTGCTCACAATAGAATATCATTCAGAATGCATGCAAGCACATGTCTACAATTGAAAGAATACAATATGTGAGCTAACACTAGGCTGAAAGATTCAATGGGAAGCAAATCATATGGTGCTTAATCAAAAAATACATCTGACATCTTAAGCGATCCCATAGAAGTACACATTATTCATGCAGAAGCAATGTAGAATGACTTTCACTGCTCTGAAGACAAGGCAATATTAAGAGATGAAGGCTTGTAAAGAAACCTGCTTTATCAATTTATTGAATATTGCTGTCAAACTTTACTCATTTATGGGTACACCTCTTTGGTGGATTGACATAAGCATTCATTTGTCAATGTATTGATTGGAATATATTTATTTGACAAATGTTTGTTGTGGAATTTCCCTAATCTTCCAAAGAAACTTTGTTTATAAGCTTCTGTATTGTACTCGTTTATTTATTTGTTTGAAATTTTTTATCTGATTATTTATTACTAATAGTTAACTATTTTGTTAATATCAATTCTAGTGCTGCTTTTGTAGGAATTGACATGAACATTCATTTGCCATGGCATTGATTGGACTATTTATTTGGCAAATGTTTCTTGAGGCCTTGCCCTAATCTTCCAAAGTAGTATTATCTACAAGCTTATGTATCAAACTCTTTTTTTTTTTTTTGAATATTGTTATCTGATTATTTATTATTAATAGTTACTAATTTTGCCATACCAATTGTAGTGCTGCTTTTGTAGGAATTGAGAAGTGTTTATTTGTCATGGTATTGATTGGAATATTTATTTGGAAAATGTTTATTGAGGCATTGCCCTAATCTTCCAAGTAGCTTTGCTTACATATTTATGTATTGAACTCATTTATTTATTTGTTTGAATATTGCTATCTAATTATTATGTCAAATGGTGCATAATTTTATTTATTACCAATAGCAGTGCTGCATCTGTAGCATAGTTTAAAAACTAGTGATTTGACAAAACTTGGCAGACCCAAATTTGACTTGGTCCCAGTGACTCGGCAGAATTTTTAAACCTAAAATTTTACATATTTACAAATAATCTTAAATATGCGTAATGATATAACTTTAAACTTACTATATAGAATTGATAAGTAGTTTTTCATTCATTTGTGGATTAAAAGAAAAGTTCAATACACATTATTGATCATAGTTATTATTAATTAGTGTCAAGTTCAACAATCATATGATCATAAATGTCAAATGTTGTAGTGGCCAGAAAAGCATCAAAACACTTAACATGTGATCAGATTCGTAATAACATCTTGTACTGCTATATCTGCCATTAACCATTCTGCTGCTTCTCCTCAAATGAAGAAAGGAGAGCCAATACCTCATGTATAACATTGAGCTTTATTATATCACAAAGCAGAACTTCTCTTCCACAGATCCGTGCATGATGATATATCTCAAAAAGGAAAACTGAATTTGAAACCCTAGTATAAATTAAAAAATGAAAGATTATAATGTGTAAACCCTATCAGCTAGCTAAATAACAGGGGAAAAAAAGGAATAATAAAAACATAGAATGAGAGGGAAAAGAGAAACAAAAATTTGAAAATAAAAAACAGAAGAGGGTTGTTAGGTCACATATCTGGCAAATGCTACCAAAAAAATTGTCAGTCATTCAATCGGTCCAAGATTGCTCTGTGAAATCACTTGCAAATGAATTGAATGTTTTCAACATGTTGAAGGAGTGAGAGCTAGAAGAAGAAATGTGAAAAGTGAAGTGTTTTGATTCTTTTCTAGCTGTGTACTGTTATTATGTGTCATCAGGTGAGTTTTTTTGGTTGAACTTGCGAGTTACTCACCAAGAAATCACTCAAAACTTGCAGGCAAGTTAACTTGTGAGTAACTCCCCCATAGATTTGTCTCATGAGTACTTGTGAGTCTGAATATTTGCGTGAGTTTTTAGACTATGATCTGTAGGAATATAAGTATATATAATCAATACCTCCTTTGTGTCATGCTCTTTTGATATGCTCTAAGTGGTATTGGAGCTTCTTGCAGGTTCTTCAATTATTCAACCTGTCTTGTATATTAATACCATGTTTCTTAACTCTGCAGGCTTCTGTTGTTGCAAAGCACCTAATATGTTGCATTACATTCATCATCTTTTAAATATTTTTTACCATAGTGATCCAATCAATCCTTTCTTTAAATGCTTTTTAATCTCTTGCTTTGCTAAAGATCATTCATATGGTAAGGCTCACATCTTCAGCTATTATTGAAGTTCTGCAAGTTTCAGTATATGCAACATCCCAGGGTGCATCAAATTCTTTTTATACCTTCATTGGACTTGAAAAAAATCAGAATGTGGAATCAAGAACATCTTGGAATGTTTATGGCTTTACCTCTCATTACTCACCGGAAGGATTTATCAATGTGGTGAGGATGAGATATATTGCTTGATTATGAAACAAAATAGCAGGTGACCTGCATTGAAATTATTTCCTGTACAAATCAACAGAATTCACAGTTGAGGAAGCCCATTTCACCTTTGAGGCATGGCTCAGATCATTTGTATGAACTTGAAGCATCAGGAAAATATGGTGTGCTTATTGTTTGGCTCCTGTATGGTTGCTTGAAGATTTACAATTATACCTATATCTCAAGGAGGGGATAACAAGTTGTGTCCCTATGGTGATTGATTGGTGACATAAGTTTCTTCTGAATAGGATGTGATATGTTTCTCTCAAGTTGTATGAGATGCCATTATTGACCTTATTTATGATACTTGTTTTTCTCTGTTCATTTTAAAAAAAAATTGTCATCAAGTGGCAGAGTTTGTTAGATAGATTGGTTATATAAGTCTGAAAATGGCTCTGATTGCAATATTATTGTATTTTTGCATCAAGCAGTATTTCAAGTCTTGTTTTTATTGTTAGGTTGTAACTCCCAATGTTCCAGACATAGAGGTGATCCCTCCTGAAAATGAGCATTCGCGTCATGTAATTGATACAATGGCTATGTATGTGCTTGATGATGGGTGCCCTTTTGAGCAAGCTATTATGGAAAGAGTACGAGGCAATCAATTGTTCAGGTTTTTATTTGACCTTGGATGTAAGGAACATACTTACTATGTGTGGCGGCTCTATTCATTTGCTCAGGTAAGGCTCCAATAATGCATTTTATGGATATTTTTTTCATTTACAGTATGTTCTTCAATTCCATAAGTTACAACAGGTGGGAATAACTTGTAAGACTGGCATGAGGGTTGGCAACTGATGTACATTGTCTGCTTGATGATGCTGACATCAACGTGCATCAGATCAAGATTTCAAAATATCTGATTAAGATTGTGGTTACTCTAAAATGTAGGGGGATACTCTTCAAAGGTGGCGAACAGAACCTTTCATCATGATTACTGGAAGTGGGAGGTAAAATATCACAATTGGTTGGTTTGCACAAGCTTCAAGGGAGAGTTGACTTTTTCTAAATTTGTCTCATTATTAAAGCATGTGTAATAAGTTACTGTTTATCTCACATTGTTTGGCTATCAGGCGATCTTCTCAGTCTCAGTAATGACCAACTTTAGAAATAAAATGCATTGTACTCCCATTTATTTCTGTTGTTCCTTTTGTAGGTAGTTGTGTTGAACTTATTGTCATTGTTGGGCAAGAACTAAGGGGGATTTGTTTTGAGTCTTTCCTTGTTAGGGTAATTGTTACAGAAACTCCAGTCGGTTAT
Organism: Sequoiadendron giganteum; assembly: GCA_007115665.2. Taxonomy (NCBI): domain Eukaryota; kingdom Viridiplantae; phylum Streptophyta; class Pinopsida; order Cupressales; family Cupressaceae; genus Sequoiadendron; species Sequoiadendron giganteum. Next base: position 274,560,254 of record CM021108.1, on the reverse strand, counting down.
CTTGTGAATTGTATCCTTCCTAAATGCAACAAGATTTACCTTATAAGTTTTTTCTTTATTTTAATATTCTAAGTTATTGGGTTATATATGTTATCCAGATGGGTACCGCCACCTTTACCACAACAAACACTTACAAAGAGTCCAGAACATGAGAAATCCTCAGTCACAACTTATGCGGCTGGAAGAAGCAGAGTAAGCATTATATTTTGTCTCAGTGTTACCTTATATCTGGGGCTTCTCCTATAGGGCTTTTCAGTGCGCATAGATATTCTCAAAATATCATTGTTTTGGTGATTGCCATCTAACATCTGAATTTTGAAAAATGTTAAAAGCCCACCACTTGGTTTGGAGAATGAAATTGAGGATTCCATGAACTGTTATTTCTAACCTGTATTATGATGTACATTCTATCAGAGGCTGGATCAGGAGCGTGCCTTAACAGATAGCCAAAGGGATGAATTTGAAGACATGCTGCGAGCTTTAACTTTGGAAAGAAGTCAGATAAAAGAAGCTATGGGGTTTGCTTTAGACAATGCTGATGCAGCTGGCGAGGTAATGTTAATATGAAAATAATGCAACTAAGGGCTTATCTTTTTATTTGCTGACCATACTGATAACATGTTTGATTTCCTACTTAATTGGCACCTTTTATGCATTGTAGGTAGTTGAGGTACTTACAGAATCCTTGACACTGAAGGAAACCCCCATTCCAACCAAAGTGGCAAGGCTTATGCTAGTTTCTGATATACTTCATAATAGCAGTGCTCCTGTGAAAAATGCATCTGCATACAGGACAAAGTTTGAAGCGACTTTACCTGACATTATGGAAAGCTTTAATGACTTATATAGAAACATCACTGGCCGGATAACTGCAGAAGCTCTGAAGGTTTGTTAAAATAATTTCCTTGATCTTTATCATCAAAGAAGGTGGCAATCGTTTTGTTCATTGTATGAACTTTCTTACATGTAATATTTGTGAACATGCTTTCAGGAGAGAGTGTTGAAAGCTCTCCAGGTCTGGTCAGACTGGTTTCTGTTTTCAGACACTTATGTGAATGGACTGAAAGCTACTTTTCTTCGGCCTGGAAATTCAGGTGTACCTCCTTTTCATTCAATATGTGGAGATGCTCCACCAGTAAAGGATCCATATAATTTGGATAGTACTGGTATGGAGATGGCAACAGTGGAACCAAATCAAGATGCTGCTCTTGCCATGGGTGAAGGTGCAGCAACTCGGGAATTGTCTAGTATTCCTCTTGCAGAACTTGAAAGAAGATGTAGACATAATGGCCTATCAATTCGGGGTGGTAGGGAGGTCATGGTCACACGATTGCTCAGCTTAGATGAGGCAGAGAAGCTTGCTAGAGAAAATGATGGTTATTTAAGACCAGAAGAGGGTAGGTGGGGCACAGGAGAGAGAAAAGTCCTACATGAAGATGATAGGGAGTATATGTCCAGATCTAGGCAGAGTATCTTGGGGACACGAGAAGAACTCCAAGTGATGAGTAAGACAAATGCTAATTTTGGAACATCACTGCAAACCCCTTCTGTTACCCTGAACCCAAAGTTGACAATTCCACAGCCAGAGCTAAAACCTTTTACAAGCAAGAGTATGGATACACATCCTGTTTTACAGGCTTCAAAGTGGACTCGTGAAGATGATGGAACTGATGCAGAGGATAAGCCTGAAGTTAAGGACCTGGGCTTGAATTACTCTTCTTCTGGTAGTGACGATATGTTTGGGAGTTCTGGGAATGATGAGAAAAGAGAAGCAACTGCAGACAGCTATGCTACTGCTATTGGTGGCTCTGGAATGGATGAAGCACGCAGGTGACTTATCCTGCCTTTGCATGCTAATATATTTTCTTGTATTCTTTAGTTGTATTTTTCCTTTGTTTTCGATATGCTACACATTTTGATATTGCAAGCATGTAATATCAGACAAAAGCTTCGCCAGTTAGAGGCTGTAATCATAGAGTATCGTGAATCGCTTGAAGAACGTGGGACTAGAAATGCTGAAGAAATTGAAAGAAAAGTTTCTGCTCATAGAAAGAGATTAGAAGCTGAGTATGGGTTAACAGATCCTTTGAATGGAAAAGACAACAAATTAGATTCTGGAAGCTACAGACATTCATCTCGGAAGGCAGGTAAGAAATGAAGAAATGCATATATTGGAGTGTATTTAATTGGAGTGAGTTCAATTATATTTTATGGGTTGTTCTGAAAGCAGTCATTTATGGGCTGCTATCAGTTTCAAGTGTCTGGTGCTGGGAATCGCTGAGGTCTTTAGGTCAAGGATGTAAGACATCAGTGTATAATAATTTTGTGTAGCTTTCTTATTTTACTTTTTGATGGGTGCTGCCAGAGAGAAACTCTCTGGGACAGAAAGACAGGCGAGATAATAGTGGGGATTCATCTTCAAAGAAGCGTAGTCGCAGTCAGAACAGTAGCAAGAGCCCTTCACATAGATTAAGTAGAGACAGGGAAAGGGAAACAAGCGAGAAGGGCTTTGATGGGGACAGGGACCGAGATCCTGATTCAAATTCTGTTCGTCGTGAACGAAATCGTAATAGAGATAAGCATCGTGATTCTGATGCCGAAAGAGGGAGGGAGAGGAGTGAAAGTAGAGAGTGTGACAATAAAGAATGGGATAGAGACAGAGACAGGGAGAAGAGCAGGGGAAGAGAGAGGGATAGGGATCAGAATAGAGAGAGGGATAGAGATAAAGAGAAGAGAAGCAGAAGAAGCTAATCTTATCATTTTACTGGGGCTGAGATATCCTCTGAAATTTCTTTTATAAGCTATTATATCATAAGTTATCAGAGAGTGATCTATAAAAGAGTGTTTGCTTTTTTGTTTTCTAACTTTTGCATTGAAGGTTTTGATTTGAGTTGTATCCTCTAGTCTGCTTGATTAATGCAGAATTCGGTTATGGAAATTGAAGTTTGTTGCATTTCTTGTGTAATAGAATTTGATTCTTGTGTGACAAACTTCAAATCTTGTGTACAAAAATATTTCTTAGCATATTGTCTGGCCTTACTAGGTGCTACTGATAATTTTTCTCTAGCCCAGAATATACACGTAGGTGATTATCTTCGAAAGCCTGAGGGCCTTTATCAGCTTGCTTAATGTTCCAAAGGACGATTTGGATTTCCATGGTTTACACCATGAAATAACCTGACATATACTTGCAGTCATCAACAGCCATTATTCATCCTCAAAAAAGTGTTGCTCAGTTGACCTAGAGACATAATGAGCGTGCATGCTAAAGAAAGTCAGTTGTACATTTGTCCATTTGTCCATAGTTGCAGGAGGCACTAACAATCAATACAATTGCTTGCCTTGTTCTTTTGTTGCTGAGTAGTCCGGTTTAAATGCTCAGGGCACAAAACCTTCGACATTCTGTTGTCAAATATACTGTCCAGACATTGACAATTCCACATGGATGAGATTGTGCAAAGTTGCTCATGAACATTCACAAGATGAGGTGAACTCTTTGAGACGCAAACCATAAAAAAAAATTCTGTACGTGATGTGCTTGATTCTATGAATTCCAAGGTTTTTGGTGTACCTTTCTGGAAGAATTCAGATGTACTGTTACAAAATAAATACATTCAAATTTCGCTCCTTGAAAAGAAATTATTTATAAGTGCAACACATTTTTCTAGAAAGATAACGAATAAATAGAAAGATGAAATGATTAGGAACAAAAATAGGCTTGAGGATCGTAGAGAACTTAATTTCTTTGTTTTATCAGCTGTTCTTGAGGCATATTTAAAGGTGGGTGATGACTCGCATCCAAACTCCGTAGTAGGTTTTTGGCTGGATGTCTTGAACGTCTGCTACAGTAGAGTTTTTGGATTCCATGCATTCGATTACTTTAATTCCTAAACGTCGTTTGAGGTTTTTATTGATGCAGATTTTTAAAAATTTCCTTAATCACAAATTAAGAAAACTGCGTATCAATTAAGAAAACCACAAATTTCCAGTAATATTTAAATCCATAACCTCAAATGGTCAGAGCGTGTAAAAAAGTTGTTATCATATCTTTATCCATCGTTTGTTGTTTTCCATACAGAAGTAAGGGCCTAATGGCAACAGTTTGTATGATTAGTGCGCTTTTATACGAAGTAAAGCTTGGGTTTTATGATTCTTAATTGATAGGGGCTAGGATTTCTTAGGAAGGTCCATATAAATCAGTATTATGTGACCGCAAGCACATATCAGGCATGCTTTTGGAAGAGATCAATGTTTTCAGCCTCGTTATCATTCACAGAAATATTACATTAGATGTGGTAGTAATTGTGCTCTTGTATGCTACGTAAGTAATTCCAACGAGCATTTACCTAGTCGCTATAGCAGTGCTCAGAAGATGTTTTATTCCTTTTATATTTTGTTGAAATGGCATGGCTAAACAAACATGTTACTAAATGAAGCTATGTAGAAATGAATAGTCTATATGATAATTGTTTTTAGCCTCATCATTAATATGTAGATATTACATTACTAGTTGTAGGTACGTAAACTGCAGACAAGGTGAACAATTATTTATATAGTATGTTCTAATTTCTAATGTGCAATGTAACTATATACCATGGAGCACAATCGTTTGCATTAAACTAATTTTAATATGATGACTATATTTATTATATATTTTGTGAGAGAATGTTTAAATATGCTCGCTGAAGATAATTTTATTTACCTAACGAAAGTGGAATATTGCCGCTTTGTCAAAGAAATATAATTCATTATAATATTAACATACAATATTTATGATGAATGGAAAATAATCTAAATTATTTACCATCCAAGACACTCTATTTTTTTAGACCTAAAAACAATCAAATTACATAGCCTTAACCTTTTTAAGATGAACTTTTAAAACTCTTACAAATCGTCCCGAAATTTGAACATTTTTAAGATGAACTTTTAAAACCCTTACTCGTCCCAAAATTTGAAACTTTTGTAGACAAAACTCATTAAATTGGAATGAGATGAACAAACTTTTTTTTTAATTCTCATGTTATTAAATTTTGTATTGTGGCTCAATTAATGGGGCAACACTTAATTGATAAATCGAGATACGCTCTCGTTGAAGATGAGGGATGAGTGCATAAGAACCTCTTGATTTTCTAATTGAGACATTCTAGTAAAAGGTGAAGTTGACTTGTGAAGGAATTTGGGTGCTTGACCTTAAATTCAATGCTCTAGAGCTTGAAGGATGAAGAAACAAGCACGTTGGTTGACCAACTATAGAGATACGACTTAATTTGTAATGGTAGAGATTGGTATCATTGATGTAGATATATCATTTAAATGCTTGGTTAACTTTAGATGGTTACATATTTGATTGTTATTGTTTTATGATTTTGATTGTGATCCACCAATTTTAGGAGGTTGAGAAACGTGTAGATTGGGATGATAGGCAATGTTGTTGTCCCTTTCTTTAAATATATATAGACTCGTCAAAGGCAAATATATTTAAAGACTATTAAACCTACTAGATAGGTTTAGTTGGCCCCTTGTTTATCTCTTGGTGTCGATTGAGCACTTGAATATCTTTGACAAACACTTTTCTATTGATTTGTCATGTTTCATTTTCGGTCAATCAAAGTCTCTACATATTAGGTTTGTCCATGTGTCTTCCCTATTTTTGTTTGTTGTATAATTTTCTTTGCTATGCCTTTTCTTCCAACTTTGATCTTTCTGTCTTGTATGAGTTTCAGATTTCTCCATCCTATCAGGGCTTCCATCTGTCACCCTACCTTGTATTTGTTGGACTTCTCCATCTTGTCATGCTCATTGCTCGACCCATGATGCCTTGTCCTTTAGTCGAGTCTTGTGTCATGATTGATACTCGATTTCCAATATTTTCACGTATGTTTTTGATCCCCTCTTATTTTCCAAAATGAGTCATATTATTCCTAGTTTATTTTTGGTGGCATTACTTTCATTGTGAAATCTTTTTTGTCCATGATCAATGTTCAAATTTGAAGTTGAGTGTACTTGGTGGTTGACTTATTTTGTTTGTGGAGGATATAAAAGAGAAAATGCTTTCATCTAAATAATCATCTACACCCAATTCCTTTTAATTTTTTTTAAGCACTCATGTTTGAGCATGTGGATCCAAGGATGAAAACTTGTAGATCTATTAGAGATCCAAGGATGAAATCCCTTTTATTTCATAGGTTAGAGGTGCTACCTCGTTAATTGGAGGATGATCTCACTTAGAGATTGCATCAAAGCTTCATTTTTCACGGATTCAATAACATTGTATTGGTGTTGTTTGTTGTGGGTGTGCCCTTAATTGTTTTTTGTTGTTGTATTTGTTGAAGTTATTGTTAGAATTGTGAATAAACATGAGATGCAGGATCAAACAACGAACAAAAAACACCATCCATGCAATAGAGTTGTAAACAATGATTTGCTATATCCTCAACAAGAACAACTTACAAAATGAACCTCAAAATTTTTCATGGAGATCATTGGTCAAGAGTAATACAATGAGGGTGAGTGTTTTATAGGAGCAATCCTAAATGATAAAGGGATTAGATCATGACAAGCGTCATCATCCTATTTGATGAGACATTGATCTAATAATAGCTCACTACAGTTAATATAAAAAAGTATTTTCAAGTTTAGCTCAAGTGCATGAGAATAAATTAGACTAATAATCAGTTAAAAATTAATTAATTATTAGCTAATGCATGATTACTTTAAGACCCCTCCTTAAGATGAACTTACAAAATAAATCTCAAGAATTTTCAAGGAGTGCTTCAGTTAAATAATACAATGAGGGTTGAGTACTTTATAAGAGCAGTGCTAAATGATAAAGGGATTAGATTATGACAAGTGTCAACATCTTGTGTGATGAGACACTGTGATCTAATAATAGTTCACTTCATTAACAAAAAGCCATTTAGTTAACAAAAAAAACACTCCTAAGTTTAGCTTAAGTGCATGAAATGAATTAGACTAATAATCAATTAAAGATTTGTGAATGCATGATTACCCTAACACCTCTCCTTAAGATGAACATAGTGAGTAGCTTAAAAACCCTAAAAAATGAATGTATGATGGATATCAACAAACAAGGCTTGATGAGGTGCCCATGTACAAACAATTTATTCTCTCACAATTGGAGAAATGAGAAAACCTCATGGGAAAAACTCCTCTCCAAAAAAGAAAAAGGCGAATGAAGGACTGAAAAAACTCTAAAGCAATGTCCTAAAAAGAACATGAACATGAAGAACATTGCACAAGCACAAAGAAGCTGTAGATAACCGTCATATGATAACTGCTATAGTGTTGAAATAAAGAACCTCCTCTGAAATAGATGATGGTCAAAATAAAAAACAGAAGAGTCTTTATGAGTGCCCCAATGACATTACTCGAATCATATGGCAACAAAGACAAACATCTGGAATTCAAAGATACAATTGGCACATGTACCAATAGTCTAAAAAACATTGATCAAGTGAATGGAAGGTTGCCTCTAGAAATAGGAATCCAAGAGTGTCCATATGATAAATGCTCCATCTCATCGAAATGCATGAGTAACTAGTCATTGCATCCGTCTAGTACATACAAACAAGAACTAGATACATAGATCACTACAAAAGACGAAGCCAAGGAAGCATTATCACCAATAGTACAAACACCCCCCCCATAATGCAGAAAGAGAGGGCTAGGACATGACCACTCAAATTGTGTGTCACCCATAAGTGCATGTAGAACAAAGAACATTTGAATGTGCACATGAAAATAGCCGCAAATCAAAAAGTGTGCAAATAGACACACATACATGAGGCAAGAATCATTGGGATTCAATGTTGTTGTGGAAAGAACACTCACTTGACAAAAGTGTGATGACAAAACAAAGACACGCACAACCAACCCATGACACTTTATATCATAGTGCGAGTAGTAAAGACACAACATGATGTGCAAAACTCCCCAAAAAAACATACACCAGAGTGACTTAATCTCAGTGCGTCTACAAAAGAGAAAATCCATGCAAAAGATGCTCAAAATACTCAAATAGGACAAAATTATGGAAATACATATAAAACAACCTAAAACAAGTCATCACATACAATCACAAAGTTTCAAGAGCTAAAACATTCAAGTAATTGATCAAAATGTGAAAACACAAAAAACTAAATAAAATGTACTTGGAGAAAAATCTATAAAAAATGTATAGGTAGTTGTGAAGAGCTTTGAAGGACCTTTCCAACATTGTTGGAATTGCGAAAAATTGAAAAATGGATTAAAAGTTGTGAGCTCGAGAGTGAAAACAACACACTTGACTTTGATAGGCGATAAAATGTATCAACAACAAAATCTAAGAAAAAAATAGCACCTTTGGATAGTGTTCAAAACCAACTTTTTGACAATCTCGTTTGCCCAATTTTGATAACCGAGTGAAACATTATCGCGATTTTCCCAATTTTTGCTAAAATTGAAAAAATATAAAATTGTTTAGTCCCCCTAGGGGTTGGACACTAGTCACCCATATGACCTTGGGGTGGCTGTTTTTTTTTGCACTAAAAAAAAGCAACAAAAAACCAAAAAAAACAAAGAAGATTTCAAATTTGCTCTTATAGCCCTAGTTAAGAAAAAAACTCAGAAATTGAGAAGGGGTTCGCTGAATCCACACTTTTGATACCATGTTAGAATTGTGAATAAACACGAGACACATGATCAAACAACGAACAAAAAACACTTTCCACACAATAGAGTTGCAAACAATGATATGCTATATCCTTAGTAAGAAAAAAATATAGAATGAACCTCAAGAATCTTCATGGAGATCATCGGTCAAGAGTTATACAATGGGGGTGAGTGCTTTATAAGAGCAACCATAAATGATAAAGGGATTAGATCATGACAAGTGTCAACATCCGATGTGATGAGACATAGTGAACTAATAATAACTCACTTCAGTTAACAAAAATCACTCCTAAGTTTAGCCTAAGTGCATGAAATGAATTAAATTAATAATCAATTAAAGATTAATAATTATTAGCTAATGCATGATTATTCTAATAGTTATAACCTATTTTGCATGTATTTTTAGACTCTATTGTAATAAGGAAATGATATGATCTTACACTTCTTATTTGTTGTTCATTATAATAAAAAGATTGAGTTATTTATGTCCTTTTCTATTCATAATGTAATAATACTGCTAATGGATAAACAATAATGTAACCAAAAATTTCTATTGACATTATAGGGTCGATAGTGTTGCTATTCAAATAAAAAGTGTTTGTGGAAGATTAATAATCAAATTCACATTATTGTTTTGGATGCAAACCTTATGTATGATCCATAGCAACTAAGTTCCTCATCCTAACCAAATATTAACATTATGGATGATGACAAGCTTCTTTTTGAATAATTAGCCACTATGGAAATGAAACAAAAAAAGTTTTGGGTTTGCTAAGAAAGGAAAATTGTTTCTAATTTAAGGCTATTAAACACTTGTCTTCATTTAATATTAGCACAATTTTTAAGAGGCATTAAGGTTGAATTACTAAGCAAAGTTGCATCCTTCAAATTGGAAAAAAAAAACTTTCTACAAAATAATTCATATTTGCATATACTAAAACTCTAAAGTAAACACACTACTTGCATTTACTAAAACTCTAACAAGCCATATTTATGTTTTTAATCAAACTTGACACTTACTAATGATGGAGTCAACAACACATGCATGCCCACCATCTTGTTTACAATTTACATCACTATGAAATCATTATAGACTCGTAGTTTAAGATGCACACAATTCATAATGACAATTTCAATGACTTGGAATTGGTTTTTATTAATGACAATGAGTTTGTTTTTGATAAAGTAAGCAACATTTACAAGGTGCTATACCCTTTACACGGAGAGCCATTGAGGCCAAAAAGAAGCTAGTTTAAAACATGACATGAACTAGAAAGTGAAGCTAGTTCAAAAGGGAGCCGATCGCTTTACAAATAGGAGCCACTAGGGCTTGGCAGAACAAGCCAAACAGGCCACACACAAAACATAACCAAGACAAGAATAGCTGACAGATAGCATGTCAAACGAAGAAGAGGACTAGACAACCCCAAAATCTGAGGGGACTAATTTGACACCCAAAACTCGAGGCTGCGGTTTGGGGAGTCCCTTCTTCTTTCTCTGCACAACAGACTAAGAAGGCTAGAAAACGAAGTCCTTCGAGCAAGACAAGATGAGCGGATCCTCAACAACCACCATGGGCAAAGAGCCACCACACAGCGAAGCCGACAACACAAAAGAGGAGTCAGGAGCATTCGAAGGACCATCAGAACGGTTCATCGAGGGACGAGCAGGCTCTATCGGAACAACGACAATGGTTCGATGCAACAATGGTTCCACAGAAGGGATATCCGGAGGAGGATCCTGGGGAGAGTCAATCTCCATGGATGAAACAATCAAGGAAGGGTCATCCTCCTTGGAGGGACCATCCAAAGAGGGAGAGCCCACCGTGAGATGGTCCGTTGGAGCATCCTTCCACCAGGTAGCAATGCCCTTGTAGCGAACAAGAGTGCAGCCAAAGGCCAAATGACCAATAAAGAAACATTTCCTGCACTGAAAAGGGAGCCCCTCAGTCTAGAAGCTACTTCCAAGGTTTGTCCTCCACCATCAAGATCACATCACTATGGAGTGGTTTAAAGATGTCCAAATCGACTAAAATACGAGCCACCGTAGTATGCCCAAGATCCCGAGTCGTACAATCCACCTTTAAAAAACAACCAATAGCATTTCCAATAGCTTCATAACATGAATCCTCCCAAAACTTGAGAGGGAGGTTCGACAGTTGGACCAAAACTAGTCTTATATTCAGCGGCTCCATTAGAGGATTGAACAAGCGAGACCAAGGTTGAAGGAACAACGAATGAATACCCCACATCCACCCACTGTCCAACACTCTATCTCGCTCCTCGAAGGAAGCAAAGGTTGCAAAGAAGAAACCTCTAGCACTAGGATAGAGGTCAATTTGCCTAGAAACAATAGGCTTCCAAGATATAGAAAATCACTCATGGAGATCAGGAAGGGAGGGCCACAAGATGTTAAACCTGTAGACCACACCTTGTCGCACATATAAATCCTCATTCTCTGCAATCTCTAGTCCACAAACCACAATAGGGGAGGCACGAGTGTAGGGTAAAGGACGAACCCTAGCCGGAGCTGGAGGAGACAGGGCACAATTTTTTAAAATAACATCAGAAAAGGATTTCCAATGGCAGCTTGAAGCGTTAGGAGGAACAACACTAGCGCCCCTATCCAAGCATTCCCGCACAACAACAAACTCCTCACTTGCCCGTTGTGCGCTACATGGAAGGCACCCGCTTTTCATCATTTCAAAAAATCTTACAATGAGTTTGTTTGCTAATAGAGAAATTAATTTTATTACAAGTTATTTGATATGATACAATGTAAACCCATTGTTCAAGGCCACCATATTTTTCATAATTTCCTCTTAGTTGTTGCTACAAATACATAAGACTATTTTCTAGAGTGGTGTATGTGCATTATTCCTATAACTATAAGGTACTTGTAGATTATTGAGTATATCCAAGAGTCCAATGTGATAATTGCAACTTTGGTACTAATGAAGTATTTTGATTATAGTATTATTGACATTGATGTCATAGATAAGCCACTCATGTTAGAGAGTCATTTGTTTCGAGTTAAAACAATTCAAGTGACCCTCACATCACATGCCTCAAGCTCAATTGGGATTCATCATAGTTTCCAAGCTCTTGTTTGTTAAATTTCCTTAAGGTTCTACAAATTGACTATAAGTAGGAGCATCCAATCCTCTTTTGAGGCTCAACTAATATGAGATCACTTAATTTGTTGATTGCCTTTTTTCTCTCTCAATAAGTATATGGCACATAAGTGCCCCTCTACTTTATCTATGAGGTGATTAGTGGAGAGGGAATGTATATGGCCTCAAGGGACTGGACCTCATAATTTGATGCTTAGTTATTTGAAGGATGAAGATGGTAAAGCAAAGCATGTTGGTTGACAACAAATGCAAAACTACCCCACTTTTCCAGTAAGAAATATGCATATAGTCATAAGAAGTAGTCTACTCTAGGTTGTATATTATTGACCATAAATGTATTCATGCTCCCAATTTTGATCCATTAACAATGGGAAGTAGATGAGTGTTCCATTGATTTAGAGTAATCCATAAAAGGGTCTTAGTCCATAGCGTTAAAGGGTGCAAATTTATTGAAAGTGCATACATACGGAGGCCTTTGAAACCTAGAAAACACATATTGGGGCATAATGCTTTTAACACTAATCATTATGGCCTATCCCCTTGTGAAATTAGGGATGTTATGGAAAATGTGGGAATGCCAACCCTAGTTAAAAAATGGTGGGATTTGTATTGTGACATTGAATGTAATGGAACAATTTTCTTCATTTAGTGTTATCTCTTAGTTATACTAGGAACCTAAGGTGCTTAAATTTTTTGAGCAAAACCCTAGCATGTGTAGAGATGGCACTTGGCATATCATATGACTTGTCAGGACTTAAATTTATTGTCTATCCAAGTACAAAAGTCATTAGATGATATAAGGGTCTTTAACCAACAAATAAATATTTAGAAAACTAGTTTTCTAGTACGATGTTTGGAAGGATAGGGTGACAAAATGCTTAGCCTCTTCTTCAATAGGGGTTGCATTTTCATAGGCCAAAATTTGGACATCTACTTATCTATTCAAAATGAAGGTAGAAACTATGGTGAGAACTCCATCTCTAGCCTTGGTGCATAATTTTAACCCAAACATGGCCTCTATAATGGAACAAAAGCATGTAAATGTTTCACCAATCTTACTTTGGAATGCTAGAATTTAAAAATCTTGCAAAATGTAGAGGCCTAGTTCATGGAAAGTTTGAAGAGTATATCTAAAGATAACAAATACAAAACTCATCTTGTTCTCAAATGAAATTTTGGATAGTCATTAAAGTTCCCAATGCAAGTGTATGTATTCAATCATAATTTTGATATTTTCACCAAGAATATTGATTACACTAGGGTCCTTTTTTTATACTACTCTTACCACTTGGTCACATAAATATATTTTTATAATTCACAAGATGAAGGTTGAACTGGTATTTAACATTTGGTGAGTGGGTTGACCACAATATCTTCCTCTATCCAAACTTTGCTATCTTTCCCATAAAATACATGTTTCAATATTTTCAACTATCTCAAAGCTACACCTGTGGGGATTTGACCATTTTCTATAAGAAAATCAAGAACCAATTGAAAAAGAAGAGACATGAATTAGGTTAAATAAAACATAAAGAGGAAGCTTAGGTATTTATGAATGATGGTACCCAAAAGCCGTTTATAGGTATATTATAAAGATAGAGGTGAACACAACATCCAAAAGGAAAATTAAAAATCCCACCCTAGAATGTTAGGGGTTTGAATGTCTAACAAAAAAAGGTTAATTAAATTGGTTTTAGATGGAATATATATTATCTTTATTGAAGAGCCAAAATTGTAAATGAAAGAATTAATGGTTATTTTAAAATATTGTATTCACAATGGAAGAAACTTGCAATGAATTCAATGGATGTTTCTCTCTATGATTTTGTTGTAATGAAATTTTATCTCAATAATAGACAAAAATAATTACTTTACAAATTTTAATTAAAATGAAATATTTATAAAATCGTTTTCAATATATGCAGCTCAAACAATTCTACTAAAAAACTACAAACCTAGAAAGAAATAATACATAGAAAGTGACTCTTATTGATCAATGTCATCTTAGGATTGCATGAAGACAAATGTGAAAGGGCATTGATCATATAATCTCAAATATACCTTGAAGAGTTTTGTAGATAATAATAGCCTATTAGACCTCTATCTAGAGGAAGGTGAGTTCTAGAATAGTGGGAGATCATTAATATGTAGTGGAAAATTTGGATAAATTTTTATTATCATCAAGGTGGTTTAAATAAAATTGGGTTTTTTAGTTTGCAATTTTGAATGCGTTTGATTTTGACAATGCAATATTTGACTTCATTAGAAATAAACTCTAGATATATGTCCATTATGTTTGAAATTATGGGGTTGCAGGACAATTTTCTATGATATAAAGGTAAATAGTGGTGCTTGGAGCCCCCTAATGCACATTGATTAAGGGTGATTTATTTAATCAAAAGAGGGAATATGATTTAACCAAATAAAATGAATTATTTAATTAAAAGAGGAACATTAGGATTAAATAAAATTGATTTATTTAATCAAAAAGAAAATATTAGGATTAATTAAATAAAATGATTTATTTAATTAAAAGAAGACGATTTAATCAAATAACGCTGATTTATTTAATTAAAAGAGGAAACTTGATGAATTAATTAAATAAGGATTATTCAATTAATTGGTTAGTAAAGAAGTGATTCATGGAGAACTGATGTTAGTGAATCAAGATCAAGTGCACGATATCAATCAAGATAATTTGAACGTCTACATTTTGCCCCTCTTTGAAGCAATGTGCCTGCTGCGTTGGCTCAAAGAATAACCTTGCCGAGATCAAAATTCAAAATTTTCTAACTTTTTCAGATGCCCCACTGCTGCCCTAGTGAGAAGAACTATACTGGTATACTACCCCCTCGAGAGATTAGGCGAAAAATTCAATTTGAGGGTCGATCTCACGACAAAGAGGTTCAGGATGGATGCATTGGTGATGTTTTGGTCGACTGTCATGATACCATATTAGTGCGAAGAGAAGAAAGAAGAAATGAGATGATGACAAGAAGATCCAACAAGTCCATGATCTACTAGACTTTATTAGAGATGATGATGAATGATGATGATGTGTTGCTTATCAGGAATTGGGATTTTAAAAGGGCTTACTTACCTTATGTTTGATAACACACATAGATACGATGCATCAAGGTATAAAGGACCAGGATGACGTACCTAGTGTGATGGATTTTGAATTGACAAACAGATAGGAGTATCCTTGTTCACACCTGACATACGAAAACCTTACCAGGATGTACTTCAGATTTTTCAAACATCTCAGACCAAAACACGGAAAGGCATAACCTTCCAATGTAATAGTCAACAAGGTATTCAAAACACCCTCCATACATACCTAACAAAGCAAGTATTCACCAAGGTTATATTAAAAGAACATCCAACAAGCACAAAAGACAAAAGATAATGCCCCATTCCTTTCTCTCTAAGTTGCTTTGATAGACATCATCGAGAGGTCATTGGAATGGGCACAATAAGATTAAAAAAAAAAAAGATCAAGTACACAAACTAGCCAATATTCTTCATACCGCTAGCCAAAGGGATGTGTTTTGAGGATAAGAATCCAAAGTAGTTTGCCAAAGATAATGCCCATTGTAGGAAGGATGCATCTGAGGACATGTTAGTGGATGGTGGCAAGTTTATAGGTTGTTTGAAAGTCTATTGATATAAGGTTGATTGACATGTTTGTGAATGATCAAGAGCTTGATTTTGCATTTAAAAGTTTGTTGTTTCGATTTTGATTTTGCGTTTGAAGTTTGCTTTTACTTATTGTTGTACTTGTTTCTGTTTGCTTTGCCAAAAGGATGAAGGTGCTGATTGATTATTGTGGGTGAAGTGAAATGAGACAGATGAATTTTTTCAAATATTTGGATATTTTTGATGTTTTGAGGCTGTTTTTGGTATTTTCGAGATATTAGAAATGTTTTGATTTTTTAATTTTCCAATGTTTTATGTTTTATGAGATTTTATGAATGCTTTTGGATTTTGTGTCTCGGGGGCTCATCAAAGATTAGCCTTGCCTACGTTTAAGCTTAGAGATGATGTAGTTTGGATAACCATGTTTTTGACCTTTTTTTTTGACTTTTTGACCTATTTTGAGATTTTGACATGTTTTGGATTTTCACATGATTTTGATGATTTGGATAAGATAGTGATGATATCAGTGCTCTATTTTGGGATTTGGTTGAAAACCAAGCTAGGTTTGATTGATCAAATTGATGGATTTGATGATGATAACATTGTTGAGGATACACAACAATGCAAGGATAGTGTTAAGCAACACGAGGATTGGGAAGGATATCCTGAGATGATGATGGATTGGTTCGATTTGATTGATCAAGGTTGATGATGATAAAATTGTTGAGGATACACTATTAGAAACCAATATTAGACATGCAAACCAGAAAATACCTTCCACAAGAGAAAAAAAGAAAAACAAAGCAATTTGCATGAAGATGTGCACATGAATTGTATTCAGGAATTAAGAAATTACAAGAGATGAATTGCTTTATAAAAGAAAAGTATGCAAAACCCTAAAGGTAAAACCTAATTTTGAATTAAAATTAGCTCAACTAAATAAAACTTACTTATTAATTAAGTAAACTAATTATTACTTAAGTAAACTTAATAAAGTGTAATTAAATAATTAATTACACCAACACCCCCATTTAAGTGCAACTTAGGGAGAATGAAAAAAACATGCAAATAATGCAAGGATGGGTCCATGAAAGCATGAATGGGTTTCAGCTACAAGGCCATGTTAGGTACCCATGTACAAAAACAATGAATGTGAAAGAGGAGAAAACCTAGTGGGACAAAACCCCCCCTCAATGAGATGACCTGCTGCAAAGAAGCACTAGAAGAACACTGGTGGAGTAACACTGGAATCCTGAATCTGGCAAGCAAGGAAAGATACCTCTATTTACAAGAAACCATATGAGAGTCACTGAAGGACTCAGGTAGAACCATGATAATGAAACAACGGACCCGATGCCAAGGAACACTAAAAAACTCACAAACTGGAACAACCTTGGAATCTATGAAGCAACAGTAGATGAATAAATGATGCCCACATAAGAGGGAAAGATATGATGAAAGAATCTGGAATCTATGTGTATCTCGATGCTAATGCCAAATTGTGACTAAAACTGATCCATAGGAGCAAGTACCATGAAGATTTTGGAACATTAACCATAAAATGAATGGCCCTCAAATTGAGATGTGACCCGATGTGAATATGATGTGATTCATGATCATTAACCATAGGCTCTCAATATGAGATGTGAACCGATGCGAACCAAAATGTGTCAAAATATGAGCATGATGTGGCCAAAAGAAACTATAGAATCCAAATACAACTCATGCGAGTTTCCATCAATATGAAGATGAGATCAAAGTGCGTGCTAGGAAACTACACTCTAATAAAATTATTATGTAAGAAGCCCCCTTATGGAACTTTATAGAAGTTCATTTATTACAATACCCCATGATTGTAAGAAGAGAACATATGCCTCCATGATTAAAATTGACCTCATATCTGTGTAGAGGACTGAATCAGCTTTCTAGTACCGCTTGAATCGTGAAAAATTGATAACCGAGGCAAAAGTTATGCCTTCTGAATCGAAAACTGCTTCATATGACTTCAAAGACTTGCAAAATAAATCTGGAGAAAAATATAGAAAAAATACCTACACCACTGGATCGGACTCAAAACCAGCTTTTCAACGGTATCTCATTTTCGAAAAACGGACTCCGTATGCTCAAGATACGACCATTTTACTAAAAATGCTCATTTTGGCTTTAAACCAAATATTTTATTAATTTAAAGATTATAAAATTTATAAAATATTCAGCTGTACCTTCATGGCACGAAAACTGAGGCAACACAAAAATCAAGGAAAAATGACATGAAAATCCAGGTGTCCATATGGATCCATACATTCGTACGGATTTTTCTAGCAATGGTTTTGAAAATCTCCAAAAACACAAAAAAATCAATTTTGAAAAAACCCTATCATATTTTATATGAAAATAGGGGTTTTTGGGCCTTCTGAGCGTACCCATGAGGTTTTTTTTTCACTAGCATGCACCGTTTGAGAGATCAAGGTCAATTTATTTTTCAAAAAAATGATGAAAAAACCCTATGATCTGGCAAAAACCTGCCATAGCTTCAAACCCTCACAGATCTGATAAACGAAGATGAAAATCAATGAAACAAAAGCCAATCATGAATTTTTCCAACGCTCTGAATCCAATGGAGATGTCTGATCTGATCCAAAACGATTTAGAAATAAGCTCAAGGCATGAAATCTTTGAGGAACCCCAAAGGTGCTCTACAATGAATTTCTCCAAAAAATGAGAAGGGGTTGCAAATCAAGGCTCTGATACTGCGTTAGAAACCAAGATCAAACATGTAAACTAGAAAATACCTTCCACAAGAGAAAAAAAAAAAAACAAAACAATGTGCATGAAAATGTACAAATGAATTGTATTCAGGAATTAAGAAATTACAAGAGATGAATTGCTTTATAAAAGCAAAGTATGCAAAGCCCTAAAGGTAAAACCTAATTTTGAACTAAAATTAGCTCAACTAAATAAAACTCACTTATTAATTAAGTAAACTAATTATTACCTAAGTAAATTTAATAAAGTGTAATTAAATAATTAATTACACCAACATACACAACAATGCAAGGACAATATTAAGCAACACGAGGACTAGGAAGGATATTCTGAGATGATGATGGATTGATTCGATTTGATTGATCAAGATTTTGAAGCTTGGCTTGGAAAAAAAGTTGTTTGAATGATTTGATGTGACGCTGATGTGTAAATTAGATGCAACTGATATTGATCATTTGGATTGATGTTCGATGAAAGATAAAGCTTGATAAGGAACATCTTCTCGTCAAAATATGCCATGGGTTTGTGATTTCAATTTTTTGCTCACAAATGCTTGACCAATTTGATTTTACGTTTGACAATGTTTGGATCCCCACATAAGTTGGAAGATATAGATCAAGACTTATTCTTGAAGTAAGATGTAAATATCTACTCCTAGTGTCTAGCAATTTTTGAAAGGCCATGGGTGGATTCTTGGATAGGTGGATGGATATGATAAGCACGCAAATGATGCCAAATATTATCTTGTGATAAAATAAGGTGTTTGAATATAGGATGCTCATTTGGATAGTGCTTTATGGCTTAGATAATATTGGGTAGGATAGGATCAATGAAAATGACCCATGCCAAGATGTTTACCATAAGAAAGTATAAAGTGTGCACCAAAATTTATCAAGATCAAGATAATTTAGAAGATGGATGGAGATGGATGAAAATAGATTGGATAAATGGTTCATGGATGAATGAATTTATTATGGATAAGATGGATGGAATGATGGATTTATTATGGATGGGATGAGATGCTTCCAGTTGAATTGGCGCACACAGATGATCAATTCTATACATGATACCTGTTTGCCAGGTTTTCTTCATGGTACCTATCCAAAGTGCCACCATAGTGGTTTTCACTAGAGGACGATTTTTATTTTTACTATTTTCATGATTTTTTGATTTTTTTGTTTTTTCTGATAGATTTATGCTCATGCTGAACCACCTGGTGTTGCTAATGTGGATGCCTCTATCATAATGTGCCATTGATATCCTTTTCGAAGAAGTTGCTTTGCCGAGATACGTGCAATTGAATGCAACTTTTGAGATTCCTATTTTGCTTTGTTGATACCAAGGTTAACTTTATCTTTGTGCGTACATTGCAATAGAATGCCTTCTAAATCCTTATGATGAAGGGTTGCTGCTAATACATGGTCAATGTGAGAATTAGATATCTTGTGTGGAGGCGTGGATGGTGGAGTGTGTTTGGGAAAAAAGATGGATTAATTGATAGTTTGGAACCTTTGACTCTCCAAACTTGGGAAGATGAGAAATGATGGGTGGATATGAAAGTGTACGTGGAATTGGGACCAACAACTTGATATACTTTGTATGTTTCTTGAGAAGCCTGCTTTTTCCTTTGTGGATATATTTGATGGATACTTTTATCTTTTCTATTTTTCTCCATAGTTTCTTTGACTAATGGAGTTTGATAGGGATAATCTTTCTTTGTATTCTTTGGTATCCATGTGTATTTGATTTGTCCTTCATGCTTCACTACTTTTTATTTGATGAAGTTCTTCATGCTTTGATTCAAATCTTTATTTTGATGTTGGTCCCAATTTGTGTATGGGGTGATGGGTGGATGCAGATTCGTGACGTGGTGGGTTGTAGTATTGGCATCAGTTTTATCATAAGGATTCTTCATGCTCCCTATGTTGACATTAGCCCTAGATAAAATTTCCCCTAGTATTATAGAGGTATCACTGACATGTTTAGATCCCTTAATTGTCAAATAAACAAGACCTTGATGCTTAGGATTGCTAATAATCTACACCGGTTCTAAGATACCCTGTTCATGTAGGCCTAATCCTCTACCTTGATAATTCATCTGTTGAAAATTTTTACTTGCAATAGGATATGATTTACCTTGGAAACAAGATGCTAATCCATCTCTGCTCTGTCATGGATCTTCAAAGGTGATAGCTTCTTCATTGATAAAATAGATTGCCCTAAAAAAGGTAAGTGATCCAAGTTTATAAGTGATATGATCTTCCATAAGTGGGATAACTTCCTAATTGATATCTTTGGCTTGATCTTGTGAAATATCAGATTTCAATGGTTCTTCAAGAGGTGTTGATGATTCACTGTTCATGTAAAAGTCTTTCTCATGATTCATTTTTGATATGCCTTTACAGGATGCTTCTGATTCATAACTTTTGTAGAAGCCTTCTTTATGACCCATTTCTGATATATCTCTAGATTTTTCTATATCTTTATCATGTGTACAAATGTTAAGAGTAGGAGACTCTTGTTCCTTGGTAATGATATCAAAGTATGAGACTCTTGTTTTGAGTGAAGATCATCTACATGTCCATTAGGAGTAAGCATCTCATGGGTAGATGGAGGAATATGTGCTATATGGATATGATCATCATTTGCAACATCTTGTATAGATTGGAGAGTGTCCATTAGATCATTGTAGTATCTTGGAGATACAAATTCTTGATCTTGACTGATTTTGGAAAGACTTTTGACATGCTTTGGATCAAGTTCTTGACATGGGTCAATTTCACAAGATGGATTTCTTACAAAGGGTTCTTGGACATCGTCATTAGGCATGGGAAGTAGCTCAATATCATGTTGATCTTTGAGTGGATTTGGATCAAGTGTTGAGTTGAGGATTCCTTCAATATCCGCAACCATGAGGTTGAAGGATGTCAATATGTCTTGGAAATGACTATTGCTAGACTTTGGTGAAAGATGATAATCATGCTTTGGAATAAATTCTTGAGATATGTCCTCTAACTCATTAGGTAATGTAAAGACATTGTCAACATGATCATTGGTGGATGGATCTTGGATTATGTCAATAGGATAAAATAATTCTAACACTCCTTGAAATAGATCATTGTTGGACATTATTGATGAATTTTGATTATGATCAAAAAGTGACTCTTGATGCATGTCAATTTGATTTTTGGATGGGGTAAAAATATTTTCAAGGTGCTCATTGATGGATAGATCTTGATCATTGTCCTCAACAGTTGTGGTGGAGAGAGTGTCACTGTTTTCAACCATAGGATCAAATTATGTTAGTAGTTCTTGAATTGGATCATTGTTGGGTATTGTTGGGGGGTTTTGATCATAAAAGTGACTCTTGATATAAGTTGATTTGATCATTGGATGAGGTAGAAACATATTCAAGGTGCTCAATGCTTTGATGAAATGGTTTAACCAATGGAAGAGTGTATTGATTTTGGGGTGGAGATGTCTCTTGATGATATGAATCAATGAATTTTCTAAGTATAATAATTTGATCTTACAAAATTTGATCTTGATTTTGATTTTGGCACCCTTGATATAATTGATTTGCTTTTTATTCAAGAATATTTGGAATGTATACTTGTGGTGTTTGTATGGGATCATGGACATTGATTTTGAACAATGTTATGATTTGGGATGATGTTTAGATTTTGCATTATAGGTTGACATGGAACATTGTTGTGGTTGGGAAACACATTGCTTTGATTTGGGTAACTTTTATTTTGCATGATGTTACCTTGACTTGGATCAATACATGGAGTTGTTAACATATTGTTTGGACTTTGAACAACATTTGTATGATTCACAAACATATCTATCCCAAAGTTTACCAAGTATGGATTTGAAATGTTCATGTTTGGTAAACTTGTACTTGGTATATTCACATTCGACATGTATGGATTTGGTGGAATAATGTTGTTTTTTTGAAGACTCATGCATTGATTGTTTGGTTGATAGATTTGTAGGTTTTTACTTTGATTTAAATCTATCATAGGGAAAGGTGTTCCAAAAGCTAGATTGGATGTACTCACATTTGTTGTACCATTGAGGTTTGTAGGAGATAATGATCCCATGTATGGATTGTATAAATGTAACTTTTGATAATCAATCGACATTGCAAGGCTTTGATAGTTTGGTTGATTTAGATCACTCATGATGTATGAATCAAGTTTATATTCCATTTTTTTGTGTGTTTTGACCTTGTTGACCTCTAAGAGATTTAGGACCAATGATGAGATGAAGGATGAAAGGGGTGAATGATATGAGTGTTGAAATTTTCAGACCCTTGGAGGAATACTAGACTTTAGGACTTTAGGACTTTTGGATTTTTTATTTTGGATTTGATTTGGATTTGATTTAGATTTTGGATAATGAACTCATAAACCCCAAGATGTTGGATGTTATCTTGGAATAATTTTTTCTACAAGGTGATAATTCAACTAATTGTGTGAGGAAGGATTCATCCACACACACTTATCCAAACAAAGTGATTTGATTTTGATTGAAGGATTTACCAAAAGTCTAATATAAATGATTTTTCCAAGGTTCCAAAAGTTTTTTGTGAAATTGGATTTGATTGATGTTTGAGATGGATGAAATGATTGGTTGTTTTGATCCTAAGTGAATCTAAGAGGGAATTGTTTACAAGACCAAGGTTTTGAAGAACATATTTTTCCATAAGAGTACTTCAAACCAACAGATCAATGTTTGCTCAAAATACCCTAAGACAAAAGATAAACAAGCACATGTGTGGGGTTCAATTGATTTCATCTTGATTAATGAATCAATTTTACCACATCCAATATCTTGCTTAAGTTTCAAACTAAATGTCTATGTCTTAACTATTTTTCATCCCACAAGGTCCATTATGTGAAAATCAAGTTTTCAAGAGCATAGTTTCCTATGTTGACTTTGGAGGGAAAATTGAGATATAAATCCAAATACTTAGAAGCCTCTAAGGATGAAATCCCTAGGGACAAGCAGTAGCACTTGGATTTTTCCAAGGTATTTGCTCCTACTAAAGGGTTTGAAATTTGATGTCCTTGTTGAATGTTTTTTTTTCAAGATTTTGGATCCAAGCAATGTGTTTAACTGTCTCAAAGATTGCACAACCCTAGGATGGAAAATAAAATATTTGTTGAATTCCCGCTTGGATAAATCTAGTTGCGCTTATTCAGAGCGGATGATTAGAATCTTGACCACACTAGCTCCCCTCCACGATACACACTTCTTGGGTCAACCAAGCTTCAATTCTCATGAATCTCCCATGATGAACTTTTCATCTCTACTTTGAACCACAAGTACGTGGGACAACTTCAAAATGATCGTTCTTGCGCCAAAAAATAGATAGGGATTTGGCCTACTATAACAAAAGGTTCTAGAATAGGCATTCCATTTGTGGGGGATCATCCATACGACAAGAGACCATTGCTTCCCTTCTTTTCGGAACAATCCTCATGATACTTGAAATTTCCTCAAGTACCCACACTTATATACCGGGTGGAAGTCGCTTGGCTTTAGCGTGTTCTCGGTTGGGTCATTCCCTGGGGTGATTAATTTTTCCCATTAAGCAGGCCCTCTAAAGGTGAACAATAGCGAAGAAATGCATTTGTAGTTCAGCCGCCTAATGCATTTAGGTGGGAGCACACACAATTCATTTTCTTCACACTCACATTATTTGTTCAATTTTTAAGAAACCCAAATTGAAGTGTGGAGGTAATCTTTTATACAGCTTAATATCACCAAAAGACTTTTGATTCTCAAGATCACCGTGAAGCATGAGAGAAGTGCATATGTGTTTTAAATGATATTATTTTGTAAAAGAGATTACAAAACACAAAAACACATGTTCATTTTAGACCTTAAAGCAGTAATGGATTCTTTTTATAGCACCAAGATGAAGTGTGAAGTTTGCTTGTTCAATTTTTAGATCCAAAACCAACTCTAGTAAGTTCCTAAGGTTCTTTTTAACCCTTTGCTTGTTCTTTTTTAAAACCCAATTTTTTAATTTATTTAAGTCCTAAAAACTTGAAGATGAAAATATCCTTAAAATGGGATTATAATTGCTCCAAAGTGTTTAAAAATACTTGTTACAATCATGAAAAAGAAAGTGCCATAGGAAACTCTTCTTGTTTTCTTCTTTTCCTAGACAATGGATATCAAATGCTTTTTCTTTCACTTCAATGCTCCATGCTCCTCTTAAAACTTGGAAGCCATGCTCAAAATGTTAGATGAGATCAAGAAATAAGAATACATGAGGGTTAGATGAATGATTAAGCATAAAACCCTAAAATTTAGACCAAGTTACAATGTGATTTGACTTTAGGTGAAAATTTGAAAATTTTAACTTTATCAAAGTTGAGAAAAACCTACACCATTGGATAGCTTATGAAATTCTACCCCATTTCAAAAACAAAAGATCTGAAAAAGACTAAAATATGACCAAGACACGACCATTTTAAGATTGAGTGCAAAAGTAAGAAAACAAAGGCGTCGCCATTTGAACATGATCAACTTCGCTATTTGAGACTTTTAGCATCACTCTGCTAAATAAGTGTTGCTCTATGTAAAAATAGAGATGGCGATGGCGTTGCTATTTGGCCCAGCATCGCTCTGTGTCCTGGAAAGACAAAAAAGAGAGAAAAATGACATAAATGGCAAAAAAACGTGTTAATTTTGAGATTTATATCTCAATTTTCCCTCCTTCTAGCACCAAAATGTGAATGGTTGATCTAGACCTGTTCAAACATCATTAAACATCACAACATTAGTCATTAAACAAGTCCAAAACAATCATTCCCCATGAAATTCATTCAAACACAATGAACAAGAAACAAAGTAAAATTTGATTAATGAAAGCTAATCAATCTTATTCAAATACTCAAACCAACATCCCATGGGGGAATTGGTGCTACTTTGATGTGGAAAGTAGTCCTTTCCCAATTCCTTGATGAACTTTGATGAATATTGTTGATGATTGTGATCCTTGATGAAAATTTGACCATAAGATAGCTAAGATTGATAAAATGCTATGAAAACCTTGATGAACAATTGATGAACTTGCATAAAATCTGTAGATAGTAATCTTGCATAAAGTTGTGGATCCAAAATTAATAGAAGAGCTCTCCATTTATAGGAAGGAAGGATGGAGGAATGAGAAACTTGAAGGATGTGGGATAAAAGATGAACCAATAACAATGTGCCACTTGCCAACATGCTATTGAAGGGGGGTTGTGCACATTTTGGTCAATGTGCAAATAAATGCAATTAGGTGGAAATTTGAAATTTGAAAGATGGCTTGTGGAGGAAGATGTGGAAGAGGAGTTAATGCCACTTGGCTCAAGAAAAAAGACTTGTATGAGGCTTAAATGCCATGTTGGAGGACAAGTCCTTTTGGGAGGGAGATTTCAAATTGGAGGAATATTCCAATGAGATGCCTTTTTTGAATGAAAATAGAAGATTTTATAAACCAATTAAATTGATTACATGTGCAAGTTGCAAAATCTAGAGGATTTGATGGATTAGAGTTAGAGTTAATTAGGATTTAATTAACTTAGATGGAGATTAGTTTGATTTGACATTTGGCTTAGATTTTTAGATTTATTTAAATCAAATGAGAGGAATAATGTATATTAGATTTAATTAAATAAAGTTTGATTTATTTAATTAAAATGGGTGATGATAGATTTAATCAAATACGAGTGATTTATTTAATCAAAAGAGGGAATATGATTTAACGAAATAAAATGAATTATTTAATTAAAAGAGGAACATTAGGATTAAATAAAATTGATTTATTTAATCAAAGAGGAAATATTAGGATTAATTAAATAAAATAAATTATTTAATTAAAAAAAGATGATGATTTAATCAAATAAAGTTGATTTGTTTAATTAAAAGAGGAAACTTGATGAATTAATTAAATAAGGATTATTAAATTAATTGGTTAGTAAAGAAGTGATTTAGGGAGAACTGGTGTTAGTGAATCAGGATTAGGTGCATGATATCAATTAGGATAATTTGAACATCTACATTTGCAAAAAAGGAACAAAAGATAAAGGGGTTAGAGATATAAACATAAAATACAATGGACAATGATATTCTAGGATTTATTCTTAGTTTTGAAATATCTTATGAAGTCAATAACCTATATTGTAGTGATGTATTCACACAATCACTAATGATACAAGTGCAAGAGTATGAGGAAATTGTAATATAAATATTTTTTAAGTTGAATGCATATAATCACCATATACCATGCACAAATTCTACACATAACTCTATTATAAGAACATCAAAGAGATTTCACCAAGTTATTCACTTTTAAAGATATAAAACAAAGACATCACCACCAAGTTTGAAAACATTTGAAAAATAGTAGGCATGATCCTTTGATTAACTTGAAATTGAAAGATTATAAGTTTCAACAAGATTCCCACATTGAAAATTCAGTAGTTTGCCTGTCTTTCCAAAAGTTCCAACAACCCCTTACAAAATCCACAATAGAGCTATAAATAACTATTATCGAGCATAAAAAAATAAATCCTTAATAGGATGACTTAAAATCCTCTGACCCCTAGGGCTCAAAGTCAAGATTTTCAACATAGGTAACTAAAAGAATAACAAATTACAAATTCCAAAGTAGACCTATGGAGGTGGACCCATCCCAAGAAGGGCGTTTATTTATTATATAAGACACAAGACCAAAAATATAGCTCATGAGCATCTAGAAGACATGTTCATTGCATTGGAAATTGGGCCTTAAATTCTTAGAAGGTATGCTAAATGTGGTTGGAACTAGGATGACTGGGAACACAATAGACTAGACCAATAATACAAGAAATGTGTTAGTGGTTCTAATTAAATAAATCATCTTGAAATTAAATTTAATACCACAAACTATTCCATTAGTCCTCATTATATTGAATTAATTTTTCCAAAATAAAATAAAAAGTAGCAAAAAAATATCATAATTCTAAAATTTTAAAGTTTATTATGGAAAATATTGAGATAGAGTGTGAAGGAGCAGGTGCGGATCGAAGGAAAAAGGAGGAACATCAAGGTTTTGTGGAAGGGAATGTTGAAGGAAGGCCAAGGAATGGGGTTGCAGTAGAGGCAATCAAAGGTCAAGGGTGTTGGGCTAGAGATGTTGAAGCAAAATTTTCCCCAGAGGACATTAGAAACCGCACAAATGGCAGAAAATGGAAGAAGGCAGACTGTTGGAAAGACGCGGGTGAGAGCACCAGAGTCCCAACAGGAAGAAATTGGAAAAGGCCTCTCGATTTTGTCCCGCATAAGTGGCCACATTGAAATGCACCCAAAAATCTAAGATGGCAAAGGGGAGGTAATTTTCGTAGTGGATGAAACCCTAACTAGGATCAAAATCCAAGGGCTAAAAGGAATGGTGAAGGAACCTAGATCGTGGTCCTCGGTTTGAAGGAACCCCCTGAAACAAGGTCCTAACCTTGGAGAAGAAGCAGGAAACAAGGCTGAATTGGGAAATCACCAAAGGAAAGTAGTGACGATTACCACAGACAAACTACGAAAGGAGAGAAAATGACTAGATCAGCTAGGGTTAATTGTAAAATGGCTAGGGTAGGATTTCAAATGGGATTTTTTGGTGCAATGGTGGCAAGGAAAGTGGTGGATGGAGTTACAACTGAAAAGATTGGCTAAAGGTACTTTGTGGTAATTTTCCTGTCAGAAGAAAATAGGGTGCAAATTGAATCCGGAGTTTGGCTCTTGGATGGTTACAGTTTTTATATCAAGAGATGGATGGCCAAATTTAATCCTTATCTACAGAAAATGGAAGTTGTTCAAGAATGGTGGAGATTGTCTGATCTTCCATTGGAATTCTGGAACCTAGAGATTTTGGAAGAAATTGGAAATAATTTGGAGTCATATGTGTGTGTAGAGGAAAGGAAGAATCTAGATGGAATAAGCTCTTTAGTAAGGTTGTGTGTGGAAAAAAAACTAGGGAAAGATAAGTGGAACGAAATCAAGTTGGTGATGGAATGAGGGGTCTGGAGGTAGAATATTTACCCAGATCCAACTCCTAATTTGAAGCTCATCAAGTCTTTGGGGAGAAGGGAAAATCATACACCTCCCCCTAAAGAGGCTTGTGAAAGTTCAAAGGCGTCGCACCATCTGAATCTCTCCTCTAAACAACTAGAGAAGGAGGTCACAAGAAATATGGAAGTGGAAGCCGGGGGGAAGTTGGCATCAGGGAAAAAATTAGTGGCGAATCTTCGCCAATTAGCGAATAATAGAAATTGGGACCTCCAAAAATGGTGAATAGTACAAGCTAAAATGGAGATTGAATCGCCAGCTTTTTACAAAAAAGTAATTTCGTCTCAATTAATTTGCCTATGCATTATTTTTTAAACTAATAAATCCAAATTGATTCGCCATGTAAACGATGCGTCATTGGAACCAATTTTCCAATAGTTTATACTATAATTACAATATTAATTGTATTCGCCAGTAATATCATATTCTAGCATTAATTTTGGGGCAATATTGCCACAATAATAAATTACCATTTAATTTCGGGGATATTATAGCCTTGAATAGGGATTTTATTTATTATTGTTAAATCATTGATTATATTTTTAATCGGATGGTTGCAGGTGATTTCGCGACCTAATACACACGTGCCTTTTAAAAGGCTTGTTGAGGCCCGAAATTTATTTTGGGCCACACGATTAAATCTAATTGTGTGGCCCAAAAAAAATTCCGGGCCTCAACAAGCCTTTTAAAAGGCACATGCGTATTAGGTCACAAAATCAACCTGCAACCATCCGATTAAAAAGCTAATTGATGGTAATTTTCAATTTTCATTTAGTCTTACTTTTAAAGTGAGATTAAAAAAAAACACTTAATCCATGCGTTGCCCCCCTAACCCCCACAAGGGGTGCTGCCCCTTAAACTCATCGATGGCTCTCCCCCTTGGGCCCCTACTTCAATATTACAAAAAACAAAAAAAATATGGGGGAACTACGCCGACCAACTATGCAAATTTTTAAAGGAGAGATTTGTCATTGTAATCAATCTTTTTAGTGATTATTCTTTAGGATTCGTCACTGTGATTATTATTTTTACCAATTATTCATTGAGATTCGCCAAGATTTTACAATTTTTTTAATAATGTGCATAGATTCGCTAGGATTTTTTTTTTTTTTTTTAAAATAAAAGGAAATATTCTCTAGGAAAATTAATAATTTTTTCAAATAAAAGGAAAGATTCGCTAGGAAAATTAATAATTTTTTCAAATAAAAGGAAAGATTCGCTAGGATTTTACACCTTCGTTGAGGGGGGGTTTCTTAAAGTTATCCTTGGTTGGCATCCCCTTCAGTTAAAGGCATGGAGGAAGTTGGCACGTTCCTGGGTGATATTGAGGATGAATTAAAGGAAAAAGTGGCAAAAGCTATTGATCTATTAGGAAACAAGTGCAGACAGAAGGATCTTGACTCATTGATTGAGGCTGGGAATGAGATGGTTGAGCTTGCCAAGGTGACAAAAAGCGGCTCCATGAAAGTGGATGAAGATGATGACTTTGATGACTAGACGAATTTTCTGGGACTAAAAGACGATGATCTTCCTTTTGAAGAGAGGCTCAATCTATCTTTGGGAGAGAAACGAAAAATTGCGATGGAGGAGCATGGTGAGTTTGGGAAATTAGGAATCAGCTAGAAGGAAATTCAAAAGACTTCCCCAAATTATGGAGAAAGAAAAAGGAGGGGAAGAATTCCAAACCAGGAGAAGCTCAAATGGGATGTGGAGGCAAGCGGTCAAAAGAAGATCAATGAGATGCTGAAAGTAGGGAAGAGTGTCTTGCAAGTATGGATGTGTTTGGTGGTGTTGTCATTGATGTCGACACAATTAAGTTGATTGCAGATGGTACTTGTAATACCACAAAATCTACAAACTTAAACTGTTATCACATAAATTAGCATGATGTAAGTTTGAAGCAAGCAAACATGCAATATTCTTATGAAATAATCCAACATGTTTCACATTGCAAACAAAATAACAAGATAAACTAATTGAGAGCATGAAAAACATGGTGCATACCTATTCCATATTTAATTGGTGCTACTCTTTGTGTAGAAAGTAACCCTTTCCCAACCCTTGACAAGCTAAATGATGATAGACAAAGAGATAAGATTAACTCAAATTGCCTATAGTAAGAATGCTCAAATTGTAGATGCAAATGAAGGAGAAAACCCCTTGAATTTATAGGTGAGATTGAAGAGAGAAGAGAAAAAGTTGAAGAATGTGAGACTAATCCTCAACCAATAGGAAGGATCCACTTGTCACCATGTGAATGGGCCAAGGTTGTGCAAGTTTTGGTCAATGTGCCAATAAATGACATTAGGTGGCCTTTTCAAATTTCAAATTTGACTTGTTGGAGGGTGAAAAGGGGTCTTAAATGCCAAGTGGGGGAAATGTAAGAGGGGAGTTAATACTATTTTGGAAGGGACAAGTCATTTGAGAGGGAAATTCAAATTGGAGGAATATTCCCTTTTATGCCATGTTGAGGGAAACTAGAAGATTTAATAAATCAATTAAATAATTTATTTGTGCAAGTGGGAAAAGCTAGAGGATGTGACTTGCATTAAGTTTAACATAAATCATGATTTAGTTAACTTAAGATAGGATTAGGTGATTGTGACATTTTGGCTTAGAATTTTAGATTAAAATAAATCAAAATGAGAGGACTTAATGGATATTGGCCATTTAATTAAATACATTTGTTTTAATTAAATGAAGAAACTTTAGGAGATAATCAAATAAAAAATGATTTATTTAATTAAGGAGAAAAAGATTAATGTATGATGTTAGTTTCACATGTCTATAGTACTTGTATAGTTGAGACACTATAGAAGTGCTTAGAGTACATGGAGCTATATTTATGTTGTAGTTGGGTTTTTGCCAAGTGCTTTTGAGAAAATTAAGAAATAATGAAGGTATTATTGGGTGTGTGTTCTAAGTGTGCTCTGGTATTGTGCTCTGCATTTCTTCTGTGTTGATCCTATGCCTATGCGGATCTGTGGTATTGTTCATGAGCTTCAATAGATAATATATCCTAAGTTTTATCTTCTGGATCGATGGAGAATGAAAGATGTGTTCACTAGTGTGTGAACTAGTTTGACATAACTATTTGCTTGTAAGATGGGAGAAGTGTTTTGGCTTCATAGTCTTCTGATGTTTTATTTTAGATCTTGAGGATTTGGGAGATGATTCATATTGTTGGTTTTTGTGTTCTAACAAATGTTCTTGTGATTGGGCGCTCCAAAAGACTTGCTCCAGAGCTCCTATGTGTTGCTGGTTGGTCTGGTTGGACTGGTAAAGAATATTATGTGTTTGAAGATTGTTGCAGTTGCTGTGGATGTACTTGAAGGTTTCTTAGAGATGGTAAAATGTCTAGTGAAGCATGGTGAGTGATCCATGTGTGATCATCTTGCTAGAGATGCACATAATTCAAAGATCATTGGTGTTTTCATTAGGTTTGACCAACCTCGTGTCTACACATTACATAAAGATTTGCGTCGAATTATGGAAGCGTGGATTGATCCAAGATGTTTTTTGGGTCCTAATTAAATATGTAATTGGTCCTCTCTCATTCTTATCCACCGCGAGAATGTTGAGTAGCCGACCTAATTTGAATTTGTAAATTGAAGGATGTTTAGCCGACCTTGGAGAATGCTTCTAGGGTTGAAGATGGTCTAAAAGCAAGTCAAGATATTGCGAATTTATGTATGTATAGAACAAGAAATTGAAGTGTGCGAGCAAGTGTGAAAAACATAGTGTAAGAGCGAATCAAGGTAGTAGTCCTTTTAATGTGTTAGATTCCTGAAAGTAGTGAGTTGATGGTGTCTACAATCTTCTGATCAAGCTGTGAATATGTGAAACCTTTTGTGGTGGATCTTTATTTATCTTTTCTTTTTTTGTAGGCAGTGACCCTCCTTCTGGACAGTGAGCCCTATTGTAGGCAGTGAGCCTTTGTATTTGGGCAGTGAGCCTTTATATCCGGTATTGCATTATTACTATATTGTGAGCTAATCCTCACTATGGTTTTTCCCTCATTGGGTTTTCCACGTAAATCTGGTGTCTTTGGTGTTTTCTTTTCATGTTTACACTTTATAATAGGCTGAGTTAAAGTGGAATTAATTAAGGTTAGAAGTAAAGTAATTTGTTACAACTGATTCACCCCCTTTCTCAGTTGTCTTTTGCATTTCAAAAATTGGTATCAGAGCTCTGGTTCCTCGATGATAAGATTAATCGCTTGAGGTAGATTAGATGTCACACAAGTTGCAAATCCCTATTTTTGATGGAGCTGATTATAATGACTGAAAAGAACAGATGAGGGGTTATCTAGTTTCTCTTGGTTTCAAGACTTGGAAAGTTGCAGAGACAAAGTATGTTGCACCATCCGATGGTCCTTCCTATGTAGATGAGATTGCGACTTATGAGGAGAATGACAAGGAAAGGTATGCTATCTTCAGTGCTCTATCTAGAATTGAAAGGACAAAAGTTATTTCTTTAGGAACTACTCATGAGGTATGGGAAAAATTGAAAGACATTTATGAAGGAAATGATAGAGTAAAATTGTCAAGGAAGCTAACAACTAAGAAAAAATTTGAGAGCTTGAGAATGGAAGAGGGTGAAGATATTGCAAGCTATTATCAGAGAGTTGAACTTGTAGAAAATGAGATCAAGAATCAAGGTGGTACCATGTCAGATGAGATATAATTGAGAAGATCTTGATGGACCTACCAAAGAATTATAGTGACAAAGTCTCTGCTATTTAAGATTCACATGATCTAAAGGTATTTACTGAGGAGCACGTATTTGGTATCTTGATTGCATTCAAGATGAGAAAATTTCTAAGAAATAAGGAGAAAACTGAAACAATCTTTAAATGAAGATAGGAGATGATTCAGATGATGATGGTTCAAAAGAGTTGGAAGAAAAATTCACAAGGAAATTGAAGAAAGGTACCGGTAAATTCAAAGGTATATTGCCCTTTAAGTGTTTCAGTTGTGGAAATATTGGTCATTATGCCTCAAGATGTCCTAATAGAGCTACACACAAGAAGAATAAAAATGATAATAATAATTACAGAGACAAGAAGGATAGGAAGTTCAAGAAATTGTATTCTGTCAAAGAAGATGCAAGAATTTCTGATGATCAGTCTAATTTTGAGGAGGATAAAGATGAATGTCTATTTCTAGCCCTGGAAAGTAAAGCTAAAGTTGCTAACCTTGAAAGAAGTACAAAGGAATTTTGTTCGGAGAGCAAGAAGGATGAGATGGAAGGTGCTCTAGAAACTACTTTTCATGCTAGACAAAATGAAGACTTTTGGGCAATTGACAGTGGTGTTCAAATCACATGACTAGAGATAAGATTAAGTTTAGTAAAATTGAAAAATATGATGGAGGAATAGTTATGTTTGGAGATGACTCTAGTGCTAAGATTGTTGGTAAGAGAATAATTAGTTTTGATGGAAAACATAGTACTGACGATGTCTATTATTTTAAGGGTTTAAGGCATAATATTTTAAGTGTTGGACATATGTTCAACAAAGGATTTAAGCTTATGTTTCAGGATAACACCTATGAGATTAGAAAAGGATCTAGAACTATGGTAGCAACATGAATAACTCATGCAAACATCTATCTTCTTAAGATTGGTGATGGTCAGTGTTTTGTTTCACATATTAATGAAAGTTGGCTGTAGCACTGGAGGATGGGACATGTAAATTCCAACAATCTGATCAGGATCAGTTCTAAGGAAGTTGTTAGAGGTCTGCCTAGAATCACAAAGCCTTCAAATTTAATTTGCAAAAGTTTTCAGTTGGGAAAACAAACACGAAGCGATTTTAAAGGAAAAGAACAATCATCTACCAAAATTTTGGAATTAATTCGTACAAACCTTTTTGGTCCTACAAGAACCAAAATCCTTAATGGGGATAGGTACTTTATGCTCTTGATTGATGATTACTCTAGGATGACATGGGTTACTTTCCTTAGAAAGAAAGCTTAGGCTCTTGATAGATTCAAGGTATTCAAGGCAAGAGTAGAGAATGAGGTAAACATGAGAATCAAATGTTCAAGGTCTGATAGAGGTGGATAAGTCACTTATGGTGAGTTTAATGCATTTTGTGAAGAATATGGAATAAAGAGACATTATTCTGCCCCTAGAACTCCTCAATAGAATGAAGTTGTGGAAAAGAAGAACCAAACTGTTCAAGAGGCTGCCAAAACTATGATGAAAGAATAAAATGTTTTTAATGTGTACTGGAGAGAAGCAATTCACACTGTTGTCTACATTCTTAATAGAGTTCAGATCAAAGGTAACAACACTAAGAATCCTTATGAGTTATGGACTGGTAAGAATCCTACTGTTAAATACTTTAAAGTGTTTGGAAGAAAATGTTACATTAAAAGAGATGATGAGAATGTTGGGAAGTTTGATGCTAGATGTGATGAAGGAATCTTTCTTGGATATTCAAATAACGACAAGGCATATAGATTCTTTAATAAAAGACTGAGGAAAATAGTTGAAAGTGCTAATGTAAAGGTTGATGAAACTATGTATAGACCAATTGAGATAAATGAAGTTGAATCAAATGATCCTATCTATGAGCATGTGAAAGAAGAAAAGGAAGAGAGAGAGAACAAAGTGAT
The DNA here is from genome assembly GCA_007115665.2 of Sequoiadendron giganteum. NCBI lineage: Eukaryota > Viridiplantae > Streptophyta > Pinopsida > Cupressales > Cupressaceae > Sequoiadendron > Sequoiadendron giganteum. The sequence continues at coordinate 274,525,319 of CM021108.1, read as the reverse complement.
GAAGAGGAGATTTCAGAACCTGCACCTAATACTCCTAAATATGTACAGATAAATCATCCAGAGGAGAAAATAATTAGAGACATAAGTGAAGGAGTAAAGACAAGAAGCAAAGTGGTTAAGGTAAACTTGTGTTTACTTTCTAAGATAGAACCAAAGACTGTGAGTGAAGCATGTAATGCTGAGAGTTGGATTAGAGAAATGAAAGAGGAACTGGAACAGATAGGGAAGAATGAGACATGGGAACTAGTCCCTAGACCTGTAAACAAGAATGTAATTGGTTCAAAATGAGTGTTTAGGAATAAGTTGAATGAATATGGTGAAGTAGTAAGGAATAAAGAAAGACTTGTATGCAAAGGATATTCACAGGTTGAAGGAATATATTTTAAAGAGACATTTGCACCAGTAGCGAGAATGGAAGCCATTTAGATTTTCTTAGCATTTTCATCTCATAAAGACTTCAAAGTGTACTAGATGGATTTCAAATCAGCATTTCTGAATGGAGAATTAGAAGAATAAGTGTTTATGGAGCAATCAGAATGATTTCAGCTGTCAGACAAACCAGACATGGTCTGCAAGTTGAAAAAGGCTCTATATGGACTTAAACAAGCTCCCAGAGCTTGGTATGCAAGGTTGAATAGATACTTGAAACAACAAGGATTCAACAAAGGATCTACAAACAACAATCTTTACTTGAAAGTTGAGAAAAACAAAATGTTGATAGTTGTCGTATATGTTGATGACATTATCTTTGGTGGAAATGAAGGTATGTGTAAGCAATTTGCAGAAGAGATGCAAAAAGAGTTTGAAATGTCTATGGTTGGTGAGTTGAATTTCTTCCTTGGAATTCAAGTAAACAAATTGATAAGGAGATATTCATTTCACAATCTAAGTATGTTAAGGAATTGTTGAAGAAGTTTGGAATGGATGACTCTAAACCTGTCTGTACCCCTATGGTAACCGGATGTAAGATGAGTAAGGATGATGAATCTTCTGAAGTTGATTAGAGCATGCATAGATCTATGATTGGTGGACTGTTGTATCTTACTGCTACTAGACTAGATATCATGCATGCAATATGTTTAGTTGTAAGATTTCAAGCAGAACCTAAGGAAGCACATGTTACAACCGTGAAGAGGATATTCAAATATCTTAAGGGAACTCCAACTTATGGGATATGGTATCCAAAGGATAATGATTTCACATTGAATGCCTACATTGATACAGATTGGGATGGTTGTGTAGATGACCAGAAGAGTACAAGTGGCGGTGCATTCTTCCTTGGGGAAGATTAGTTTCATGGTTAAGAAATAAACATGATTCAATTTCTTTATCCATTGCAGAAGCTGAGTGTATTACAACATCCTGTTGTACACACATACTTTGGATGAAGCAAACCTTGAAGGACATAGGTGTGATGTGTGATGAGCCTATTTTTATATTTTGTGAAAAGACAAGTGCTATAAACATTTCAAATAATCCGTTGATGCATTCTAAAAAAAATCACATATCTATTAGGTATCACTTCTTGAGGAGAAGGTGTTGCAAAATAAAGTTAGACTTGTACCTACAAAGGAAAAAAATGCTGACATATTCACTAAGGCCCTTTTGAAGAATAATTTTGAGTATCTCAGGGGGAAGTTATGAGTTACTGCCCCTCCTTCCTTGAACTAAGTGCACATGGAGGTGCATCAGTCCAGTGGATTTACAGATTCTCTTGATCTGGATTGATGATTGTGGTCTACTCCTCAGGGGGAGTAGAGAGATGCATCGTTGTAGTATGTGATGTGGATGCACTCCTAAGGGGGAGTGATCATAGCTCTATATGGCAAGAGTTTTCATGCAAAAATTTCCTTTGCCATTGATGTCAAAGGGGGGAGAAAGTCAGGTGAAAAATTAGAAAAGGGAGAGAGAGTCTTGTAAGGAGAAGAGAGAAGAAGAAGAAGGAGATTGTGTATCCTGTCTTTGATGTTTTTTCACATTATGTGTTGCTATCAATGACAAAGGGGGAGATTGTTGCAAGTATGGATGTGTTTGGTGGTGTTGTCATTAATGTTGTCATTGATGTCAACACAGTTTAGGTTGATTGCAGATGGTACTTGTATAGTTGAGACACTGTAGAAGTTCTTAGAGTACATGGAGCTATATTTATGAAGTTGTAGCTTGGTTTTTTCCAAGTGCTTTTGAGAAAATTAAGAAATAATGAAGGCAGTGTTGGGTGTGCGTTCTAAGTGTGCTCTGGTATTGTGCTATGTATTTCTTATGTGTTGATCCTATTCCTGTATGGATTTGTGGTATTATTCATGAGCTTCAATGGATAATATATCCGAAGTTTTAGCTTCTAGATCGATGGAAAATGAAAGATGTGTTCACCGGTGTGTGAACTGGTTTGACAAAACTATTTGCTTGTAGGTTGGGAGAAATGTTTTGGCTCCACAGTCTTCTGATATTTTGTTTTAGATCTTGCAGATTTGGGAGATGATTCATACTGTTGGTTTCTGTGTTTTGACAAATGTTCTTGTGATTGGGTGCCCTGGAAGACTTTCTCCAGAGCTCCTATGTGTTGCTGGTTGGTCCGGTTGGACTGGTGAAGAATATTCTGTGTTTGAAGATTTTTGCAGTTGCTGCGGATGTACTTGAAGGTTTCTTAGAGATGGTAAAATGTTTGGTGAATTGTGTTGAGTGATCCATGTGTGATCATCTTTCTAGAGATGCACGTACTTCAAAGATCATTGGTTTTTTCATTAGGTTTGGCCAACCTGGTGTCTACATGTTACATAAAGATTTGTATCAAATTAAGGAAGCATGTGATTGATCCAAGATGTTTTTTGGGTCCTAATTAAATATGTAATTGGTCCTCTCTCGTTCTTATCCATTGTGGGAATGTTGAGTAGCCGACCTAATTTGAATTTGTAAATTGAAGGATGTTTAGCCGACCTTGGAGAATGCGTCTAGGGTTGAAGATGGTATAAAAGAAAGTCAAGATCTTGTGAATTGATATATGTAGAGAACAAGAAAGTGAAGTGTGTGAGCAAGTGCAAAAAGAAGAGAGTGTAAGATTGAATCAAGGAAACCATACTTTGATGTGTTAGATTCTTGAAAGCAGTGAGCTGATGGTGTCTACAATCTTTTGATCAAGCTATGAATGTGTGGAACCTTTTGTGGTGGATCTTTATTTATCTTTTATTTTTCTATAGGAAGTGAGCCTCCTTCTGGACTATGAGTCCTATTGTAGATAGTGAGCCTTTGTATCTGGGCAATGAGCCCTTTGGCTGTGAGCCTTGATATCCGATATTGCATTATTACTATATTGTGAGCTAATCGTCACCGTGGTTTTTCCCTCATTGGGTTTTGCACATAAATCTGGTGTCTCTAGTGTTTTCTTTCTGTTATTTTCATATCATGTTTACAATTTATAACAAACTGATTTAAATTGGAATTAATTAAGGTTAGAAGTAAAGGAATTTGTTACAACTGATTCACCCCCCTCTTAGTTGTCTTGTGCATTTCAACAGAGCAAAGCTCTTCCTGAACAACCATGAAAATATTAACATGGAATGTTAGGGGATTAAACACCCCTAATAAAAGATGCCTAATCAGACGTCAACTTGAAGGTTTTCAAGTAGATGTAGGTTTGTTGCAAGAAACAAAATTGGATGAAGAGGAGCGAAAAAGGTTAGAAAGCAAGTTGAAATCTTGGCGATGTGTTGGGGTCAAAGCGGATGGGGCCTCCGGTGGCTTGTTGATTGTTTGGAAGCCACAAATGATGATAGTTGAGGAAGTCAACAGTAGTAGACATTGGTTTTCTTGTCGGGTAAGAAGTCTCATATCAAATTTATGATTCTTACACATTAATGTTTATGGACCTAATCCATGCATTCAAAAAATGCTAGGCTTGCAAGAACTAGTCTAGTTTTGAATCAATCAATGCAAGAATTATGTGTTTTGGGGGGATTTCAATGCTATACTGAGATCAAAAGACAAAAGAGGAAGTGTGGAAAGAGCACTTCAATCACAGGTTGATTTCAAAGACTTTGTAGATCACAATATGTTACTTGAATCTCAAATGGGGAATGAAAATTACACTTGGACATACAAGAGGAAAGGTTTCAGTAGCATAGTAGAAAAAATTGAAAGATTCCTATTTAAAGGGGAATTAGGCAAGTTTCCCTTCACTTTGGAATGCAACATCCTCCTTGGGGTGGGGTCGAATCATTTTTTGTTTAAATTGGAAATTTGTGGAGAAAGAAGCTCAGTGAGTTGCCCCTTCAAGTTCGAATCTATGTGGCTCAAAGACCTGAACCTTGGGGAGTTGGTCAATCAACAGTGGCTAGGCTATAATCCTAGGGGTTCCAAAATGTTCAATGTAATGAAAAAACTAAAATTTGTCAAGCAAAATATCAAGTAATGGAACAAAGCAAGCTTCAAGAACATCTTTGAAGAAAGAAGGTAGATTGAAGAAGCCTTGGAAGTGGTAGAAAGGAAGGTGATATCAGAGGGAATGGATGTAACCAACTTTGAGGAGTAGACATATTTGCTTGGGATGCTAAATGAAGTAATGGAAAAAGAGGGTAGTTTTTGGAGAAGAAATCTATAGAAGTGTGGCTGAAGGCTGATGACAGGAATACAATTTTTTTTCACAATTCAACAAAGGCGAGGAGAGAAGTAAATAGAATCTCAACCATTAAGGGATCGAATGGGAGGATGGTGGAGGAACCTATTGAAATAAGGAAAACCACAGTGGATTTCTTTCAAGCTCCCCTGAATGATTATGAAGGGTCTAATCCGAGGGCTCAAAATGAGTTGCTGAGGAACATACCCAAGATGGTCACTTAGGCTCAAAATAAGAAGCTTTTCAATAAATTCACTAAAGAAGAAATAAAGGTGGATTTCTTCCAATTGCACCCAGAAAAGGATCTAGGACTTGATGGTTTCCCCGTGGTCTTTTTTCAAAAATATTGGGATATTGTGGGGCATGATGTCTTTGAGGTGATTGAAGATTCAAGAGAGTTAGGTCATGCACTAAAAGAAATAATAAATACATTCATTGCGCTCATCCCCAAGAAAGAGAAACCTAAGTCAATGGAGGAATTTTAACCAATCTCTTTATGTAATACACTATATCAAATTTTGGCAAAGGCAGTGGCAAATCGGGTTAAACATATTCTGCTCGCCATCATCTCAGAGGAGTAGACAAGGTTTGTCCCTAGAAGGTCGATATTTGATGGAGTGATCATACCCAGGAAGTAATTCATTTAGTGCAAAAATTGAAGAAGCTCGCTATGATCCTAAAGCTCGACACCAGGAAGGCATATGATAAGGTCAATTGGCGCTTCCTCTTTAAGATCATGGAGGCCTTTGGCTTTCAGAAGGAATGGTTGGATTGGATTTTCAGATGGATTGAAAGCCCTAGATACTCTGTCTTGGTGAACGACTCCCCTGAAAGTTTCTTCTATGTCTCTTGGGGACTGAGGCAAGGAGATCCTCTCTCCCCTTTTCTATTCATCATTATGGTTGAAGCCTTGGGAAGGGTGTTTGAAGGAGAAAAAAGGAGCAGCTCTGTGAGTGGTTTGCAAGTTACAAGTAACCAAAGTGTAGTTACTCATTAGTAGTTCGCTGATGAAACCTTTCTGTTTGGGATTTATATGGAAAGGGAAGCCAATAAATTAAAAGGAATTCTTGATAGGTATTCTTTGGAATTCGAGCAAGAGATCAACACTATGAAGTTGAAAATTTTCTTTTTGAACACACTTATAGCAAGAGAGTTTCAGATTTTGAGGATGCTAGGATTTAAAAAGGGGAAGCTTCCCTGTAGGTATTTCGACCTCCCATTAGATAAAGGAGTGAAGAAAGGAAACCTTTGGAGTGCTCGGATAGAAAAGGTGAAGGATAGAACGACTTCATGGAAAAGCAGATGGCTGTCCTAGACTGGATGACTGACGATGTTGAAATCTGTCATCTCAACCTTACCAACATATATGATGTCCCGCCTCCCTTTATCTGCAGGGGCCTCCAAATCACTCAATAAGAAAATGAATGATTTATTTTGGAAAGGTAATTTAGAGCAACACAAGTTCCCTCTGATAAAATGGAAAAAAGTGTGCGAGGAGAAAGAGGTTGACGGGGCTGGAATGAAAAATTTGCTTCTTCAAAATAAAGCTTTGGGGGCAAAATTGGTATTGGCCCTCCACACAAACCAGAACTTGAAGTGGGTTAAATTGCTCAGGGAAAAGTACCTTGATGAGGGCGAACACTCCATGTTAATTGCTAGTCATCTTCCAAAAGGCTCCCGAATTTGGAACTTCATATGCAGCTCGAGGGATGTAATTCTGGACCATCTTACCTAGGAAGTCAGGGATGGTCAACAACCTTGTTTTGGGAAGACTCTTGGGATGGTTTTGAGAAATTAGCAGAATTTTAAAATATGGATCAAGTAAGGTTAGTTACTAAATAGGCATGGGGAGATAGGGTAAGAGATTATCTGGAGGATCCACCTTAGCAGGGCGAAATATATAACAAATGGAAGGGCATCAGGTTTTTGGGCTTCTAGAGGAACGAGGTGGAGTTGTTTGAGCAGATTTTGAAGAATCAAAAAATATGCGTAAGGCAAGGAAATGATAAAATCAAATGGAATGCATCTCAAAGTGGGGAATACATGGTGAAGGATGACTACAATATCCTGTCAAGTGAAGGTGTCTTCGACTCCAACCTGCTGATCAACCTATGTTGGAACAAACTCTGCCTTCCAAAGGCTAGAATATCCACCTGGGCTGCATCTCAAGGTAGAGCCCTAATTGCAAATAGGTTTGTCAAGTTGGGATACCAAGGACCATCGAGGTGCCCCTTGTGCAAAATGGAGGAGGAAATAAGGGATCATCTATTTTTGAACTGCAAGTACTCACAACGCTATTGGAATTGGCTTTGCACCAAACTCTTCTAGTCCTCTACATTTCTAGCTAGATTGACAGAACTCCTTAGGAGCTGGCCAATCCATTATAAACAAGCAATGTTCGGAAGTATGGATTGTAAGCCCTTCAATCATCATTTGGGAGATATGGAAGGAGCGAAACCATAGACTCTTCCAGGGCAAGGAGTTGTCAAAACCAAGGTTGCAAAATAAAATTGAGGTAAGTATAGTGGAAGTGGTCAATTCTAGATTTGAAGAGCTTAATACGAGAAAAGTGAACTTCATAGTTGGGGATGCAATGGTTCAAAGGAGCTGGAATGGTTTGAAAATCCATGCTTTTATGGGTGATGGAGGTGAGTCCACGGTAGTTGATAGAAGCAAGGTGTGTTGGGTGCCACTTGAAGAAGGGTGGGCCAAGTTAAATTTTGACGGGGCTTCCAGGGGTCTTCGGAGTTGGATGCATCATTAGTAATTGTGAGGGGCGCACACTGGGCAGATTGGCATCTCCCCTTCCTGTAGGAAACAATAATGCTACTGAGTTTCAAGCTTTGATTCTGGGGCTGGGGTTATGTTTTGTTCTTGGTCTTAGGAAAGTAGTTATCAAAGGCGACTCCTCTTTGGTGATCAACACTTTAAGGTTGAGAAAAGTTCAAAGCTAGAAATCGGTGGCTAAATTGGAAATTGCATTGAGTTGAGTGGATAGATTTGAACAGGTAATGTTCAATCACATTTTTAGAGAAGGCAACATGGAAGTGGATCACTTATCCAATTTGGGGGCTGATGGGATATTAGTGAAAGAATTGAACACCTAATAATGGTAATCGATAGTGGGCGGCTAGGTGGGCATCTCTCCACAACGAGGATGTGGAGAGACTACTTCTATCGATGTCCAATCCATGGAAGGAAAGAAAATAGATAAATTGATTAGTTCCTTGTGAAGGCTTGGGGTATGCGTGGCAGTTGAGGTGGAATCCATTTTGAGTAGATTCGAGGTGGTGTGTGGCGGGGGATCATTAATGAACTTCATACCTTGCTTGTGCCTATAGAGGCTGATTGAAGGCAAATAATGAAAAAAGTTTAATTAAGTTATGTGCCCTGACATTTGGTGGCCCATGGTAATCATGATCAGATCCCTGTTGATTTGGGTTTGATACAATTTAGCACCCAGTTGGCAAAAGATGATGAGGAAATCTGCATGATTTGGGATAGATGGATAGAGGGTAAGAAATCTAGCAGGGCACGGTGGCTTATGCACATCGTGATAACTTGGTGGAAGAGATTCATTAAATTTCACTGACTGGGCAAGTTATCGACATCTTTGACTTGTTTCTACGAATTTTCCTGAGCGTTTGCAATGGAGGAATACTCCAAATTCGTAGTGGAGTTTTCTTTTGAGGCTGTGGTAAGCATTGGCCAGGACATCCCTGGTGGAGCTTTCAAAATCTATGTTAATTTTGATCTGTTTCCACGCTTGAGCTAGTCTTTTGCTTCATTGCTCAACTGGTTTGGCCTAGGGTTTTAGGGTCTAATACCCTCATTTTGATGTTCTCAAGCCTTAAAACCTTGTGTTATGTTCTTGCATTGAATTTATTTGTTAGGATGCCGGTTGCCTTAGTAACAACTTAAGTCATCTCACCCATGCCATTACTAGCCCCTTCGCATTGACCCGTTGGTCATTACTTGTTCGTTATTACTTAAAAAAAAAAGAGAAATCTTCCTATGGTTGGGCCAAAAATATTTCACATATTAATGAATTACGTCATAAGTCCTGGATGTGTTCACTAAAGGTCAACCTAGTTAACCTAGTCATAGTCCTTTTTTATGACTAACTTTAAATCACATGTGCATAAACTAGGTCCGTCAGGTTCAATGATTAAATCATGGCTGTGAGCACACACCGCACAAGATTGAAATGACTCATCTTCAAAGAGTTGTGCTGCTTGCGCGCTTGTGACATGTGCACCTTTCCATGATGTGGGACCTGGTTTCCACCATAGCGCCTGATACACTTGAGATGGAAGATCAATGGTGAAAAATAAAGTGATACGATCAAATCTGAGCCATTGAGTGCACACCGTGCAAGCCTTAAAATGATATTTTAAAGCCTACTATGTGGTGTGCACGATTTTGACGCATGTGTTTTTTTGCCGGTGGGGAAAGGATTGTGAGGCCCTCCAACGAGTGACTTGGTGTTTGAATGGCGAACTCTTCATCGGTCGATAGGGTGGTGAGTGATGGTGACATGTTTTCAAATGGTTTTTGGCTCGATTAGGGTCATCTGATGTGCCACATCAAGATCAGATCTACGAATATGATTTAAAATCAGAAGTGCAAATGTAAGAGCCGTTGCCTTTCACACGAGCGAATAGTAATTGCAATAAATACACCCATAGCTATCTAACATCAACATAAGTCCATTTAAGGGTAGTTTTTCTGCACACCTGAAGATTGCCAACAATTCATAGGTACCTTGGAGATTGAAAAACATTTTTCAACATTCATCACGACCGAAATTGGGGTTTCCTACCAGCAAAAAACCGTAAGTAGAACGAACACTTTCTCTGTGTCATTTTTTCTTAAAAGGGAGATAAAGCTTGAATTAGGGAAAACTTCTATTGTTTGAATTCATCTATTTGATTTAATTGCTTTTGTTGGGGTTTGGGTATGCATTGATAAGTGGTAGGCCTTGTCGAATTCTATGAAATCACATCCCATAGGTGGTACCTTGGTATATTAATAAGGTACTAGGTTTTGTATGAGTCTCTGGTAAAACCTTGGATTGTTTTGATATCTACTATTCTTCATGGCACCCAAAACTCAAGCGTCTGGTTTAGGAACCTCCGGTAAGACTCTTTGCCAGGATGTAATCGACCAATTGAAACCCTCCACAAGAAGAAAGGCTGAAGGAGCTATCCTATTTTATGGATATCGGGTTCAAGAAGGGCTGAAAGATAATATGTGTGGTGTCAGGGATGCAAATTTACTGTTTTTTGGGTGACGTTTATTTCAAAATTGGTTTGGGAATAGGAGTATGGGTGTCCTTGTTTGCAACCCTTGGAGGTTAGACTTGGGAAAAATGGTAGTACCGAATGTATACATGGACGTCGATCTACTGAAGGATATTGCCTCAAGGTATGACCCTGTTTCAAGAGTAATCAGGGCATATGAGGGTAAGGAGTTGGTCAAAATAACCAGAGAGGAGATTACATATATCTTTAATTTGCACGAGTGGAATGTGGGTATGACACCAATTGACCTCAATGTTTCTAGGGAGGAGTATAGGAATACACAAGTTCTTTTCAGAACAACAATGCTACCTATTCATACTGCTTCTACTGGGAAAGGAAAAAATAAGAAACAAATCAGGATTGGTGAAGATGAAAAGGAGCCTTTCCCCTTTCCCCATGAGATACTTTGCTAGTTATTTCAAGAAGACAATTTATTCTCTGTGCCAAGTCCTTGGCATGGATGAACCATCCACCATGCCTACAAACCTCATGTATATGGATGCACACCTCCAACATTCAACCTATAATGTGGTTTATGATTATGCTACATATTTATCTGGTAGGATGCACAAAGGTTTGAGTTTACTCAAGGAGGGCAAAGAACCAATGGTTTTTGGTGGTATTCTTTATTGATGCATATGTTCCTATTCAGGGGTGAAAAGGTTTTTGGAAAAGATATGAAATTGAAAAAGAGGGAGGATGACATTGATTTGCCTATCCAATGTTGGACCCAAATTTTGGATAGGGATGATCCTAAGTTTGACTATGTGGTGTTCAACAATGTTTTTGCCTCAAAGCTGAGGAGATTTATGGTCCATAACCCACCTAGGATGCCTAAGGAAATCCATGATTTTTTGAGGCCCATGGAGAGGAGGCCTAATTTGAATTTGAGTCATAATTGGGTGATATAATTACCTACCCTCATACTACTATTTTTAGAATATATGACACCCCTATGAATCCATATGTTTTTACAAGGGATGTGCCATTGAGGTTGGGATTTATTGAAATCATGAGGCAGTTGGGAGCATCACAGATGACACATCTGCCATAGTCTCGAAAGAAAGGTTCATTCTTCCCTAAATGGACAACATTTTTTGACTTTGTGATGGTAAAGGGGGGTTGGAAGGATTTGAGTAAGTTCCTGGCACCTTATCATCTGAAAACAGTACACCCAAGGAATCATGATCCAGAGGGATTTATTGTTGGTTTGAAGGCATTGCACAGGGGTGGCCAGTTTGTGCACAATTTCTATTATCCTGAGACTATCATCAGGAACATTATTGATTTCTCTGAACAAGAGGAGAGGAAGGCAAAGTATTTGGATTTTAAGAAGATGATGGGACAAGCTAGAAGGAGAGATCCTGAGTATAACCCTATGCCCAACATTGAGGGCGAATTCAACATAAGTGTGTATGTTGTTCAAAATTTTGAGGACGTAGTAGGTACCTTGAGGGTATAATGTGTAGTAATAGATAAAGGAAAATTAGTGGCAAGAGAGCAGGATCCCACAGTTGTACTTGAGGAAAGACCTTCTTATCAACCAGAGCCAAAGTTGAGAATCTATTCTAGAAAGAAGGAGAGGGTAAAGAAGCAACACACATTGCCAACCCCTACTGCATCGAGGGATCAAGGGTGGCTTCTCCTCAGAGCTCAATTCCATCACCTCCTAGGCAATCTTCTCCTATCATTGTTGATGTTGATTCACCTCCTAGGGAATCTCCTCCATCAGAGCAACCCCCAACCAAGAAGCAGAAAGTTGAAGTAAGCAAGGTTGTCGATTATTCTAATTCTGATGATATTCTGGTGACCCCTGAGGATATGCGGCAAGGGATGCCTTCTACCCCAAGAGAAATGGAATGAAGCTCTGGAATAGGTGACCTTAGGTTGAACAAAGCAGGTTTGAGCGACTTGAGTAATGTTGATGATTTGAGACAGGATGCCTGTAGGGAATTCATGAAAGATGATTCATTTATTGAGACTGAGGAATTTAAAAGCTTTGTGTGGAGGGCGAGTGTTCAAGAATACATCGAGAGGGTGGCCAAGGAAAGAAGTCTGCACCCTAATCTTTCAGAGGAGGTTGTACAAGCCAATGTAAGGAGTGAAATGAAGAAGAAATTTCAAGACATCAAAGTGGATGAGGGTAGGGCACTTGTACAAAGGAGTGGTGTTTTGTTACTTCCTGAGTGGGATATATCCAATGCTATGGTTTTGTATATGATAAGAAGAGCTGAGAGACCTTTATTTCAAACTGAGGAGGAAGCTAAATTGGCATTGCAAGGGTCAACTTTCAGTGAGGAATGGGATGCTCTAGCCACATGGTCACTATCTCTTGGTTCTAAGAAGCCCATTGTAGCATAACTGACCAATTTCAAGGGACAAATGATTATAAAGAGAGTTTATGATACTCCAACCCTAGCAGCAACCGATATGACTGTAAATATTGATAAGTTCACAAAGGAAATAGTGGAAAGCATTACCAAAGAAAGAGATACATATAGGAGTAAGTATAATGAGTTGATTGGTGAGTATAACCCAAGTCAACAAAGAGTTGGTGATCTTGAGGTAGAAGTAACATTGTTAAAAAAACATGTAGAGACTATTAAGTCCCAGGTTCTAGTTAATCCAGGTCATGCAACACCCACATCTCCTATGACTCATTCCCCTCCTCCCCCACCTGAGCAAACATTGTCAATTGTGCCTTATAATATGGGCCAAGAGCCATTGGAAGTTGAACGACCAAACATATCGGGAGTAGCCTCATTAAATGAACCTACCAAGGAGGAATTACTGCTCCAAATTAAGGGATACAAGGAATTGCTTCAACAAGCCCAAAATTCTGTGTATGAAACTAACTCTGAAATTGTTCACACAGTTTTGAAAAATATGAATAAGAAAATCCTGAATACTTTAAATAGTATTCATTCAAATTATGCTTCAATGGTATAAGCAATGAGATTGTTTGAAAGGGACAGGGAATTGGCTACTCCATTGTTAGATAAATAGATTCCTAGGGCTGAGAATCTGAAGCTTATGGCAGTTGGAGCTAGGAAGAAAGAGGACAAATATCCAAATGTCATCCCAAATTATAGATTTGTTGGTGAGATTAAGGAGCAAAGTTTTCAAGGCTATGCAACCCTTATGGATGCAAAAATAAAGGAGCTTAAGGCCAAGTTTGATGAGGCCGATACTTCGTTGCTACCTGATATCCAGGATACACATGATGGAATCAAACCCTTGCAAGCATGGAGGGATCAGATTGAAGCAACCATTGCTTCCCAGGCATCATACATTTGTGAAAGAATTGATATTAGCATGTTAAAAATACTCTTGAAAAGCTATCCTTCATCACCAGATTCTTCCAAGATTTTGACAAGGAGGCTACTTCTGTGATGATAAAATACACCCCATATAGAAAGAAGATGGATCAAATTATTGGGTTCAATTGGCCTTTAGATACATAATATGAGTTGTGGAAGAAGATCTTAATTGGTGATTTGGAGCTGTGAATATAATAGGAGAATACATATACTTGGTCAAGTATAGTACAAGTCTGGCCTTAGAAGTTACACTGTATAAAGATATGTTTTCTCCTCAGCTCAGGATGTGACAAACAAATGATGACTGGTGTTGACCTGGATTGATGCTGATAATGATGAAGATGATGACTCACTCTCCCTCCTTTGGATGCTTTGAAAGACAAAAGAGGTTACAATAGTACGAGGGTTATCATCATACTCCAAGATGACTTTTGAAAAGTGGATATATTTGTTGCTGCAGATGAATATTTTGTCTCATGTGTTTCCCTCCAATTAAAAATTATAAATGTAACTATAAAAGGGAATATGTGTTTTGGTGGTCCAATAGAAATGGGACATGTGTACATGTTGGACCGAAGCTTGTTTTTCTCCCTTGTTTCTATAAAAGGGAATTCACGACCATATGTAGATGTCTTTTGGTTGAATTCTAGAGCAGAATGATGCAAATAAGAAGCGTAGAGATATTTTATTTTGAGTCAAGGTCTTAGGTTATGAGTTGATAGAGATAACTTTGTTAATTGTATGGTTTCTAGGCATATCTGAAACAAATTTTCCAATCCGGTGATTCCATTGTCTCTCCATTGTTGCATTTTACGTGAATTATGAATGAAAATATAATCAAGGATCGTTTCATTCATTTTCATTGTCTCTCATAGTGAAATATGTCTTGATTATGGCTCTGGTTTAATGAACCAGTTAAAATACCTTAATTAGAACATGGATTTACGTAAATGTTGAGTGGATTTTATAAGTAGTCGTGGGTCTTAAGTATTAATATGTGAAGTGTAATACATCTTCACTAAGATCATGAACATCTGGGATTAAATTCACCTTATAGTTCAGTGTGCTTTGTTTTGACTCCGTACCCTAAGATAAGGCACTAGTCTGGAAGTGTTAAACAAATTCCTTGTGGTTCTAGTCTTTGATATGAGAACATCTTTTATAAATACACTTTAATTGACTTACCTGTATTGTGTTTGTGTTATCATATTCTCGACTTTTAGTATTTGATTCTTCTAAGGAACTACCCATTTCTCGAAGGATTTTATCTATTTGGCCTCTAAGGGGAATACATCTGTTTCATTATACAACATATAATAGAATTTGATAAATGAGGATATAAGATATACGTTGTGGGATTACCCTCCCGAGTTTTGCAGAGCCCGAAGTGCACGAGAAGAATCCTAAAGGCTTCATCTCATTCGTTGGCCAATTGTCTCTCAAATATTTGAGAATTGAGTGTGGCAAGCTCATAGGTATTTGGTGAGATCTGATTGGTTCGTCAAAAACAACCAACAACCCCCATTCAACTTGATTGCAAGGTGCAACGAACAACTTTCAAGCACATAACGAACCAACGGTTGAAGCAGATTTTGCTGAGGATAGATCTTGATGTGCTGGTCGCAGTCAAGGTGATTTTTGGGAAGGACTTCTTGAAAAACTGTGAGACTTTCAAGGTTAATACCCATATTGTCTCCCATTTTTTTGCGTTGATGCACTGGAATTGAGGACTTCTAAGGCTGAGGCAAAGGTAAATGTCTGCAATATCTTCAAAAATGAGCTTCTGGGTGGCTTGGATGAGGTGATGGAATTTGCATTTCTGGGTCATGGCACACCTCGACCCCACGACTTGTCATTGGTAAAGGTGACAGGCGAGGTCATTAAAATTCCTCTGCTATTGGAGCTCAAAGGAATGTCGCTGGTCAAACATCATCAAATTACGACCTATGCTATAAGTTTTTGAAGAAGATGCTTTTGATGGAGCCGGTGGACGGATTTGAATGGATGGTGGAATTTGATCAGTTCGCCAAAATGAATAGCTTTTAACTAGTGCTCATGGAGCCGGGTCTGTTGGTGTTTGGGGAATTAGGTATAATGTTATGTGTGTTAATTGCTTTAGTAGTCGTTTAGGTATGTAGTTGAAGGATGGTTTCTCTCATGGTGTTCGACGAAGGTAGCTCTAGAGTCAATATTGTCAGTATTAGGTGTTAGCTCCTTTTTGTTTCTTGGTTTGCAAATTTTGGGTGGCTGTATGTTGTCTTTCAAGGGAAGGTGTCATTGAAGGTTTGAAGGGGAATTCTGAAACTCAAACCTTGCTATTGTAGACAAATTATATATTTTTTTGGCATGATCATATAAATATAATCTCTCTTATGCATAAAAAAAAAATCTAAAATTTTAAGGAATAATCGTCTCAGGGAATGTCAGGGTTCATGGATCAGAGATGTCTTTCAATGAGTATTTTTGGGTTGGGAAATTCAATGTAATAATAGCATATCACTAGTAACTTGGAATTCATTAAGGCCAGACTTTGGGATGATAACTAATTGGGTACTCGAATAAGGGAACTCCAAAACTCTAACTCTGAAATAATATTGCATTGGAGTATGTTGAGGTTTCAAACTTCAGAAGGAATGCCAACTAGTTATGGAGGGAAAGTAAACTCTGAAACTGTATAATGTATGCATATGTCCAATTATAGAAGCATCAACATTGAGGTTTAAAGGATACTTCATAACTCATACACAAAACCAAAGAAATTTGATGCCCAAACCCATCAAAGGTATAAAATATAGAATATTATGGATTGGAGGTTGGGCATACCAGTTGACCAATACTCAAAAGGGTAATTTTGATCTAGCTAAAACACATAAAACATCAAAGATAAGAGTTCATAACAACCACAATTATCATGCCAAGAATGGTATTGGAGGATGGGGAACTTTGAAACCCTAACACATAATACTTAGAAAAACTTCACAAGGACTTAAATGGCTTGTCAAGATTAGAAGGGAAGGTATGCAGGTATGGACAACCCAAATTTTTTGATGAGTTGATGATATCATTATATCATTGGGATTGATGACATGACCATGATGTTATTAGGAGAAAACAAACCTCATGAAAACACCGACATCATGGTTTTAGGAATGCAAATGAAAGCATGCTACTAAAATGAACCTCGAAAGCCCAAAATAATGATGACATCACCATGACTCATCAGGACTAATGACATCACCATGACTAATTAGGACATGATATCAACATGCCATTTATTAAGGCTAATGACATTAGCATGACATCATCAAGATTGCTGACATTAGCATGACATCATCAAGATTGCTGACATTAGCATGACATCACCAAGACTAATGAGATCAACATGACGCCATCATGAGAAAACCACCAAGAAAAAATCTAACACCTGAAAACATCCAAGATATAAGATAAGACTTATTAAGAATCAAGAATTAGAGCAACCATCTAATATATGATCAAAGGGTAGGCTTAATAGAGGAGGTGTTAAGCATTTTATTATTACATAATTGTTTGTTGATTTACTAACTGACGGTCGGTTATTTGTTTGTTTCATAATGCATTTCCTAATAGCCTATTTTTCTCATCATGGTATAAGACCAAAATAATTTCATTTTCTTGGACGGTTTGTTTATAGAATCTAATGCAACATAGTGAGACGCCTTGGATCTCTTTTGCACCTCATTCACTTACAATTTTGAATCCCGGTGGGTAGTCTTAGATCATGAAACAAATTGAATGAAGTCATCAACTTGATTGTGTGAAGGTGAAATCATGAGGTAGATAGAACATCTGAAATGTGATGAATTTCTCCACAACATTGGGAGAATAAAAGCGTTGAATATGGGAATTACAATTTACATAAGAAGTGTGGCATTAGAATATGGTGCCTGAGAAGATGCAGTACGACTGCAGAGAAGGGTGATTAAAATTCATTGTTGGGCGCGAGAATTGGTATTTGATTGTAGAAGTAAACATTGGAGAATATGTTGTAAAGCATTCAAAATCTACCCGGATCTTGGCATGAGATTGATGTAAATTCTTTGGGCGTTCCAATTGGTAGCAAGCCATTTGAAGGCTGTAGACATGAAGCTGAGTGTAAAGTCATTTAGAAGAAGAGGTGAACGATGATAAATAAATGCATGAAAGGTGCAATTTTTTTGATGCTCTCCCTGATTTATGTTTTGCGAGAATTAATATCGTTATAAAAATTTAAAAAATATATAATTGCAATAGGATTTTTTTAGTTTGGGAGAAAAATTGTACACTTTTTAGTTGCACGAAAGTCATCAGTAGTTTTTAAAAAATATAGGAAGTTACAAGAGTTCTAGGAGAGATAAGGATCCTCAAAACTCTAGAAATGGCTAGTAATGCACTCAAAATCATGCTTCCTAATTCTCAACTTTTGAGAGGAGACAACTATGCTGCATGGAAAACTAAAGTTCAAATCCAATTCAAATCTGAAGATCTTTGGGATATAGTTTCTGAGAATACCACCTAACTTGTAAATGATGGTGCATATCAAACTAGATTTGACAAGGCCAATAAATTCTAAATTGACCATTTTATTTGGAGTGCCTAATGAGGTTCAATCTCAGATTAGAAAAACAACCATTGCAAAATACACTTAGGATTGTCTTAAAATAGTTTATGAGGCCAAAAATTAGAATCAAATTCTCCACTTGTAATTCTAGTTACGTCGACTTCAAATAAAACATGGGAACAAAATAAAGACATTTCTTAGAAGATTAGCAAAGATAAGAACACCATTGCAGTCATGAAGGGAAAAAACCATATATGCATCTCTTGTACCCATAGTCTTGAGAGCACTACCCCATTCATTTTGTGTGTCATCACTTGTCTTAACGTGGTAAGTAAAAAACCATCCTTTGAAGAGTTGGTAAACCATGGCGAGACATCAGACTCCTAAGACAATCAAGCCCTAACAACAAAGCAAAAGGAAAACAACTTGACCGCTAGAGTGGTCCATCAAGATCATCAAAACCAATTAAGGAAAACTCTTCCAAGAAAAATAAATGTCTCATTTGTGGAAGAAAGGGACATGATCCCAAAGAAAACTGGTATAATTCCTATACTAGTAATGAATCCAATCATAGAAGGCCACAAAATCCTTCTTAGGGGGACAAGAAGAAGAATCCCCATTGGAATAAAAATCCAAATAGACAACATGGAAATGTCGCTAGTACAAGATTCAAATGAAGATGATTTCTTGTATGCTATTGAAATGAAGGTCTCCACTTCAAACAATTTAGTTTGGTAGGCTGATTCTAGTGCATCCATGCATATGAAAAGTGAGCAAGAGTGGTTTTATGATCTCACTCCATCCATCTCCTATGCACAAGTATACCTTGGTGATGTCACATCATATGAAGTTAAGAGAATTGGAGATATATCTTTGCCCCTCAAAACTCACAAATGTAAAATTACAAGGGTTCTTTATGTTCTAGGGCTCACAAATAACCTTCTTTCAGTCAGTCAATTACTTGAGAAAAACTTAAAAGTTGAATTTTATTGTCACAATGGTGATTTTTTTTTCTCATTAGAGATAAATTTAGAAATGGTGAAGTTGTTTCTCATGCTTCAGGGGTTGGAAAGATGTTTCAACTTGTTGATGTCACACATGAAGATAAGGCCCTTGCAATAAAAAATAGTACATCCTCAACTCTTTGGCATCAGAGATTTGCCCATCTCAGTTTTGGCTATCTTTTTATAGTGAGTAAGAAGATATGGTGTGAGGAATTCCCCCATCCAGAAAGCAAAAGTTTTTTTTTCTCACATTTTCTTGTTGGAAAGAAATATTGGGCTCCTTTTCCTATTGTAGATAATAGAGTCTCTAGTCCCCTAGAATTGGTTCACACTAATCTATGTAGATTGATGCCACTAAATCATAACAATGCAATATATTTTCTACTCTTTGAGGATTATTTTCAAGAAATATGTGATTTATTGTCCGATTCACAAAAATCAAGCACTTGAGAAATTCAAAGAATTTTGAATTCTTGCAGAAAGGTGATTTGGTAATTCTCTCACAACCCTTCACTCAGATTGAAGGGGAATTCACAAGGAGGCTTCAAACTACCTTCAAGAGCATGGGATTCAAAGATAGTTGACCATTTTTTACATGCCTCAATAGAATGGTGTTGCAAAGAGGTATAATCACACTATTATTGAAATGGTGTGATGTATGTTGAAAGATGCAAACCTTGCTCTTGCATTATGGGCTGAATCAATTCACACAACATTGTATTTTTTGAATCAAGAACCCATCAAAGTGTTTGAAAATATCACACTTGAAGAAGCTTGGATTGGTAATAATCCCTCTATATCATATTTTAGAGTGTTTGGATATACAACTTACATGCATATTCATAAGGTACAAAGGACAAAATGGATGGTAAGTCTTTGAAATGCATTTTCCTTGGGTACGGTTATGAGTCAAAAGGATATTGACATATAGATGAATTAACAAAGAACGTGTACATTAGTAGGGATGTTTTTGATGAGGAAACAAGATGCACCATTTCTTCCTCACCATCTCCTACTAGTTCTCAAACATTGAAGATTATTGAACAAGTGATGAGGAGGATCTTTCTAAAAAAGCACCAAAAGAGGCTTTGTTCCCACTGGATCAGTTTCCCCCTCTTTCACCACTTCCATCCTCATATCCTATGCAAAAAAGGCTTCCTAAGTGGTACCAAGCCACCATAATGAATGCTAAAGATGATGCAGTTATAGATATATCTCTCACTAGGCCCCAAAATCATAGAAAGTATCGTATGTAAATCTAGCTCTCATGTGTACAATTATTCAAAGTTAAAAACCAAAAACAGTTCAACAGGCTCTTAAGTCACCACCTTGGAAGGATGCCACAGATCTTGAATATTAGGCCATATTAAGGAATCATACATGATAACTTGTTGATCTTCCACCAAGGAAGAAGGATATTGTATGCAAATTAATTTTTAGAATCAAGTATAAGATAGAAAGTAGCAGTGGTAAGTACAAGGCCCAACTTGTGGCTAAAAGAAAGGGATTGACTATGATGAAATTTTTTCACCCATAACAAAAAGTAAGACTATTTGTATGGTCTTGGTGATGGTAGAACAATTTTTTTGGAAAGTTCATTAGATAGATGTTAAGAGTGCCTTTCTTAATGGAGATCTCAAGGAGGAAGTCTACATGAATCAACTAGAGGGATATGTTACACCTATCTAGTAACACAAAGTTTGAAAACTTATCAAATCCCTCTATGGTCTTAAATAAACTCCTCAAGCTCGGAACATCAAGATGGATGAGAATATCCTTAATCATGGATTTGTCAAGAATTTTTGTGATCCCAATCTCTACCTCAAAGAGTAAGGGGGAGGGATATTTTAATCTCTATTGCATATGTTGATGATTTGGTCATCACATAGAATTCCCCATAGATGATTGTTGTTGCAAAGAATGATCTCAAATTGTTGTTCAGCATAAAAAATCCTAGGATCCTATGTTGTTGTCTTGGACTTGAAGTGTGAAACAAAAGCATCATATCTATGTCTCTCAAATGAAATATTCCAAGACACTGTTTAAGAAATTTAGAATGGAAGATTACAAACCTATGTCGACACCCATGGTAACAAGCTTGCAACTTTCTTGCCATAATCCATCACATTAGGTGAATGCTACTCTTTATTGTTAGTTGATTGGGAGTCCCATTTACATGACTTATACCAAGCCAAATCAACTATGGTGTCAACTATCTTTGTAGGTTTATGTAGTAACCTAAGGCTATTCATTGAAAAGAAACAAAGCATGTTTTGAGATACATTTGTGGTACAGTGGTATATGGCCTAAATTATAAGGGAAATGCAAATTTTTCTTTGTGTGGATACACGAATGTAGACTATGCAGGTTTAGTGGATGACATGAAGTCTACTTCATGCTTTATTTTATTTTTTGGGATTTATTTCAATATCTCAGGGGAGCAAAAAGTAGACCATTGTTGCTCGTTGTTCCATAGATACAAAATATCATGCTGTAGGTGGAGCTATCTATGAGGTGATATGGTTATCATATTTTGATAGGTATGGGTTTTCCTAAGACATGTCCTACCACTTTATTTTTACACAATTAGAGTGTATTGAAGCTTGTTCATAATCCTATTTTTCATGAGCATACCAAGCATATTGAGATTCAATATCATTATATCTCTAAGTCTGTTCAACAACAAAATATCTAGCTCTAGTTTTGCTTGACTCAAGAGTGCAACATGTTGACATGTTCACCAAATCTCTTGCAGTTGTGAAGTTTGAAGATTTTATTGAACTTTATTTATTTTTTCTCTGGGGCATATGATTTAGTAAGGGGGATTGTTATCATTTTATTATTACATTATTGTTTGTTGATTTAATTGTCATTGGCCAATTTTTTATTCATTACATATTCCGTTCACTTTGTAACCAACTTGCATATGTATTTATTATTTCTTGAGAATATATTTTTTGATATAGCCTATTTTTCTCATTAGGAGGCCTGATCAAGTGATCTCAAAAAATATTAGAGAAAAAATGTCAAGGATTAGGGATCATACTAATTGCTAACATCATGCCAATAATAGATCGGGGATCAAAGAGACCTCAATAAGTTGATAGGAACCTAGGTACATGTCAAAGTTTTGGACATGACTACTATCATACCAAGTTGATAAACCTTGAAATCTTGACATGCCAATGAAATATTTCATAAAGGAAAAACTCAAGCCCAAAACCAAGAAAAACAAATGAAAAAGAAAGAAAATGGGGTCCTTCTTTTGCCAAGTCAAAATGAGGCATGTGTAAGGCACACCAACTATCATTATATAGACTTGCATAATTTATTTACCATTATTATTATATTTACATCGACAAAATTAATAGTCCAAGGCTATTGATTGAGTAAAGTCCCTATTATATTTACTTAACCTATGAATTAATTCTATTGATTTCAAATGATTCCAATACCACATTATTATAAACCCATCGTAATTTATTTTAGAAATGTTTGTTGGATCTCATAATTTTTTCAAACCATTGATTCTTGATGAATTAACAAACATAATAAAGATATTTGTGCTAATAATATTGATATTCATGCATACTATAAAAGACATCTTGTAGACCCCCTATATACATAAAGTTAGTATCCTATAAGGGTTTTCTTTTATTTTTTTAAACTTATTTATACAGTCTTATATATGTGTTAGGCTATCAATACAAACCTTTATAAACATAGGCTTAATTGGTGGGAACTTCTTAGGTGATATGTATTAAATTTTCCATTTGAATGGTAGAATGCAACCATGTGAATTTTTGGTTCAGTTGTTTAAACATGGGCCATAGATCTTATTGCACTTTTATTGAGGTATTGGATCTACCTAGACTTTAACAAATGACAAAATTTTGTATGAGAACTAGAGACACATGAAAGTGATGGGTTCATACAAATTACTATCCAATGAAATTCTTGTAAAAGAAAAGAGTATTAAATTCCTTATAAAATCTCCACATACTAACTTTCAATGAATTTAAATCTCATAATAATAATGAAGTTTGGTTAGTGAATTCATAAAATCCAAAAAAAAATAATTTTATAATAGCATCAATTGCTTCCTTGCAAGTGGCTCAATTTATTACACAATTTAGTCCTGTATCAAAGATCTATTATATATAAAATTTTAATTTATTTCCATACCTTGTGTTTATCACCCTCATTGAGGTTTGAAATCAATAATATTTAATTTTTGTTATTCAAATATCGCAATATTAAGCCAAGTTTACATAATCACTATCAATTGGATGGTTTGTAATTGATAAAAAACCCCATGTTGGTAATGTTACTCTTCTCATTTTATCTTGTTTCACTACGTGATGGTTTTATAATGCCATTTAATCCCTCATCATATTTAGATTTATGCTATAGTTTATGTTTTATTGAATTTCATAGATCTATTTGTAGTTTATGGGTTACAGTTTTAAATCACAATAATGAATGTTCACAATTTAGAGTGCTCAAGGTTTAGAATGTACATTTTCATAATCAATAAATGTTAAAATTTATAGTGAATAGACTTGTAATGCCCCACCACGTAACCTTAGAGGAAGATGCAACTACAACAAAAGCGAAACAATTTTTTTTTAAAGTGTAATAATAATAAGTAAAGTGCACTACACTAACACATACATCCTCTAAGGTACGTGACAACACTTACAACTAAATCCCATAACATATAAAAGTAACTCATTCATAGCATATAAATTAATACTCATGAATTAAAGATCATACATCCAAAGCATTATATACATCTCATAAGATAAAAGTACATAATGAAACCATTCATAGACTGCATTCATTCAAAAGCAATTACAAAGCTCATTTCCAAAATGAGGAAGATCATACAATAATGTTACAATTACAAAAATCCCCCTCGAATACAATTAAGGAGTGATACAAATACAAAGTGTCCAACTGATACAATAAATCATAAGAATGGAAAATAATAACTGGTACACACGAGCTCTCCAGTTTGGAAGATCCCGCCATCAGGAACATAAGAGGGAACCCAACGGAGTAAGGTGCATGTTCCACCCAACCAAGTGATACCCAAAGGCCCACCCCCCGTGCTAGGAGATAGTAACAAGACTTCCTAGACAAAACCAAAAACCTCTAGACACAAGCTATCACATGACTGAACTAATCAAATATATTACTGAACCAACAAAATGTTGTCATAGGAGGAGTTCCATCACAAAGTAGCATGGGTTACCCCGACAGATCTTCCTAGACCCTTGCCCCCATCGAGAGCCACTCTCCTACTAAGAACACATGGATCTAATCCATAACCCAAGGGTAAACTAGTGCACACATACGAATAATAATTCCTATTCCAAAATATAAAGGCATCACATCCCCGTTCGTGGTAACTGGGTGATTAAATGAATACAACTAAACACACTGCCTGAGGGAAAGAAAAGGGCTGAAACCATAAAATACAACAACCCCAAATAATACTATCACATCTGGAAGACTTACAAAATAACAACTAACACTTCTAACCAAATTTTCCCCAAAAACGTGAACAAAAGAAATCACATTCAAAAGGGCAATAAAGATGGGAAATAAATATACCATTAGGATTTCCTAAATCCAATTTCTCTTTAGTGAAATACAATAATATATTGCCCAAATAAACTAATTTGATAAAATCTCTTTTATAGATAGAAGAGGAAATCCAATCTATCTATTATTTCAATTCCTTAATTACTTTAAATAAAAATATCAATTTCTTCTATTGAAACATATCACTTTAAAAATCATCTAATTGTGCATTTAATGTATGCACCTATTTAAAATAACATTTAAATAAATATATATTTAAATATATATATATATATATATATATATATATATATATATATATATATATATATATATATATATATATATATATATAACTACATACATATATACATATATATAATATATATATTTTTTATATTTAAAAATCTAAAACCATCAAATACAAAGAACACCGATGAATTCATTTAGCGGATGACACATTCAAAAAGAATCTCGACATAGCATATTGTTGGGGGGCGACTGTGTTTACCCACAGTCGAACCCCATGTATGTGGGGCGCGGCCATGGGGAGGGCAGCGCAGGATGTCCTCACAACCTGCCTCCCCCTTGGGGCGGTGGCTGTGGGGGCTGCCAAGCACCTCCCCCAACCCATTAAAACAAGAAATATAAAAAAAAAATCGTGAATTAAGAAAAATTCGCCGTACGATATCATTTCCCTATTTTTTTTTACAATACAACTATTTTATAGAATCTTCAATAATCATGGCATATATATATATGTATATGTGTATACATAAAATATGTATATATATATATATATATATATATATAAATATATATGTAAAACTATATCAATAAAAATTGTTCCAAAAGGCAAGTTATTTTCACAACAATTTCTACAGGAAAAATTACAATTTTTCTACAAAGGTTTTCCATTTTATTCAAATAAAAAATTATAATAGGAAGAAGAGCAATAATATTCTATAGGTAATATTTACAAAAATTCTCGAGAAGTTTCCTACAAAATTCTACAGAGAAATTTAATTCTATCCCAACAGAAGTTTTCCAGTTTCCTATTATTTTCCTTTTGGGTTCTCCATTGTTTAAAAAAAATCCCTACAGGAGTTTCCAAAGCTTCCCCGACAATTTTATAATTTCAAAACAAATAAAAACTTACAATAATTACTACATAAGCTTTTACGGTAATTTTCAGACACGACATTCTTTCAATTTTACAAAATATTCAAAAGATTCTAATCTTGTACATACAATCTTTTCCAGAACCACAAATTAATCTAATAACCTTTTCAAATTGAATTTAAATAAAATAATTAAGGAACCTGATTTTAGATGCTTGAGGAGATGAAGATTGATGTAGAGCTTCTTCCAGAAAAAACAAAGTTTCTTCCAAAAAACAAAGCTTCTTCCAGAAAAAAACAAAACAAATTTAGAGCCAAAGTCTTTTCGCGAGATTATCCTTCCCCAAATTTTCAACAACTAGATTCAACAACCCATTTTAATTTTTAACAAACTCCCCAAAAATATCTTCTCCTCCTCCGTGAAGTAGCCTCTTACCTCTCTTTGTTAAAGAAAAATATTCTCTCCATGAAATAATTTCCCAACACATGTCAAAAATCAAATATCCTCTCAATCAATTCACAGATAAACCCTCTAGATATTTTCTAGATATTTATGCCTTTTAATAATTCAAAATCACATAGTATTTTCTAATTTAAATTAAATTTAATTAATTTAATTACTTTATAAAATAAATTAAATTAAATTACAAATCTTCTAACACAATAATCAAGATTAATTAAATACTCACATAAAAACTTAAAAGCATTTATTTCCCTTAAACATACCTTGCAACATAAATAAACAATAAGGCAAGTGTGGACAACATGATAACAAAGCATGACCAACAAAAACTGACGACACACTATGACTAGGGTTGTGGCTTGACAAGGGAAACCCAGTTACTATCTCTCAATCAACTAACCGTTGAGCAATGGACATGCTTAAACTTGTGAATCTGGGTGGAGTCAATGTCATGTACCTGCAATCCTACAATCAAAGCATATGTCGAACATGTATATATATCATAATCAATCACACCATGAAGAGAGAATTGTGGAATCGCAGGGCGCTCGCAAGCGAGTGATGCAATCCCATTCCCTTCACCAATACAATGTCACATCAAATTGACAAAACTAAATCCTCAATAAATACAGATGAGCATATATCAATATCAACTCAAATAAACAACTATGCTAATCATAAAGCATGTCATAAACAATAGTCATCCATAAAGTGTATCATCGCATCTAAATATAAAGACCATCATCGCTCCAAAGCCAACGATCAAATAACAACATAATATCACAGTCTATCAAAGTAAAAGTACTATTTGAAAACATAAGCAAATCAGAGTAAAACACTGTCTGAAAATATGAGCAAATCGGAGGGGTGCTACAAGGCTCATAATTCATTATTTAAATCATGAGTGATTATCAAATTAATATCACACTTCATTTATTTCGCTAGGTAGTCTATTAGGAATCAATAGCTTGGTAAAATGTTGTAAGATTTGACAAGGGCTTCAATGCTTGAGACAAGCTGTGCAAAGTTTAATAAGATTTTTTGGGCCCTATGATACAACATGTCATCATATAACACCTCCCTCAATTAATACTTAAAGAACACACAAATACAACAAAAAATAGCTTGATCAACTTTTTAACATTTGTGTGTCAATCTTTTATTGGTTCTTTATTATGTAACTTCATGTCAATTTTTTCACATTTTTATGTTCTCAACCAATAAGACCAAGACAAATGATGAGTTTATTTATTTTAATTAATACCAATACAAATATCTTTGAGTGTATTTGATACCAAAGTAAGGTTATCTAATGTCATAAATCTACAACTAGGTAAAATGCATCAAATTTAGATGGTACGAGTTTCAACACACAAATACGTTGAACAATGTTTAATACCAACATTTCAACCTACAATTGACATGTAGTGACTCAAGTGTATCATTGTGCATATAAAGCCATTAGGCCATTGATAAGGTATACAAAGATCAATGAAATTGATGCCTATAGTGTTGCTAATAGGTTGTTAATCACCTTTTAGTATAAGGGAACAACTTAAGAGTTCAAAGTCCGGAGATCAATTATCAACTTCAAAACATAAAAGAAGGAGAATAAATTAAGGTTTCTTAACCTATAAAATGATCAAATAATGGGGTAAAAGTGCCTCAAGATCAATGGACAAGGATCAAACACTTGAGGTAATTTTAAAGCCATTTAATAAGCTTGTTTCACCTTGTAAGTGACATGTGTATCTCCCATCATAATATAAAAAGTATTTGACACTGAGATAAAACTAAAGTGGGCATAGATAGACTCTTTAAGGCAAAAAGGCTTTGACAACAATGCGGAACAAAGGCTCAAAGATTGCAATAAAGACAAGGAATGAGCTTGTAAACTTGAACAAAGGTTGAGTTTGAATAGTTCTATTGTAATCAGAGAGAGCCCACCATGACTAACAAAAAATGATCAAAAGAATACTATGAGCAGCATTCTATTGGGTCATAATTGAATGAGTTTTGCTACATGTACTCATGCTCTTTACAAGTTGAAAGATAATTTTTTTTTCCATGCTAGTTATGGTTATCAATAAATTTTGGTACTCATTGGCCCCTTTAACTATATCTTTATGGGAAATTTAAGTTCTCATTTGCCACCTCAATTATAATTTCATGGGAATTTAGGTTATATTTCACTATCTCATTTACACCTTGAAAGGAATTGAAGTTTTACTTCACCACCTCAATTTCAACTTCATGGAAGATTTAAGTATTATTATCTAAGTTACACATCTATATGGATTTAGGTTTTGATTTTCCACGTCAATTACAAATTTATAGGAAATTTAGGCTTTAATTTGCCACCTCAATTATACATTAATGAAAATTTTAGATTCTAATTTGTCAAGTTGATTAAAAGTTGACTTGAATTTTTCGTTACATAATTTCTCATGTTTTATTGAAAACATATATTTACATATAAATTGACCACCCATTCTATAATTTAAAATCAATTTTAAAAAAATTCGCAAAATATACTTCTACATAATTTTTTAAAGAAATCTCTATATAATTTTTAAAAACTACTTAAATATTCATTCAAACAAAAATAATAAAAAATATATTAAAAAAAATAAATTTAAGTATCACCAATATACTCAAATCACAATTTCATCAATAATAATAAAACATGCATATACAAATTAAGCTAAAATATTTATATCAAGATTGACATTCAAAAAATTCATTCAAATTTTCATAGACAAAATATTTCATTCAACAAAGAACACAAATTGAAGTAAAAATAAGAGCTTTTTATTTGTTCGTACAAATCTCCAACTACCAAAGCATTTATATCACAGTGATATTTAAAAATTTCTTAATTGAATAGATATTCACAAGTTAACTTCTCAATGTTTTAAACAATTTATCATTCAATTTTTCATAAACAAAATATTTCAGTCAACAAGAAACACAAATTGAAGTAAAAACAAGAGGTTTCTATTAATTCATAAACTCTTCAACCTTCAAAACATTGTATCAGAGCGATATTTAAATGTATTCACAGGTTAATTTCTCAATTGTTTTAAACGATTGAGACAAATTAAGACAAACTAATTAAGACTTATCTAATGATCCAGTCCTGCAAACTCTATATTCACTATCAGTCTGGTTTAGATTGATAACATATTCTTCATCCAACTCATTTTTCATGTTCTCCTGGTTTGGTCCATAGGATTAGTTACTTCTGCTACTTAACAAATCATTGCCTTCACTTTCTCCATTTGGCTGCAAGCTTTGACCATGAAGTCCATGACTCTGAACTCTGATTCTCTTTTCCATTTGATTAATTTCTTAGAGTGCCTGTACATTTAACCAGTTGGCAATAACTTATGTTTTTCTCTGGATGCAATGACTTAATAAATAGATTTGACAAAGGCACCGTATCTGCTATCTTATCAACACCCAAATCTTACATTGCAATTGCTTGGAATGTAATGGAATGATATAAACCAGGTTTTATATTTTTTGCATCTGCTATTATTCATCATTTGCTTTTGCACTATTCTCTGTTGGGTCTCACACGCCACACGTATTCATACCACATTGCCTATATATCTCTGAATCTTGATGCCACATGTCTTCATACCATATTGCCTACATCTCGCAATTAATATTGCCTTGTGTGATTACATACATGATTAAAATGTATTAGAATTTATTGTTTTTCTACTTATTTAATAAAAAACAATAATTAAATTGAAGTTACATTTAACATTTTATAATCATATCAAATTATTTAAATTGGTTTAAAGGATTCTTCACGTCGTCATATTATCACATCTAAAAACATTAAATTTCTTATGTGATGAAAGAAAAACAACCCCACAATAAATTACAATTGAAGGCTATTCTTAAACATCATCTAGTTCAATAGTCAAAGGTTAATTTTGATTGATTAAAATAAGACAAATATTTAACTTTTTAGTGTGGATGAGGTGTAAAATTGCTATTGACTATTTGATCATTTGACCAATGGTGTTTAAACAAAGTGACAATTGAATCCTAGGTTAGAGTTAGGTTAGAAACTTTATAAAAGACACACAAATTCAGTAAGCAATTTAAACTAAATAAATCAATTTGAAATAATCTATCATTTCCATAAAGCTATCAAATCCAAAATTGTCATGTTTCTCATGTGATGGTATAAGGAATATAACCTTACAATGAGCCCAAATTAACAACTTGTAAGTTATGATAATGATAAACCATTGTTAATATTCAAGGATAAACTTAAGACTATTACCTAATTAGGTTAAATGTTCAAATATATCAATAAACTTGATTACTAAACTTGGTTAATTTTTTTGATTTGAAACTCTTTATAAATATTCAATATTTTTACCTAATAGACAATTGTTGTATGAAATCCAATTTTCTTAGTAAGTTTATTGCATGAAAAATTCTATCAAAAACTATCATATCTTTGAAGATTGATTAAAATATGAGAATTCATCTAGATGCAATAAAACATTACAATTTGATTAAATAACCTAGATGCAATGAAATATTAAAATCTAATAAAATAATCAAGGAATATTTATTAAAACTAAGATGTAATTTATTCCATGGTGTCCATTAGAGATGTGAATAAGATGCAATAAGACAAATTAAATTGGTTTAAGGGATTTCTCACATCCATGAATATATTGATAAAATCATTATAATTTAGAGAATTTGATGTGATGGAAACATAGATGCAAGAGAAAAATAAATAGGATTGAAACGTATTTGTTGGGTCCATAGAAAAATCATACCAAAGAAATTAAGTCATGTGAGAAAGAATCCAAAAGTGAAAATCTTATGAAATGGAACCTAGACATATTTGAAATCTAGATGTAAGGCTCAACTGTGTTTCAACCTTAGTCACACTCTACTTTCTTGAGTGACTCATGTTACTAATTAGTTTTAATCATGACATGTTAATATTCTAATACTTGGTGTATCCTATACTTATTATTCATGACAGTAAAATATTCTTGTAAACCTTGTTTTATGATTGATGATGATTACTTGATTCCATGATGGTATTGATGATTGAGTTCATAGTTTTATAATTATAAGTTTGATATGAAATCCAATTTACTTAGCAAAGTTATCACATAGTAAACTCTATCAAATAATATCATTTCTTTGAGATTCAATTCAAGTATGAGAATTCACCTGGATGTAATAAAATATTACAATCTAATTAAATAACTATGATATGATAAAATATTTAAATTAATTTATGCCCAAGTTATTCTATATTATCCACTACAAATGTCGATTGAATACAATAAATTAAATTAAACTAGTTTAAGAGATTTCTCATGTTTGTGTAGACACAGAAAATATCCTATTTGATTCTATACACTTGATCTTGATCTTACTAACACCAGTTCATCGTGAATCATCTCCTTTGCTAAAAATTTAATTAAATAATATTTATTTAATTAAATTCATCATATTTCATCTCTTAATTAAATAAATAAAATTTATCTAATTAAGTCATCATCTTTTATTAATTAAATAAATCATTTTGTTTAATTAATCATATAGTCCCCCTTTTTATTAAATAATTCATTTTATTTAATTAATCTCTAAAGTCATCTCATTTAAATTAAATAAATTCATCTTTGTTTGATTTAAAACTAACACCATTCCATTTAATTAAATAAATTAATCCTTATTTAATTAAGTCTAAATTTAGATTCCTCTCAACTTTGATTTAAATTAATCTAAAAATCTAAATCAAATTGTCACATCAACTAATCTCCTTTTAAATTAATCAAATCCTGATTAATCTTAATCCTAATCCATCAAATCCTCTAGATTTTGCAACTTGCACAAATAAATTATTGATTTATTAAATCTCCTATTTTCTCTCAACATTACATCAAAGTGGGAATATTTTTCAAATTCAAAAATCCCTCCAAAAGGGATGAGTACATCCAACAATGCATTAAAGGTCTCTTACATGTCCTTTGCATTGAGCCAAGTGGCATTAACTCCATTTCTTTCTCCCTCCAACTTGTCATTTCACCAATTTCAAATTCCATCTAACCACATTTATTTTCACATTCATCAAATGTGCTCATTCCTCATCCACTCACATGTTGACAAGTGGCCTTTTCCTATTGGTTGGTCTTTTGTCCCACATTCATCCCTTTTGCCTCTTTCTCCATCATTCTCTTCTATAAATAGAAGGCTCTTATTTGAATTTTGGATCCACAACTTCATGCAACATTATTATCTTCAAGTTTTGAGCAATTTCCATCCATCCTTATCCATTTTCATCCATTTTTCATATTTCCATAGCTAGGTTATGGAGAAATTTCACCAAGGATCATCAAATCTTCATCATTGATCATCAAGCTTGCAAGGAATTGGGAAAGGGCCATTTTCCACATCAAAATGGAACCAATTCCCCATGGGATTGAGAGTTTGAGCATTTAAATAAGATTTAATAGTTTTTTTTATTGTGTTCTTCACTTTACTTTATGTTTTCATGTTTCAAATGAATTTCATGGGGAATGATGTTTCTAACTTGCATATTAGACTAATCGTGTGTTTGTTCTTTGTGTTTGTGCAGGTCTAGGATCACCATTCACAGTTTGTAAATCTATTATTGATAAAATCATCACAACTCAAGGAATTTGACCCAATATGAACTCACAAGCAATAGGAAATTAAGTAGGACTGAAACTTGTTGATAGGGGCGACAAACAAATTAGGGGTAAAATACATATCAAGAAAATGGTCATGTGAGAAAGAATATAAGTGAGAAACTTATGAAATGGAACCTAGATGTATTTAAAATCAAGATGTAAAGCCCAACCATGTTGTAATGCTAGTTACATGCTCTACTTTCTTGAGAATCTCTTGTGTTATTAATTGGCATTAATCATGGAATGATTATCTACTAATACACATTAGTGTGTTGTACATTTATTATATATGATCAATAATATATTATTCTTGTAAACTTGATTGCACAATTTATCATATTTCCAAGTTTGTTTGATTTTTGGTTCATTGGTGAGTGAATCCACAATTCAATAAATTTAAATTTTCTCATATTAATGATATTGCTAACTTTGATTAGGTATGGTTTCTTGGTAAGTGAATTTAATTATATGTTATGATGCTATCTATTAAATAATTATTCTCTCATGCAAGTCTATATGTCATTACTAACCCTTATTTTCACATGCCACTTAAATGATATTCCAATCTAGTGTGATTCAAAATTGATTATAATTGTTTTGATTAATTGGGGAAAACAAGTTTTGGGGGGATATGAAACAAATAAGTTTTGACGGGACCTGAAACCTTGTCAAAAGAAAGCTACAAACAAATAAAAACATAGACAATCAACAACCCATCAACAACCCATCAATAGAAGCCATCCAAAGATTATACTAGACTGCCCCTGTTGCAAAAATCAGGTTTTGAAGGGAACCTTAAACCCTTTACAACTAGATTTTTACAAGGACCTAAAACCCAAATAACTAAACGAAACCACATGAGTCACCCAAGCAACTAGAACAACCTAAAACAGTTAGGCAACCGCAACCAGTTTGCTTAGAAAACCAAATTCTAAGCCAAAAACCATAGTCTAGCAGATGATGCATACCATCCATATTAACAACCTTGCCTCTCCATCTCTATAGGAGAATAAAACAATAATTCCTTTTTTATAGCATAACTAGCTCTCTTGAAAATCCACACTCCACCTTAATAGGAGTGGTCTCCACCTCAAAAGGAGAAGCCCAAGAGAAGCCTCAACCCTGGAACTAACCTTCACCTCAAGAGGTGAATACTCCACCTCAATAGGAGTGATCTCCACCTCTAGATAGGAGACTCAATATCCAGAGAAAAGGAAAAAACTCCTACAAAAAAGAACATAGCTTCCAAAAGTAGAAATAACACCTGGGTCTTCAAGATAAACTCTGAATGCAACCCTACCAACAACAAAATAGAAAAACAACAACAACCACAATAGCCACATAAATCTTTTGCAATGACCATATAAATTGATTATAAATGTTAAGGAAACATTGGATTTTAGTTTGAATTTTGAAGTGGTTTAATTAAAGTTTTGAAATCATGTTTTGATGTGAATATGTAGTTTGTGGAAATAGAGTTAAATTATAGTGTGAAAGATTAAGTTTGATTGGCACAAATTATGAGTTTAATTAACGTGATTTAATCAAAATGATTCATGATTGTTTGCTATTTGCATTGATTAAGTTGTGACTTTAGTATTTATGTATTGATATTGCATGCATAGGTGAATAGCATAGTTATATTAATTAAATGATTTTTCTATATATTTGTCAATAAGATTTAATGTGACCATTAAGTGAAGATAATTATAGGGATTTTAGTGGGAGATGAAGAACCATAAGAACCCTAAGTCATTACAATTTACACAATGAATTAATGTAGTTGCTTATGTATAAAACCAACACATCCATTCATCTTGACCACAAGTGGTTAAGAACCCATGCAGGAGCCTTGTTATTTCAACTTTATATGGTGAATTAATAGATTTTCCTATTTATAAAACCAATGTATTGATTCATCTTGAAGTTGTAAATTGTTAACACCACATTGTGCAAGCCTTTTTATTTCCAAGTGTTCATACTTTTATTTTATGCTATTATTGTGATTCTAAATGACATTTGGATGAATTTTATGTCCTTTATTTCATCTCAAAAATTTAAATGGATTAATCCTTGGGTGTACTTTTTAAAAGCCATTTTTTTTTAATATTTGTTTGTGATATAAACCAAATCATGGGTACCTTGTGGTGGGGTACCTTTTTGGGTTGATTTGTGTGTGTTAGATTTTTTTAATTACTCATACAACCCCCTTGGGAAGACCATGTAATTAATTTGCATGGTGGGCTTGTGTGTGGATTTCTTGGTCAATCCTCTCCCCAATGTTCTAACAAGTGGAGTTTACTTCACTTGACTATGTATTGAAACAATGTGCCCATGTGGATGCACATGCAAGGCATGCATATGCATGAAATTTTTGTAAGAGGGCAAACACATAGGGAAGTGGTATGACATGTATCACCATCTTATTGGACATGAATGTGTTACATGGATGCATAGGCATGTGGGATGCTTTGTGTCATAATCTTATTGGGTGAAGATGTGTGACACAACACTCCCATATAAGGCCTCTCTTTTGGATTTTGATAGGATAATCCCTCATTTTTATAAAAATCCCATTTGATATTTTGAGATGGAGAAAATTTGAGAGAAATCTTCTATACTCTTATGAATTCCGGGATATTTTTGAGTCTTCTTTTGGGAGTTTAGTACGATCTTGAAGAAGGAGATTCAAAGGAGAAAGAATAGTCTTTGAATCCATTCAAACTTATCTTGTGAGTTAGGATTATTTATCTTAAATTTATTTTCTTATTACATTGCATATTGATGTGTGAAAATGAGTAAAAATGAGCTATTTACTTATGTGTTTAAATTTTGAAATAGATTTTATTCATGTTTTATGAGTTTGGATTTTTTTTTATGAATTTTTGAGTTACAAGGAATATTGAAACTTATAGTACAATGAAAATTCTAGTCATTACCAATGGAGAACTTTTGGTTCTTACATGGTTTTACACCAATGTTACTTTGATTAGATGGATGATTCTCACATAGGTTTGTCATTCTTGTAATTGTTGCATCATTTATATGTTGACAATTTTGATGATATCAATCATGAACAACCTTAGAATGGTGTATTTAGAGGAAGATTCCTTTCTTGGTGAGGTTAGCAGAAGATCTCCACTATTAGTGAAAACTATTCCATCCATAATATCACTAATTTGGATGAGATTCATGGAGGTTTGTGACTGTAGTGTTTTATATTTAGTTTACATGCAAGTTGATTTGTGCCATGATTTAGAGAGTCCAATTCATATTAAGATTTTGAGATTTAAGAGAGCTCAAGGATATATACATGGAGTAAGTGTTTGGGATCCTCAATAAAAAATAGATACAACAAAAACATAGTAATGAGAATTCAAGGAAACCCTTGATTTTTATAAAGAGAGCTCTCATGCTTACGATAGAAGGCTTCATTTTGGAAGTTGGTAAGAAAGATATATACATCATGTTTTGATATTTCAAATTTCTAAAATAATTATAGTATGATGTTTTTGGAGTCATGCTACATACAGGTTTTCCATCCTTGGGTATGTGGAGGAGAATTTGAGAAGAATTAAACTCTACAAAATGGTTGAATCACATTCCATTGCATCACGATTACACAACTCTTTAGCAATAGGAGTATACATAAAGTATGAAATGATTCATATAACAAGGGTCTAGGTAATATTTCTTTAGATTATGATATTTTATCTTCTTGGGATCAATTTTGTATGGTGTTTAATTTTAAATTTTCAAGATAGAATTTAGATAAAGAGGACTGACAAGAATTAAGGGGTTGTGTTGGATATACATTTTCTATTGAGGAAGTCATGAGTCCCACAAGGTGGTTTCAAAGAGAAGTGCACAAAAATACCAAAGTATCCCAACATAAGCGTGATGGAGAAACTCCAAACTTGGATGTATTTGCATAAAAATTATCAACAATATATAAAGGGAATAAGGGATGATAAGATACCTTCATCAAGAGATAGAGGAAGCATTCTTAGGGAAGATTATTATCATTAATGTCATCACCATTTTCATCCATCATATCACTTTATTTGTACTCATGCACAAGTGAATTTATAACCATTTTTAGTCATGGGTAATACAGTTGAAGGAATGCAAGTTTCTATAATTAGAAAATATAGTATTCAAACTATACATGAAATTGAGTGTTTCCAAACACTAGAGAGAAGGAATCATTCATTCCCACACAAAAGAGGAATATACAAAAGGTTGGTTGCCTTCATTTTTTGATCAAAGCATAAAGTTAATTTCATGTACTGCATTGAGTATTTTCATTTCTCGAGGACAAAAAATCTTGGGGAGGGAGGACTTGTCACATTCCATTTTCAAAAATAGTAAGTCTAGACTATTTATTAATCCAGTTTTAATTTCTTGTCGGTTAATTATAAACATAAGGAAAACAATAATTTAATATATAATTTAGTCCGATTATATAGGACAATTGAATATTAAATTAAATTATCACCAGGTAGTGGGATGTTGGTAATCTTTAGATATTTTTTACATTAATTCCAAAATTTGAATGGAGTTGCCTTTATTGGTTAAAATTCATTAATTTTGGTTGGTGATTATAGAGTGACTTGGAAATTAATTCAAATTTTGATTTTTCCCTCCCAAATGGGGCATGGGTTTTAGGCACCCAAATTGGGCATGTCAACCTATAAAAGATGAAATACTTCCATTTGTAATTATTCCAGTATTTTTCTAATTCATCTCTTTGAGAACTTTCTGTTTGTAGCTGCTTTTATGGATGAAAAATCACTTGGTTGCAGGTATTTGAGGATGAAATACCTTTGGTGCATGAGGGTGATCTCACCTAGAGGTTGCATCTGAGCTTCAATATTTGCATAATTGTTTAGTCATTCAATGTGTATTTGGTTGCAAC
Organism: Sequoiadendron giganteum; assembly: GCA_007115665.2. Lineage (NCBI taxonomy): Eukaryota > Viridiplantae > Streptophyta > Pinopsida > Cupressales > Cupressaceae > Sequoiadendron > Sequoiadendron giganteum. The sequence continues at coordinate 274,487,706 of CM021108.1, read as the reverse complement.
TTCTAGGTAAATAAGTGTGTGGTTTTGGGTTGCAAATTATTTTTCAGTTTGGATAAGTGTGTGTTTTTGTAGCATTTTTTTTATGGTCAATATTTCTATTATATCATTTTCCATTTATTGTAGGAGTTTTAGTTAGTTTGTAAGTTTCTAGTGTTGCTAGTGTGTGCTTTTGGTAGTGTGAATTTTTTGGAGGTTTGAGGAGTGATAGTCTCAGATTATCTTTGTTGTTGTGGGTGATGATATTATTTTTGTTGTATTTCTATTCAATATTATTTTTAGGATCCGAAGGCATTATTATTTTCTTTGGAGAATATTGGATGGCTTCAGTGCTTCATTTTGGCAGTATCATGTTCTGGCAAGGTGTGATTTATATGTAGTTTTTGTGCCAATTTGTAATTATTGTTGTTTTTGAATAAACTATCATAATAGTCTATGTTTTTGTAGAATTCTAATATATATCAATAATAAAGTTATTAGAGTTGTTTCAAATTTGTGCAAGTTTTGTGTTGATTAGTTACTTTATTGTACATTTTTGGGTGGGAAATTTCTTAATCTTTGTGGGTATTTAAAATTGTTTGGAAAGCTAATTTCATGAAGGTTTTAAATATATATTTTGGTATCATATTTTTTGTGAATTGATATATTTTAATAAAACAAAAAAACATTTATTTTGGGATATTTCAATAGAGAAATCCTCTTGTGTGTAGTAGGTTTGGTTTGGTCTAGTTGCAATGGCTCTTCCTAGTCTATGATGGTTGTATATATTATTAAAAGATAGATCCTTTGTTTCAAACACATCCATTTGATCTTCAATGTCTCTAATGATGGTGAAATTATTAGATTGAAATGGGTTTCCCTTGGTTTTACAATGATTGTGTTACACATATCTTTAGTGGACCAAATCATTATAAACTACATTCTACAACATTCTTATGCAACATCACATGGTTTATTTGTGTAGATTGTAGTGAATTTCTTCCTTTTATGGTAGGATTATCACCCTAAAAGTGTTCTTTATGGTGGTGGTACTAGTATGTTCTTATGGTGGTTGTATGTGTTCCTAGGATATACTTATTCATTCCTATGGAAGGTTTTTGAGTGTTTGTGAATAATTTATCATGATTGTGGTGGTGTTTTATCATATGATAGTTTATTATAATTTTTTATCCACATGTATTTATACTATATTCCCACTTTTCATTGATGTTTTATATGTTGCTACATTCTATTCCTATTGTACCTATTAATGTTCATGTCCCATTGATTAGGATTTTTTTTTCTATTGTGGTTTTATCATGTGTAGAGGAATGATGGTCTATGTTGTGCTCAATTTATTTCATAGTGGTCATATTTTCTCTACCCCATGCCTTAGGCATTCTTGTGGTGAATTCTCTTAGTACATAGTGTCCATCCCTTGATCTACACTAGTTCCTCATGGCCTCATGTTCTACATTATATTACTATTGTATAGTGATGATTTTTAAATTCCTATTGTGGCCCATAACTCCTTTTTATTCACACACTTATGTTTGAGGCTTCAATTGCATCATTGGTGAAGATTTCATGGTTTTTATATATGGTAGTTCTCAAAATTATTTGTTGATAATTTGAACTTGTTTGCATGACACCATTGTCCTTGCTCATGTGTGCTTGAGGTTTGATATAATGTGGTATGAGTAGTTGTGGTATATTATTTCATGGTGTATTTATTGTTAATAATCCCATTTTCAAATAGCCTACAAGTTCTTCAAATGTTAAAATTTTAGGTAGGAAAGTTTTATAGTTACTTGGTGTATGGGTAGTTATGTCTTTGTGAACATCTTTGATTTTATCATTTGGTAACTTGTTTTTGTGTATGGTTGAAGATGTGTTGGTGCTTGTTCCATGATTTGGTGGTTGGTACATGGGTAATGTTTCAAAATTTATTATAGGTCAAAGAGTTCATTGATGAGGGGATGGTTGTGGTTAGTCCTATGGCTTGATGAAGACGTATTCTCTTTATCTTTCCAAGCCTATTTTGTGTGATCCTAAGTGGATTTAGTTTGTTCAAGGTTTTGATCTTTTTCCATGGTGATGTGTGTGGGTCATGTGGGTGAATTAATGCTAACAAGAAATATATTTTAATTTGTACCTCCTTATGATTTATAGGTTATTGTGATGATGTAGAGTGCTATATATGTGTACTTGTTTGATGTATTTCTGGTTGTTCATTGAACCAATTTAATAGCTTTATTGTGTCTCAAATTTTTTAGGGCATCAATTAATGAAAGTTAGGTCTATAAGTGATGAATAATGTTTGTGAACTAGGGGAAGAGTAGTATACTATGTTTTTTCCTACATGTTAATATATCCATGATATGTTGTAGTATCTTAGGAGGGGATTTTAACCTAGTTACTATCTATTACTTTCCACATTTGTTAGAATTATTATAATACAATTAGATTAATGTGTGATGGATATTCTAAGGCATCATAAAATCTTTGTGATGGTGTTTTATTATTACATGTGGGTGCTATTATTATATGATGGATAATTAAGAATGCTCATTTGTAGTTTCTCTTATTATTTGAGTTTGTATATGTGTGCAAGATTTGTTCCATTATTTATTTGTAGGAATTTTATCATCATAGTAGAAAGATGAATCTATTCCCTATTGGAGTATGAAATATTATAATTGGTGAAATACCAAAAACATTTCATCCAATCATCTCTATCCTTAGTAGTTTAGGAATATATTAGTGAAAAGAAAGAAAGGTTCACCAATATAAATGAAGGGAAATAGGGTTATTATGGACCTATCTTCCTCAATTCATTAGGAGATGAGATTCACACAATGAAAGAACTATCAACCTTGAGGTGAGTCAAGTCAAAGTGTGAATTTGCAAATCTCCTTTTTTTGCAAGGACAGGGTCCTGATTAAACAATACTTTGGTGAGAAAGATTAACAATAGAAAACTAACTCCAAAATGAAATCTATAACTTGGATCTTGAAGATTAAACTCAAAACTAATGGAACCATAAATCAAATTGTAGATCAGAGAGAGGAAAGATGATGTGTACCAGTCACCAAAAGTGATTTTTTGAAGTTGATCTAGGACTCATTCACTTAGGGGCGAATGAGTCCTAGTTTAGGGTTTTTCTATAACTTTTGGGAGCCTCTACAATAGATCCGAATCTCTCAATTTTCCTAGGTTTCAGGTTTGACAAGTTAAAAATAAATTATGTAATTGAGTTTCTGTGAGATGACAACTTTCTTGACAACTTTTGCAGCTTTTGACAAGTTCTTCAATTTTTCTTTTCAAGAGATCTCCAAGATATCTTCCACCTAATTCTACAAACACAAATCAAGAGGGAAAAATGTTTTGTTTATGGTGAATGGGGGTTTTCCTTAGTCAAAACCCGTTTTGGTAAATAAACATTGAAATGAAATGAAATAGCATGAAAGGAATGATGAATGAACTTGACTCAATGTCACAACTCACCAAACCCTTGGATGGAACTTGGAATGTAGATCTACAACTAGCATGAAATAACTTCAATTCCATGTGGATCTTGATCTTGAAACTTGATTTGAAACAATTCCTTGAATTCTTGAATGGATCATGAACTCTACATCAACATATTAGCTCCAATAACATGTATAGGGTGAACCCACAAAAGTGGTTTACAATTCGAATGAGGAAGGAAAACTTCCAAAAAATACCCCCAGTAAAAAAAAAATCATTTTGAGGGGTTCAAATGAACTCAAGGTTCGAGTGAACCCAAAAGGGGTTCATTCGAACCAGGGTTTGATCGAACCCCTTTGAATGTGGAAACATGTGTTTTCCATTGTGGAAGGGGGTTCGCTCGAACCCTGGTTCGATCGAACCGAGGTTCGAGCAAATCCCTGGGGGTTCGATCGAACCCTTTAGGTTCGCTCGAACCCCCCTTTTCCCACCTTCCCACCCTCTCTCACAAAAAACTTCTAGATTTTTTCCCTTCGAATTGCGGGTTGAGGATGAAAATGGAGGAGACTTCATAAAACCAACTGGAAGATGACAGTCCTCAGAATGAGGTATCTAACGAATATAATTTTAATATGTTTTGGTTTTATTATGTATGTGTTTTTTTAGTTTTATTAAACATAGGTTTTTCACTGAAAATTAAGCTCTTTGTTTTAAACATGTGGAAAAATATAAAATTATCAAAATATTTTTTTTAAAAATATGTTCGTGCTAGGTATTGATGTCCTTGATCCATTAAATAAATAAATTTGAATTTTGATACATATAGAAAAAGTTATGTTGTATATAGTCCGCCTATGTCTGAATTGCAATTGGTTTGACTTCAAAACTTGATTAAGGAAACAATATTCAATTAAAAACTATGAGACCAAATGAAAGTACTAGATATCATAGTTACAAATCTAAATTTGAAAAAATTAGAATTTTATCCTTCATACAAAAAATGTTATGTTGTATACAGTGAGCATCACTTTTTAAAAATGCTATTTTCTGAAAAAACCCAGTTTTCTTGGGAGATGGAAAAAAAAGTGCAATATGATTCCAAATTTTTTGAAAAAAATAATTTTGGAATCTACAGACAAAATTTGATGAGAATCTAGTTTGGATTATCTTCAAATTCCTCATGGTTTAGCCGCTATAGGTTCCCGAATGTGAATATTTAGTTAAAAATAATAATTTCAGTGTCCAGTTTGGCCAAAACTTGTAAACCACTATTGTGGGATCACCCCATAATGCAAGAAGACTTTGATACGGCAATTGGATCTTTGATTGCTGCATTAATTCTTCAATAAATCTACTCTTGAATGCCTTGAAATGCTATAATAATTCTCTTAATCTCATAAACTTTCTATAGGAATTCTCTCTTCAAAATCACTAGGTGAAGAACAGTGAAATGACCTTATATTTATAGGTATGTAACATTAATTTCTCAAAATTCAAATAACACAAGCCAACATGTGAATATGGATTTGAAATTTATAAAATACCACCAAAAACATAATTTAAATTTAGGTCCTAGGTCTAAGTGAGGACCCATTCACCCATGGGTGAATGGGTCCTAGGTCACTTACCTAGGACACACATTTCTCAATGAGAAGTGTTATGTTTAGGCTGTTAATGAATGTCAGGTTTTCCTCTTTGGAAAATAAAATTAATTAGGCCCGGATTTGAATTAAAGGGGCCAATTAAGGGAGCCCTAAATAAGTGTGAAAGTGTAAAGAGGTACACTCTACAAAAATAAAAATAAGGCACAATTAAGTCCATTTTAATTAATAGGGCCTAAAATCAATGTGAATATGTAAAATAAATATTACAACACTAAATTTAGGCATATTTAAGTTCATTTTAATATTTAATTCCTAAATTAGGTGTGAAATTGTAAAAGGGATACATTTTTCTACACTACAATTAGATCTCTATGTTTTTTCACGATTCTACATGCTTTCATGATTCAATGATGTAACCAAAGGAGCATTATAAGTGGGTGAAAATCACTAATTTTATTAGATAATTATGTTATGCATGCATACAACTTTCACTTGTGTATAAAAGGTTAAGTGGTTTTTGTTGTGATGATATTATACTGTTGTCATCTTTGGGTGTATATGCAAGGATGTAGTTATCAACTTAATAAGTGGTTTAATATGTAGATAGTTATTCTTTATGTTATTGAAAAATCATGGGGCCAAGTATAAACTGGGTATAAATATTCTTAGTTTATTCATTTTTACTTAGTTATATGTCCTATTAATGGGAATACACTTGTAATTTTAGCTAAGCCCAAGGTTTAAATGTGATTTTATCCAATCACAAGAATTAGCACATTCATGCTACTATTCGATCATCAATATTTCTCATCACCTATGTTGATAATCCTTAGCCTTTAGGATCTATGGATTTACATGTTTGAGAGACAATTGGAAGTGTACTTAATAATTTTGTGTCATGATGGTGATGTAGTTATAGGTGTTATCATATTCAATACAATGAAAATAAAGACAAGGATAAGAAAATAAAATATAGCATATCTATGAAATAGAAATATCACACATCAAGTTTGTAGCCTTATGTTTTTGCATAACCAAAATTTGTAGGAGAATTAAAATTTATAAAAATTCTACCAAAAATAATGGTAGAAATTAAATTCTTTATTGTGTAGTGACTAGGAAAGCCACAAAAAATAATGCATGGGTAGTCAAGTAGCTTGTGATGGAAGTCACTTGCATTAAATGCCTTTCACCTACTCAATTCATTAAAACATTAAAATAAATTTGAGTGCTCTCTTTGTAAATTATTATTATTTTTAGTCCTCTAGTGAACACAATTCTTGAATTTATTTTTGAGTATATTAGTAGGGAAGGCCCTTGATCCCGTGGTAACAAAGTAGCCAAAACCACATACAACAAAATAGACTGGGGAAACAACACCAATCAAATCCAACAAAACAACAACATACAATTACTACTAAGTCGTCATAAGTAGCTCACAGGCCAGATAACCAGTAATAGCATCCACAAGATCAGTAAGTATAATAAAAAATAAGAGCATTCCACATATTAACCCAAAATATGGACACATACCATAACAGGGAATAACCATAGACCAACAATTTTGAAACCATAACATAGCCAACAAAAAATAATAGTCCAGGACGATCAAACATAGAATCGATAGTTTAAGAGTAGACATAAGACCAAAAAAAAAGGAGAATAGAGAAGAAAATTAGAGCCATTACTTGGCTTTCACAATCAGTTCCCAATTTTCACCAATCTGGGAAACAAATTCCCTCTAATCTTGGCCATCTTCGTGTGCCGGGTCCTTTTCTTCATCCTATTTCTCGATCTTCTTTAGCTTCCTCTTTATCTTAGTTTGACCAGTAACTGCTCCCACCATGGCATGGAGTATCAAACCATTGGTCACCTTCATCAGGATGATGATTTCTTTCTCCATATCTTCCATCTAAACCTGCAAAAAGGGTTATTTTATTTTTCAAGAAAAGAACACTAGTATCTTCAGGAATAGTAGCATCTTGGGCTTTGTCCTCCACTTCAGTGACCTCCTTTTCCATATCCCCAATATCCTCTTCCCTCTCAATTTCTTCCTCCTCCTTTTCATCAGTATCCTCCTCAACATCTTCTTCTCCCATCTCATTGGAACTATCTTCAAACTCCATATCTTCACTTTCCTCATCCACCCAAGGCTCAAAATATTTCATAGTTAATTTTTCCTCTTCATCTAACTCAATTTCTTTTTGTTTCCCTTTTTTATCCCTAGACGTGACCTTGGCTAACCTCATCGATCTTTGGCCTCCATGCATCATACCCATCTTTCCATCCTCCACTTCCTCCTTTTGGTTCCCAAGTTAGGATCTTTAGTAATTGTTATTACTTCCTCATTTTTCTTCTAGTCTTTTTTCAATATTTTTTTCTTGGGGGGTTCAAGCAGCAATGACGAATGTTTTCTTTTTTCTAGGGTGACTTTAAGCAGCTCATACTCAGGAGATTTCTCCACAGAGGCTTTCATAGGTTTAGAGCTAGATGATTTAGTGCCAAATATGGAAAAAGGGGTAGCAATCAAAGGAGAGCCCTCCTGCGAAATAGAATGATGGGTTGTAGACCTAGGATTAGGTGTTGGGTTCATATGCTCACCAACCTGGGGTAAACCCTCTTCCTCTTCATCATTTTGGTGTGGGTTATCCTGCCTAACCAACAACGGGTTTTCCATGGGGGTTATTTGCAAGGGAATTTATTTGTAAAGGGCCAACATTAAACCCTAGCGCAAAGGGGGCGACACCCTATTCTCTATGTTTTGCTGCAAGGAGGATAGAAAATAGAAGGGAAAGTTGATACTATCATTATGGCGGATATGATTGAGAATTGGAAAATGGTAATCATGAACCATCATGTATCTACCTTCAAGGGTAAAGTAGCGCATAATAAACATGCTTACCAGGGCAAATGGTAGAGGGAGTTTGAGCCACACATATCCATTTTGAAACCTCGTTAGCTTCTCACCATCGTGTATGAATTTGTCCACAATTTTTTGATATTCCGCCCCACTTTTCTTAGCCACCATTCTTCCATCATTTATCAAACTAGTAGCTTTTTCTATAGACTGTGCCGTGACTTCAAATTTCACCGCCCTAATTGACACATGTTCCCTTTTTTCCAAGAATTGGTGAACTTGGCTATCAAATTTTTATTATAGCCCTTGATTGCTTCGAAGAAGGAAGGGTGATCCCACAATAGTGGTTTACAATTTTTGGCCAAACCGGACACTAAAATTATTATTTTTAACTAAATCTTCACATTCGGGCACCTATAGCAGCTAAACTGTGAGGAATTTGAAGATGATGCAAACTAGAGTCTCGTCACATTTTGTCTGTAGATTCTAAAAATATGTTTTCAAAATTTTTGGAATCAAATTGCACTTCTTTTTCCATCTCCCATGAAAACTAGTTTTTTTTTGGAAAACATTTTTAAAAAGTGACGCACACCGTATAACACATAATTTTTTTTCCATGAAGGATAAAATTCTAATTCTTTTGAATTTAGATTTGTAACTCCGATATCTAGTGTTTCCACTTGGTTAGATATTTTTTTATTGAATATTTTTTCTTTAATCAAGTTTCGAAGTCAAACGAATTACAATTCAAACATAGCGCGACCGTATAACGGGTAACTTTTTTTGTATATATCGAAATTCATTTTTTTTTTTGTTGGATCAAGGACTTCAATATCTGGTGCACTCATATATTTTTTTTTTTTGATAATCTTCTATTTTTCCACATGTGCAGAACAAAGACCTTCATTTTTGATGAAAAACCTATGTTTAATAAAACTAAAAAAAAAAAAATACATAATAAAACCAAAACATATTAAAATTATATTCATTGGATAGATCGTTGAGGACTACTTGATTCCAGTTGGGTCTATGAAGTCTCCATTTTCATCCTCAACCCGAGCTTCAAAGGGAAAAAATTCCAAAATTTGGTGGAAGAGGGGAGAAAGGCAAAAAGGGGTTTTGAACCCCCTTTGAGCAAACCCCCTTCGAAGGGTAAAGGGGGGTTTGCTTGAACCCCCATTTTTTTTGAATTTTCCATTCATTTTGTTGAAGAAATGTGACATCATAGGGTTTTAGCGAACCCACCATGCAAAAGGGGGTTCGCTTGAACTAGGGGTTCGAGCGAACCCTTCTTTTGGGTTCGTGCGAACCCCCTAGTTCACTCGAGGGTTCGCATGAACCCCTTAAAACTTGAAATTTTGAATGTGAGAATTTTTACAAATTTCCTTCCTCATCAAAATTGTAAACCAATAGGGTTCGCATGAACCCCTTAAAACTTGAAATTTTGAATGTGAGAATTTTTACAAATTTCCTTCCTCATCAAAATTGTAAACCACTATTATTGGTTTACTTGGAAGCCATGCCTGCCCTTCTAAACATCTCCCATAAATCAAAATTTTGCTTGAGAGCAGCATAGATAGGGGGTTCAGTGCGTTTCCTAGGCCCACCCATTTTAGAAGTTTGAAATTTTTTGAAGCTTTTCTTCTGGTTAACAATTCTCTTCATTCCACCCCAAAAAACCAACACACCACCACTACAGACTCCAAACTTGCAGAGACAACACTTAGATATAGTGAGAAGAAGGTTGTTGTTAAGATTATTTATACAAATCTGCCACTCAAAATCGAGGACATAATTGGAATGATTACCCTTCCTCATAATAAATGCCACCAGATTATCAAACTCGAGTTGAGCCTTGAAAATGTTGTGGGATGATATATTTGGCAAGTCAAAGATTTTTGAAATGACCCAAGTAGTGTAGTTGTAATTCAACATGTGATACAAAGAGAGCTCAAGAATGATTACCTCATTAATTATTTGCCTGATGATAATATTCTTATCAATAACCTTGATTTGGAGAATGCCAACCTTATAATCATTAATTTTTAATCTCATTCTATCACTAGATCTAATTATCACCCCGCCCAGGCCCCTTATCCAGAACTCATAAGTTGTAGACATTAAATCAAAATTTTGTTTTAACACATTATCCTTTATTGACCTTGGCAACTGACCATACTCCCAATGGGACCAAGTGCCACACTTAAGACCCTTGTTAGTAGCAATATCCGTAGAGAAATTTCCCTCCTTGTAAACATGTTGAATTCTATAGTGAGTGAAAAATTGGATATGCATCTTATATTTATCCATTATATCTCTTATTTCCTAGGGAATAACACTATCAACCTTCAATATATCAACAATCAGTTTATAATCTCTTTCCAGAATGATTTTCTGGAAACCTAAATCTCTTAACAACTTGATGCCTCCCTAAGAAGCCATTGCCTCTGCTTTGTTTTTAGAATAGATTCCAACATTTTTCCCATAACCAACTATATAGTCACAAGATGGTTTCTTATAAGACCGCCAACCCCTGCCATGCTAGGGTTAGCTTTGGAGCGGCCATCAAAAATGCATTTGATCCAATCCCTCTTCCAAGGGTTCCAAACAATAGTCTTCCTTGAAAGATAAGAAGTCTAGTTAATATTAGTAAGATCCTTTTGTAGACCCCATAATTGTTTGATTCTCATTTCCTTGTATGAAGGCATAACCTTAGAGTAGCTATATCCCCCTACTTCCACATTTTCCTTAATTTGAGTCTTTATGGCCATACATAACTCATTATTTTTTCTCTCACTTTCGCTAAAGATCCTATTATTTCTCTCCTTCTAGATTCCCCATGTTATGAAAGGAGGGACTTGATTCCAAAGATACACAATGATCTTGTGAGTGTAAGGGCTAAAGGGCTAGCTATCAATAAACATTTTTATGGAAGGAGGGGAAACCTAATTAATGCATAACAAGAGGAGGAAGCAAGACCAAATTTCTCTTGAGAATAGACAATGGAAGAACAAGTGCATAATTGCATCTTCCTCCTCTTTGCAGAGGACACACCTGTTAACCAAATGGAACCCCCTTCTAACCAAGTTATCAATAATTAGGATTTTCCATGAGAAGTAGCCCACCAAAACAATTAGCTTTGGGAGTCAATTTTTTTATCCACACTTTATTCCACCAAGGATCCTTGTTTGCTATTAAAGGTTTTTCTAATTCCTCATAGGTATTTTTGATAGAAAAATAGTCTGAGGGGTTATCAATACATAATTCTTCATCCTTCCTACCTTTAGAGAACCAAGTGGCTTCCCTAATTAAGCCATTAAGCCTTTGCACAACAGGCTCCCAACTTTGCTGTCTATCACCTCTTAGGTTAGCTCCCTTGAGTAGGTTGTTGAAGTCCATCCACCTAGGCTCAACTTCCTCCCAATTAATATAGCCAACAACCTTCTTACCACAGGTTCTCGTCAATTTTTTTTAGGGGGTTGAGGTCATTTAACAATGAGAGAGGGGGCCCATTATTCCAAGAGTCTTTCTAGAAGTCAGTCTCCATACCATTACCAATGTGCATTCTTGCACCCTTTCTTAGCACACTTCTAGTTTTAATTAGGTGGTTCCAGAAGATAGAACCATAAGATAGGTCAGAAGAAGTGAGGAAACAACCCTGGTCTCTGTTTCTAAGGTATTTAGCTTTAAGCATCTTGACCCAGTCTTTGGTTCCTTCCAAAAAATGCACTCCCAGTTTAGCTGCTAGAGCTTTATTAAAGAGTTTAATTCTCCTTATCCCTAGTCCACCAACACATTTTGGAGCACAAAATTTCTCCCACCCAACAAGCACCATTATGTTTCTTTCCTCTATTCTAGACCATAAGAATCTTTTTTTGGATTTGTTCAATTTTTTTCCACAATAAAGGCCAGGATGTTGAACAAAGACAAGTAGTAGACCAAAATATTTTGAAGAAAGGCTTTTAATAGTTGGAGCCTCCCAACTTGACTCAAAATTTTTCCTTTCCAACCAACCAAATTCTTTTGAATTCTTTCAATAATGTGGTTCCAATAGTTACTATCCAATTTTATAGAGATTAGGGGTAGGCCAAGGTAGGTAGTAGGAAAAAAAACTTCCTGATAGCCCAAAATTTGAATAAATCTATCTTTCACCATTTGGTCAGCATGAAAGAAGTATAGATTACTCTTGTTGTAATTTATATTTTTACTCAAAGTAGTGACACAATCATTTAGGAGGCATTTCCATTGACCAGCTTCACCAACCGAAGATTCACCGAACAATATGGTATCATCAAAAAATGTTGATGAGAAGTATGTGAGAATGATGAAGCATCCTTGGCACCTTTCAACACCTTAAAATCAAAAAGTTTTTGGATGTTTCTTCCAAGGAACTCAACAAATGTAATAAAGAGGTGCGGGGAGAGAGGGCCCCCCTACCTAAGACCCCCACCACAGGAGAAGAATCCATGAGGAATTCCATTCACCAAGACCGAGCACTTCGGGGTAGTAACATAGGGGTAAGTGCACCAATCTGTGAAACAATTTAGGTGCCAAATTGAAAAAACAATAAAAAAACCCCGAAATAAGGCCTTTGGCGCACGCCAAATGACTAAAAATCCATTTGGCGCACACCAAATTGCTAAAAAGACATTTGGTGCAAGCCAAATTTGGCATGCGCCAAATGTATTTTTAGACATAAAAAGAAAAATTTAGGTTTGGAACCCTCATTTTATCTTCAACCCGTGGCTTGAGGAGGAAGATTTCAGGTTTGCAACTTGCATTCGCCAAATCTCTTCCATTGTTTGCATCCTTAGCTTGCCATTTTCCACGAGGATACCGCCAACACGTCAGAGAGGTTGAAGATTGCAAAGAGCTGTGTATTTTTATTCTATTTATTTTGAATTTGATTTGGAATGCAACTTTAAATAGATTTTTATAATAAAACTTTGTTCTAATTCTCAGGGAATGAATCTCCACCTCAAAACATTGAGAATTCACAATCACCCCCTCATCAAGAGCCTCTTATACAAGAACAACCCAAAACCCCTCCATCAATTCATAGGCATCCTCAAGGAACACAAGAAAATATTCAAAATCAAATTGAAAACAATAAAAGAGACATTCAACAATTAATTGCAAGACTAACTAAGCATGCCAAAACCCACCCTTATAGGAGAGGGATTGCTGAATCATTGAAGTCAATTTTAACTCATGTAGGAGAAATGAGCGAACAAATGAATTTTTGGTCAACTAAGAGAGATGAGATGAGGCAATTTTATGCTAATGGTTTGTCATATGCAGATGTCAAAAAACTAAAAGTTAGCAAAGCTGAGTTGTGTGCCCTATTTAAAGACCCAAAAACTAATGAACCTTTGTCCCATGCATGCAGGAGGTTCCCCATCCATTGGTGCCACCATGATTTAATTAAATTTTTTTTTTGGGAGCGGTGGTGGATGGTATTTGACCAACCTCCATGTAATAACCATGAGGTGCTGCAATACTTTTTGAGGAAACTCTATTGCGAGTTTGTCCTCAATAAAATTCCAAACTATTTTGACATCTTAGACTTTCAGGGTAGAGGTGGGGGCTCCACACATGATAGACTTGTTGCACGACGTAATCCACAGTTGGTACCGAGAGCCTTGGGCAGATCCATGGTGGAGCATGTTGTTGTTCCTTCCATTATTAAGGATAGTGTAGAGGTGGACACGATGAAGTCGATTGGCTCACTCACCCAAACCATTTTACAGTGTGCGAGTCCTCTAGTAGAGCCTAGTGTGGAGGAGATGTGTAGGCCCCAAGCTCCACCCCACCATTGTGGCGCTTGTGGTGCTATTTGCACGTACGATTACAACGTGCTCGTGATGTAGCTACACAACCTACATTAGTTACAGAGGCGATGGCTTTCACAGATGATATTTTGAATGATACATTCGGCATTGACACTCGGGTAAAATTTAGCAAGTTATTTTAATGTTGTTTATTAAAATATATTTTGAAATTTAAGAATAACTAAATTAGTAGAATTTTGATATGATGAAATTTCAGGGTCGCATTGTTCATGAGGGATGCTCTATTCCTACAGACCCTTATACATTCTCGATGATGAGTCCACATGTATGCAACTAGTATTAAAGATATTATTATTGCATTTGAACAGTTGAATGTTATATTTGAATGTTTGTCTCATAACATGCTTTGGATTTCAAATAGTTTCCTGGTGCACCTTCTTCCTCCACACCTCACAATTCATATCCTCAAACAATGTACACTCAGGTAGCCTTTATTCATTAATGGTGTTATAAATCTATGTTAGCTAGTTTTCGTAATTTTGCATATATACAAATCTAAAAAATTGATGAGAAACACAAACTTTGCATTCAAGTATTCCTTGATCATGTCACATTATGTTCTCCCATATCAACATGATACCTGAGATATTGTTTCATTTTCAGCTATTGACAAGAGATAGCCCTGGTGATGTTGGTGGCACGATGGACCATGGAGTTGTTGCAGCAATAGCCAGTTCTGATCCATTGAGAGAGGTATGGAATAGATTAGTCGATTTGACATTATATTTGCTCTTTTATGGTCTATTATAGAAAATTTTCATGATAATTTTATGTAGTTTAATTTCTATCTTCATGGTTTCTATGGGTGGTTGTCACTTTAGATCATGGACATGGTGATGCTTTAAATGTGCATGATGACTATATGTATGCGGTAAGTGATTATATTTTGTTATATGGAATTCCATAATTCAATTTCTATGTTTTAACATCTTTACTTTTAATTGTATCAGTTGAAGGTCCAAAGTGAAGAGAGGAGGAGTAGCAGGCGTGTTCGAAAGACAAGACAAGCAACAATCACTCCATCCAGCTGAATTTTGAAGGTAGCACGAGATCTATTTCCTTCCCCTAGAGGGAAATGACTATGTATTAGTGTTGTTTGTTGTATGTCTATGTGGCATTTTGGAACATATGTTTTGTACTATTGATATATATACGTGATATTTTATGTTCAAGTGGCTCCTTTGTACTAAGCCTATATGGTTTTTTTGGATATATTTATATACTTTTATCAATATATATCATTGTATAGCCTTTCGGATTTTTTATTAAAGAAACTTTTATTTTGCTACTGTCATTCTTGAATGATGTTATCATGTGTATCATGTAATTTGTATGCTTGAATGTTGTAGGCATGGATTTTGTTTATATCCAATGCTTAATTAATTACTGTCAAATGATCAATAAGCCCCATCTAAAGCGTATTATATACATAAGATCCATTCGTGGTGGTTTATATCCTTTGGAATGCTTAAATTACTTGTGCCTCACCGATGTAGAGGCAAGGAGGCTCAAACCCAATCAGTCTGACAACCTGCCTTCAAGGGGCTCCTAACAAGATTAATACAACCTATTTTGAGCAATCTACACAATCTCAAAGCCCCATCAAACCAAACTCTTCATTCAACACCTTACCCAAAAATCCACCCTTGTAGCACTCTGATGCAGAGCCAAGGTGGAGAAGACTCACAACAATGGAAATGTCAATTCTCAGTCAAGAACTCTTCTTCATAATGATTCAGCCTAATAGGCATCAACCCACCCTCAAGGGTCTCAACTCCTCAACCTTGCAAATGAACAACAATAATCCACCAAGACCCTAAAAAGACCATCAACATTCATACAATGACAATTGAATCAATTGAGAACAATCCCTAATTCAGATTCATCAAGGTTTCCAAAACTCACATTTGTGACTGTTTATGCTTGTAGTACTCAAAACTCAGTTTTAGCCAGATTTCTCCCAACCTTTCCAAAACACTAGAAAATTACAAGATGGATTGAGATAACCCTTTTTATGGCTACACAACATACCAAAGAATTAGTGGTCACTCTTTTGGACCGACATAGACTTTCAACACACCTACTTCAATTTTGGCTTCACAATTAGCCCTTTTTTTCCAAAGGGACCACCCTTCCAACTTTAGGTATCTACCCAAACGCCTTGGATAGTCTTAGATCATGGTTCCAAACCTCAAATTTTGTCATTAGTTTGTGTCTACAGAGCCTCTAACTCACTATCCCAAGAAACCCTCCTAAACCTTCACAAAATCAAGGGTTTTAAAGAAACATACAACTCCAAACCTCTCTCAACAATTCCAAAGCCCCAAACACCTCAAAATAATTCCGCAAAGACTCATCAGACCCTCACATAACCCTTACAGGCATTAATTCTTAAAAATCTCTCTTTGGTTCCTAACTTCCATGTTGGAAAACCTCTGTTTAGTCTTAGAATAGTCACAAAAATGCCACATAATTATGACTCCTTATTCCAAAATGAGTTGAAACAATTATTATAAATTTTTTTCAATCAATCCACTGAGATATAGTAGCAAACAATAGGTGGATTGATTGTTACATAACAAATTTCCCCTCAAACCCTTGATTCAACAACACTGGGACAATCACTGTTTGTGTTGGTTCTCTCTACAAACAAAGAATTAAGACACAAAATAAAAAAGAAATGAATTAGAAAACATATAGAAACATCCTTTGAAATTATTAGACCATGAAGAACCTGTATGTCCCGTACAACACTCAAAAAGATCGAGAAAACAATATTTTCTAGAAAATTGCTCAAAATTGTGGTGTTTATTGTGTAAAATTGTTACAAAAATTCTTCCACTCTCTCATTCGAGCCTTGGTAAGGATTTTTAAAGAATTTTAAAACAACCATATTCTCCCCAACACCCATAACCAACCTTGGGATTAGTTGGTCCCTTAATTACATTTGTTTGTGTTAAAGTTGCTTTGTCAACATTTTACAACTTATATGATTTCTAATTGACTTGTAAGACACAAAACACCCTTTTTTTGCATTATGCTTGATCTCTCAAATATTATTAGACAAAATAAACCTAAAGACACTAACATTTCCCTATTGGTATTCAAATAAAAAATAATTGATGATGTGGTGTAGGTGCTCCTGCACCAAACTCAAAACCCAGTCCAAGCCTAATTTCTTCCAACCTTTCCAAAACACCTGACCATTTAAAGGTGGATTAAGATACCCTTTTCAGGGTTACACAACATATGCCAAAACCAATAGTAACTCTTTTGGACCAACATGAACTTTCAATACACCTCCCTCGCTCTAGGCTTCACAATTAGGCCTAATTTCCAAAGGAACCCCCTCACAAACTCACCTCCAAACCAAGGAAACTTGAAATAGTCTTAGGGATGCTCACCAAACTCAGGATTCTCCCATTTTAAGAGCCCCAAGAACTTGTTCTATTCCTCTACTCACAAACCCTCCTAAACCTTCACAAAAACAAGGTTTTAAAGAAACTCATAACTCCAGAAATCCCCCAGGGGAAAGAAAACTCTAGACCTCCCCCAATCCTTCCAAAGGTCCAAACACCCCACAATACCTCTTCCCTAACTTAAAAGACACTCAAAATCCCATTCCTTTAAGTATTTCTTAGATTCACTACTTGAGTTCACTTTCATGGTGGAAATACCCTTAAACAACATTAGAACTTCACACCCCACTGAGTTTATTCATTCTCTCGGCCTCCAAAGTATTCATACACCAAAATAATCATGGTATAGGTCAATCCACCAAGCAACAAGGTCAGAACAGTAGGTGGATTGGCTAATGTATCATGGTGTTGCCCTCAAAACCCCTAACACAGAAAACAAAGCAGTAACCAAGTTTGTTGATCCCACACACACCAGCGGTGGATTTAAACCTTCAGAATAGATGCAAAGAGAGTAAACACATATGAAATCAAGTATCCAAATCCTCAAGTCATGATAGGGGTAAATGCACAAATTTGGGTCCACGAAACGTGGAAGTTTTTTCCTTAGCCGAAAAAATGAAATCGGCTAAGCAAAAACGGGATCCTGATTTTTAAGAATGGGATCCCGATATCGGGATCCTGTTTTGGTTCGGGATCCCGAGCCTGAATTGAAAACAAGATCTCGCTTTTTAAAAAATGGGATCCCATTTGCTAGAGGGTCCCGAACCGGCAAAGAGGAAACGAGATCCTGGTTTGTAAAGAACGGGATCCCGATTTGTAAAAATCGGCATCTCATTTTTTACAAACCGGGATCCCATTTCGTAAGACTTTATTTTTTTTAAAATGAAGAAATCTTCATTTTTTCCTGCGCGCACGGGATCCCGGTTTGAGAGCTACAGTGACTACCAGACGACCTCCAGGTACCCGTACTCTTCCTCTTTTTTTTTGCATTTTTACATTTGAAATTGAAATTCTTGATAAATTTACTATTTCTAGCATGTTTATTTCAAATTTTATTTCCATTTTAAGCATTTTATTTCATGTTATTTTTGAAATAAGAAATTTTAGAAATAGATTAAAAAAATAGGTCAAATTGTGAAGATTTTCAATAGAAACAAAAAAATAAAACTTGAATTGTATTTTAGAAACAAAATTTTACTTTTGAAACTTGAATTATTTGATGAAACAAAAATAAATAAATTTCAAAACCCTAATTGAAACGAAACAAAAAAATTGCATTTCAAAACCCTAGAAATTGAAATAAATTGAAAATTTACATTTAGAAACCCTAATTAAGATTTTTGAAATCTCAAATTCAAATCAAAGCAAAAAAAAATGAATTTCAAAACTCTAGTTTGAATTGAAACTAAAAAATTGTATTAAAAACCCTAATTGCTTAGAAATTGAAACCCTAAATTGAATTGAAACAATAAAAATTGCTAAAACCCTAAATTGAAATCGAACAAATCATTTTGATTTTGATAACTCTAATATTCGAGCTCAAGAAAATTCTTTTGCATTGCTTAAATGTTTTAAATTTAATTTGCATTGTATGGATACAATGATATGTTAAATTTTAGTTTCAATGTTAAATTATAATTAGATTAGAAAAACTTTCCATTTTTTGTGAAATGAGTACATTATTGCTATATGAATTTTCATTTAAAACTATCTTTTATATGAATTTTGATAATTAATTTTAGGTCAAATAATCAGTCTATTCTAAATCTAGCTTCATCTAGGGTCTATTCAAAACCTTAAGTGAGGATTAAATTCAAAATCTAGCTTCATCTAGGGATCTAGGGTTCTTGAATTGAAGTTGAACTACTTAAGAAGAAATGTGGTATTTTGATGAAATGTAAATTAAATTAGGGATGGTAAATAAATCAAATCTCTTTAAAAAATATAGATGTCTATTCTATTAGAGAAAAAATGAGGATTTTGAACAATTAATTATTAGAAATTAAGATTTAAGTTACAATCTATTTTGAAGAAAAATGTAGTTTTTAAATACATTTTTGAGAAAAATAATGGTAAGAAATATATAAATTAATTTAAAGAATAGAGTTTATGACATATGCATAATATTTATTTTTTGTGAAATTAAATGAGACGGTTACTTGGCACATAGAAATTAGTTTTATTAAAAATGAAGATTTAAGTTATTAAGTAGTGGCATTTAAAAACACCTAGGGCACTGAGTGTTGGATCTCAATTGTCATGTTCTCATAGGTTAGCCTGAATGATAAGATCAAGTTCATGATTATGGAAATGATTGAGGAGAATAGTATTCAAACTTGGAAATGGTGATGCATAATTAGATTAAATTTAGGTCCTATTGAAGTGTTCCTATCATATAGTACTTTCAAAAATTTAAATGATTTGTGAATAATGATCAAGTGTAATTAAATGATAAAATAAAGACAATTGAATGCCTTCGAATACTAAGCAATTTTATTTGGCTCATAATTTATTATTAAATGTGTAAGGGATAGAAAATTTTGAATTTAAATTTTAAAATTTTAATGATTAAATCCATGGTTTAGGATTTACCATATATATGTACTTAGAGTATTGGTCTAGGATTTAAATTTTTGCACTAGTTACCTAGACACTAAATAATCTAAATATTTTTGTTTTCTAAGTTCTTTTAGGTCCTTTCAATTACAAACAATCTAAAAAAAAATACTTTCAATTAAACATTAACCAATTTTATATTATACATGTTTTATATCATAAAATTCATTTAAGTGAGTTCAATATTAATGAAAAAAATATTAAATAAAATAATCTTATATTCAATTAAAAAAACATCCAGTTAAAATATACATCAAACTCAATCTTAATCACACATAATTATGTGTTTCTATTATGGAAATAGTCAATCTATTCATAAAATAAAAAAATATTCATAAACTAGGCACTAACTTGCAAGTCCATTATTCCAAGGGCCACCCAAACTTCACCCTAAGTTCGTTAAACCCTAAGCCCTGAAGTCTAAAATCTAAACCCTCAACACTAAATCATCCATTTTGTCTTAGGACCTTATTATCAAATTTGGTTGCCTTAGGCAACTCCACCAAATTTGATTCCCTTAAGCCATGTCATTTTGTCGTAGAACCTTACTACAAAGATCCCCTTAAGCCAAATTTGATTCCCTTAAGCCATGCCATTTTGTAGTAGAACCTTACTACAAAGATCCCCTTAAGCCATCATATTACCATAAACCCTAAACTCAAAACTCTAAACCCTAAACAGTCTAAAGACATCATTTTTTCACCAAATTTTATTCACTTGAGCCATGTCATTTTGTCCTAGGACCTCACTAGACATAGATCTCCTTAAGCCATCCTATCACCCTAAATCATAAATCAATGTCTTAAGGGGTCCTAATATGACATTTCTTAATGGGATGAAATAAGTTTTTAAAATTTGGTGAAGTTGCCCAAGGCAACCAAATTTAACAATAACAAGATTGTGCAAGATTATAATATGAATGATATTTGAAACAAGACCTATCTCAATCAATTGTTCCACAAGAAAATGTTCTTCACTAAAGCATTCATTTTGTCTTAGGACCTAAAAATCAAATTTGGTTGCCTTAGGCAACTCTACCAAATTTGATTCCCTTAAGCCATGTTATTTTTTCCTAGGACCTCACTAGACATAGATCCCCTTAAGCCATCCTATCACCCTAAATCGTAAATCGATGTCTTAAGGGGTCCTAATATGACATTTCTTAATGGGATAAAAAAATTTCTTAAAATTTGGTGAAGTTACCCAAGGAAACCAAATTTAACAATAACAAGATTGTGCAAGATTATAATATGAATGATATTTCATGATCTAGGTTGGTCAATTAAAACAAGACCTATCTCAATCAACTGTTCCACAAGAAAATGTTCACTAAAGCATTCATTTAGTCTTAGGACCTTAAAATCAAATTTGGTTGCCTTAGGAAACTCCACCAAATTTGATTCCCTTAAGCCATATTATTTTGTCCTAGGACCTCACTAGACATAGATCCCCTTAAGCCATCCTATCACCCTAAATCATAAATCGATGTCTTAAGGGGTCCTAATATGACATTTATTAATGGGATCGAAAAATTTCTTAAAATTTGGTGAAATTTCCCAAGGCAACCAAATTTAACAATAACAAGATTGTGCAAGATTATAATATGAATGATATTTCATGATCTAGGTTGGTCAGTTGAAACAAGACCTATCTCAAGCAACTGTTCCACAAGAAAATGTTCTTCACCAAAGCATTCATTTTGTCTTAGGATCTTAATCAATTGTTCCACAAGAATCCTATAGGATCTTAATTATAATATGAATGAGATAAATCATGATCTAGGTTGATTAATTTATGGTTTAGGGTGGTAGAATGGCTTAAGGGGATCTATGTTAAACTCTAAACCATAAACCCTATAACATTCATAAATTGTCTAATATTAATAGTTAATTGTATTTTCATTCAAGTAACTTGCCTTAGACATAAATGAGGCTTAAAAGTTTATTTTATCATATGTATTCAATTAGGCCATTTATATTGAATGGTTTAAGGGTATAAATCCTAAACATGTTCTTACATTTTGAAATTACAAATCTAATGCAGGTTCACTCATATCTTCTAGATATCACATGGATCGATTCAATAATATTCGCAATCAACCTCCACGCCCTCCATCTCCACCACCTTCACCTCCACCTCCACCCACTCCACCTCATAACCCCCCACCTCCACCATCTAAAATCAATGGTTCTCGTTTGCAAGCACAAATCAATTCAAATGTTAGAACCATCCAAGATCAAATCAACATTATTCAAAATGAAGAATTTGTCGCACCACCTGTGAGGAGGATTGCATCTAGGATGCAAACCATTGTTGATGTTGTTAGGGCTATGGATGGGATCTTAGATGAGCATCGAAAATGTCTAGAGGAGAGGAGAACTTTTGATTCTGAAAAGGAAAACACAAATAAATGAAGAGATGCAGTAGAAAGCAACAATAGTTTTTAAATTAAGACAATGATCTTAAATAGTTATGAATTTATGAATTTGGTGAACGATGGATATTTTATGTGATGAATTTGGTGAACGATGGATATTTTGTGGGACGTGAATTTATGATTTTGGTTATAGATGGATGGTTCTAGATGGATA
Organism: Sequoiadendron giganteum; assembly: GCA_007115665.2. Lineage (NCBI taxonomy): Eukaryota > Viridiplantae > Streptophyta > Pinopsida > Cupressales > Cupressaceae > Sequoiadendron > Sequoiadendron giganteum. Next base: position 274,465,320 of record CM021108.1, on the reverse strand, counting down.
TATATGCGTTAGACATAAAATGAGATTTTTGTGAATGTTTCAAGTTTATTGTTTACTATGAACACATGTATTAAAATTGCACATATAGTTGTTAAATTTTGAAATTTTTATGTACATAGTTTACTTTAATGATGTATGCATGCAAATTATGCATGGTATTTTTTATTTTAAATGTATGTACATGTTAAATGTAAGTATATTAAATGCATGGTATTTTTTTATTTTAAATGTATGTACATAGTTTACTTGATCAAGTTCAATCAATGTATATGTGTGTTTCAATTTTATATGATCTTAATATATGTATGCATGTATCATATTTAAACAAATTTGCATGTCTATTTCAAATTTAACTATTTCTTGTAATTTTTTAAGTTTGTATGTTAATTTAGTATAATTTAATGCAGGTGCACACTTATATCTCATATCATGGATGATTTTAATATTGATGATATCATCAATCCACCACCTCATCCACCTCCACCTCCACCTCCACCTCCACCTCCACCTCCACCTCCACCTCCCCCTCCACCTCTTCCTCCACAACCTGTTGCATCTGATGAGGCTCACTTACGAGCACCCATAAATGATCAGGTTGCATCAATACAAAATCAAATCAATGATATGCAGAGTCAAGCATTGATTCCACCTCATGTTAGATGTTTTGCATCTGCAATGCAAAATGTTGTGGATGCCATCAAGACCATTGATTCTGATCTAGATAGGCATAGATGAGATAGAGAACAAGTGAGACAATTTTATGCTGATGGTCTCTCTTATAAAGAAATATTAGACCTTAAAATAATGAAAGCCCACCTAGCCCCCTACTTTCTCGACCTCGTTACTTGACAGCCCATTCATGCGAACAAATCTAGAATATCCATGAGGTGGTGCATACGTCCACAAATGAGTGCACATTTTTGGGATCGATGGTATATGGTTTTTGATAGTCCCCCACATGCTAATTGGGAGTGCCCATTGTATTTTTTGAGGAAATTATATGTAGAGTTTGTTATGGGGCACAAGCCCAATTATTTTGATTTTAAATCATTTCAGGATGTTGGTGGTGACACGCCACAATAGAGGTTAGGGGCAAGGGTTGATCCCTTATGCCCTTTGCATGCACAACCCCTTGTTGTTGCTCCTGGCCTCCCATTCCTACACCTATGCATCATCGATCTATGGTCTTGACATTAGGTTCCCTTAGTACACTCGCAGGAGACCTTGATCAACATACTTCTGCGATAGCGGGTGGGGAGCATAGAGACGATGATGATGGAGGAGTGTTCTATGGAGTTGGTCCGAGTACCACTCCAGGAGTGTCGAGGCCTGTCCCACATGTATGTACCAGTTGCCATCAAGTATGCTATGGACTTGATTAGGCCACACCTAGTTCGGGTGGACGTGGAGATTCAGGTGGTTCATTTGGTCACATCAGTTCATTTGTAGAGTTTCTTACAAGAGGTGAACATCCTGAGGACACTAGTACACAGGTATAAATATGCATCTACACATTCATTTTATAAGAATTTTGATGAATGTATATATCAAAGTAAAGTTTGCAATAAATTTTAACAATCAAATTTTTTGGTGTACAGACGATAGTAACGATGGGGCAATCATCCGTTCCATGATTACATACATCGACACCAGTCCTAATCAACAAACCTTATGGGGTATTTTGATTACAATTTTTTAAATTATAAATGAAATGATTTTTAACTTGAGTTTTAAATTTATAATTGAATAACATATATGTTTGAAATATGAATGTTGGTTTAGGTGAGTCAATCAGCTTCCACGTCGATTCCACCTGAGGGGTTATTGAGCACTCCTCCACTATCGGCCGTTGTAGACCAGGGGCAGGTACATTTATATTGTAAATTGTTTAACTTACATTAGTATAGTTACAATTATGAATTTTTAATTCACTATATATATGAAATGTGCATGTACAATTGTAAATATTATAAGCTTGTGTTACATGTCTATCTAGGTTGATACCACAATCAGAATGGGCATCATGAAAACATTAGATTTTACGGTTACTCGTGAGGCCTCTGATTTTTAGGTTGTTTAAATAAATTTCTACACAAAATGTGCAAAATTGAATATATATATACCTAATTCAAGTATGTACATGCTTTAAATTTGATCTTGTAGGACTTTGTTAGTGTGACTTTCAACCTTGACCCAGACATAGTTACACCTCCAAGAGGGCATGTGGAGCAGGCTCCAGATCAAATGGTCATTTAAATTTTTTATTATATTTAAATTCAATTATAAATTATATATTGTGAATATATAACTAAATAATTTTAAATTTCAAATTGAATATTGATATAATTTGAGCTAATACATGTTTTAAATTCTTTTTCTTTTATAGCATGTGACACATCTAGTAGTTGAGAGTGTACAAACATGTCCTGCAGAAGAGGGTGCACAACCTATGGATATGGTACAATTAAAATATGATAAATTATAAATTAATTTCAATTAAATCATTTTTAATTGTAGACTTGTGCATCTAATTTCAACTTTTTTTGTCTTGTTTGTGTAGATTGATTCAGAGAATGTAGAGGTTGCTTCAGGTGCAGTAGAGAATCCAAACCCAGATATGACGGTAATTTAATTTTAATATCATGAATTATAAATTAAATTGTCATTAATTTTTTTTTCATTGTCTTACATATGATTTCATCTTTCTCTTATACAGAGTGTTTCAGGTCATCTGCATAGTCTGCATGGCACAAAGAGGTCTCTTGATCATAGAGACAATACATGACCTAGAAACATGATTTTGTGGGTTATATTTGTTTATTTTGTGGACTATATTTTTGGTTTGTCACGTGCTTTGTTGGACTTTATAATTCATGGTTCTTGAGTACTTAGTTGGACTTTAGTTCATGGGTTGTACTCTGATGGACTTTTGTTCATGCACTTAATATATTTACATAAATTATGGACTTTATTATTGTTTGAAATTTTAATTTACACATATACATTTATGCATTTTATGTTCATAGTCAAGATATTAATATAGGACATTAATGTGAAATTAGATATAAATATGAAATTAAAGTTGAAATTAATAGGACATTTTAATAATTATAGTTTACAAATTTAGTGATTTCATACATGATATGTGCATTCAATAATTAGCTATAATTAGTCAATGAACTTATTCAATTCACGTCAATCAATAATTAGTCAATAAATCATAATTTACAAACCAAAGCAATTCGTTTATATACCAGAAAGGATAAAATTTTAAGAAATAAACAAAACCATACAAGATTAGAGAACAAAAGCATTAATAAATTCTATAAACAATAAAATCCAACACTAATTTATAAGCTGTCAAAACAAATAATGGCATCCAATACTATTTTTTAAGCTGTCAACACAAATAATGGATTCCAATACTAAATTATAAGGCGTACATTGAAAACAAATAAGGGGACATCTTAAGGGGTCATAATACAACGTCTTAAGGGGACAGCTTAAGGGGTCATAATATGACATCTTTAGGGGATGTCTTAAGGGTTAATAATAGAACGCCTTAAAGGGATGTCTTAAGGGTTCATAAAAGAACGTCTTAAGGGGTCATAATACAAAGTCTTAAGGGGATGTCTTAAGGGTTCATAATAGAATGTCTTAAGGGGATGTCTTAAGGGTTCATAATAGAATGTATTAAGGGTTCATAATGCAATGTATTAATGGTTCATAATACAATGTATCAAGGGGATGCCTTAAGGGGTCATAATACAATGTCTTAAGGGTTCATAATACAATGTCTTAAGGGAATGTCTTAAGGGGTCATAATACGAAATCTTATGGATATAATTGATTTAACAATAATGTATGCATGAAATTTAGTGATTTGAAGACATACAAGGACATATATGTACATATATGTCATCTCAAAATAATGTTTACAAAATTTGGATATGCCATCTCAAGAACTTCTCAAACTCATGCCCAAAATGTACTAGGTCTTCACACTGCCTAATATCAAAAAGGTACAAGCAATATCAATGAAATCATCAAAACATACATAATTTAATTTATATAAAACTAACTATATGTACACAACTCAAGTACCTACATTTAAAAGTATTCCACAAGTGTGTAGGTTGAATCCAGGCATCCTCTCCTTTTTGTTTCAAAGTACGAGATCAATGCAATGATGGATTAAGGATACAAAAAAAGAATAATAAAACAATTTAAACTATCAATGTACAAGCAATATCAATATGTAATCAAAACATGTATTTAAATACATTTTTACTAATAATTACCTCTATTTAAAAGGACAATATAAAACTTAAACTATATTTACCTGTATTTACTTATTCCATTGTACCATCTGCATCCTCTCTCTTTTGTAATGCATCTATGATTGTATCATGCTCTTCCATAGAAATTTTCCATAACACTTTATTTGCAGGTCTTCCGCGATACCGATCTAGTTTTATATTTGTTGCCACCACCAAATGTGAATAATGTATAATTTTTTTATGCGGTTCATAATCTTCGAATGCAAGTAGACCATTCTTCCTTGCTAGGTATTTTTGTAGCCAAGTGCCAAAAACCACAACCGATCCTATTGGAAAATATGAAAACAATCATCATATAAGTTCTCAAATTTTTCTTAATGAGATGAAAAACTTGTTCTAAAATATTGTTTAAGGGGATCAAAAAAATTGTTATCAAAATTTGCTTAAGGGGATGTCTTAAGGGGATCATGGTACCTGTTGGATAATGATAGCCATCATCATCTTCTCGAGGTGATATTAACTTATGTTTACTCTCCACACAACGAGCCAACCAATATTTTTTAAGCTCTTCATTCCCCTCAGGTGCAACAACAACATACACATGTGCTGCAAACAAAAATTGATTTAATAACTTGCGCATATCAATATTAAAAATTTAGTATTACAAAATAACTTAATAAAGCGAAATTAAATGAAATAAATTGAATTAAATTAACTTCTTGTACAAGGTTTGAAACACGGTAATAGTCTTTAGATGCAAACACTTGATCATTTTCTTCAATAGTTCTTTCATATTGATCATGTGCTTGTGAAGGTGTCAACGATCTTTGCTCCCACTGTTCAACCCATTTTGTATTTTCACATGCTTCCCAATCTCCTGAGATGCAAAACTCGAAAAAACATGCAAGCCCCCTTGTCTAGATAGTCCATGTGCTTGCTGTCAAACTCCTAAATGAATTCCATTTAGTAGATCCACTAATTGTCTCACAGTCAACTCTAGGTACAATGTTATCTTCTTCAACCAACCAAAAGAATCGATGAAATCTAGAGTACTCACTTGAACCAGGTGTAGATAATATTGTATTACACCAATCGACAATCCACGTGCATCTTTAAATTTTACTGCATCTTCAAATTTTAATTGTTCTCTAGAAAGAATTCTTTTGACACACGCACCAGCTCAATCATGTTCTCCTTTACCATGCCTAGCTTAAAAAAAACTCCATATATGTTGGACATTAAGTTCTTTGTGAATCCTACTTAGCCAATAGAACATTCGAGCATTCTTGAACTACCCCGTACAATTATTTGATCATATGAGGTGTTCTTTCATATGGACTCCTCTTTCTCTTAAATTTTTGTAAAATATACTGAAACAGTATTGAACAAACTCTGATGAGTGTAATCGGTTGTCACTCAAATAAAAATGATACTCCCTCAAAACTTTTCTATCATCCTCAGTTCTATTATTTGCATGTCTATAAACAATATGGACAAACATAGCTACTTGCACTGAATTATAATACTGTGATTGAATTTCCTCTTGCGGAGCTAGAGTATAATTTTCTGCAAAATGAACCACTGAAAGTATAGTACCAATTGGAAATGTGTTTCTACATGCACGAAATTGGCCCTCAAGCCATCGAGCATGTTGAGAGTGCATGATATATTTTGGTACTATCTTATTCTTAAATTCACTCATGAATGCATGCACACTAACTTTTTCTGTAACTAAATCACAACACTTTCCTATTTTTCCATCTTTTAAAGAATAGTGAACATTCTTAAATCTTTTAACTTCTACTAATTGTTGTCCAAAATCATTATCAACACTTTCATGCATACAAATTCCTAAGAATGAAAGGTTTCCACAGTCAATGCATTGTCTAGAAATACAAGAACTTAAATAAAACAATTTACCATTAGATCTTTCACAAAACAAACTTGAAAAAAACTCCCTTATTGCTTTAGGTGGCATATTAATACCACATTCTTGTATAATCATGTTAGTATGCAAGGTACAACATATATATCGAAAAATATCATAAAAATAACGAAATTGAATATGCATTTTACAACAACAAGATATTCGTTGCTTATTAATTTTTACATACCACGGTTTACATTTTTCAAAAGACCTTTGCCTTATTTTAATATTACCGGGTAACACTAAATCACCATAGAATTTTCTATAAAATTTAGTTTGTGTTGTATCTAATAGGTGTTTTGGGTGAGGATCGCGAACTTTGGACCCCACCCTTAATTTTAAAACATCTCTAGCATTAGATGAAACCCTAGTATTATCATGCCAATATTTTTCAATCAAAGATTTAATTTCAACATTCAATTTCATATCAGACCTCGGGAGTCGACCACTGAAACTCCAACATTGGTTGATAGGATCATTTTCTATAATTATTCTTCTTTTTGCCGCTCTTAGCAATGTTTTAGGATGTATTTTTAAAACTTCACTAATATTTCTTACCATTCTTTTATTCAAAGTTGCTTTATTAACTATAGCAGTTGTTATAGCTCTTCTTGCTGCATTTTTATCTTTAGATCGACTATTTTTTCCAATCGATTGAATGACACTAGCAACAGTACACATAGCATGTTTTAATAATCGATCTTTTCTTTTTGGTTTAACAAAAAAGCCTAACCTTTTCATTATTTTCCTCATTTTTTGCATTCTCATCAATTGCATCATTAGTTCACATTTAATTGTAATTTTTTTATGATAAAAGAATTCGTTGTATATTTTATTTGCATGTGTTCTTATTTGCCTCCAATAAATTTGACCAAGAAGATTATAAAAAACACCACTTTCAATTTAAAAAAAAGTATTTTCATTAAATTCAACATCACATTCTAGATTTTCATCTTCATTTCAATTTCATTTTCATTTTCATTTTCATTTTCAACTTCAAAACAATTTACATTTTCATCTTCATTTTCATCAACAAAACGGTTTTCATTTTCATTTAAATAAAAAAAACGGTTTTTGTTTTCATTTTCAATAAAAGGATTATTCTCAATTTCATTTTCAACAAAAAGATCATTCTCACTATCATTTTCAACAAATTCTTAAAAGTTTCATCTCTCTGAATATTATCAATGTCAACATCATTAAGTCCAACATCTTGTAAAATTTCTACATACGAATTTACCATTTCACTAACATGTGGATTTGAAGATGTACCTGGATTTGTGCATATTGAAACATTATCCATAGCATTGAAAGAGGGATTTGAAGACATAGTAGGACTTGATTGTATAATCATATTCTTCTCCAAATTGACTTCTTGCAAATTCACTTCATCTACAACCATGGTCTCCTCTATGTTTTCATCTTCAATAGTTGTGGAATTGGATGCCCCCCATCATTCATTGATTTAATTCTCATTCTTCTTTCTCTTTGTCTCTGTCTCTCCTTCTCTTTGTTTGCTTCAATTTCTTTAGGAGTCAATGTCTTCCTCCTCTTATTACGACATTTATTTCCCATGATTATAAAATTATCAAGCACAAATGAATGTAAATAGTGAAATTCTTGAAACAATTCGATTCAAATTGGAAGTTCAAGACCTAAAAGGACTAAATTCTCCCTCTTGTGTTCCTCAAAACAAGTAGAAAACTAGCACAATTCCACTTTAAAACTAATTTCTTCATGCCTCCTTTGAAAAAATCAATTCATATTGCAAGTTGAAGACCTTTTGTTCTTTCTTTGAAAAAAATTATCAAAAAAGCAAGTCACCACCTGCAAAAAAAATGCTCAATGAAAAAAATAGACCAATTTTACTGTTCTCGGCCGTACATGTGAAGTTGCAGACTTCACAGTAAAATTTGACAGTAATTTAAAATAACATAGTGGAAGAGAAACGGGATCCCGATTATAAAATGGGATCCCATTCCCCTGCCAACGCTCACCGCATTCAATAATAGGAAACAGGATCCCGAGTTTAAAACGAGATCCCGTATCTTTAAATACGGGATCTCGATTTATAATCGAGATCCCGTTTTTTTTAATTTGAATTTTTTTTGGCCTTGTGGTCGGGGTTTTGCTTCGGATTCTAGTTCAAGAAAAGCATTGGGAGTCTGAACCTAGGCCTTCAACCTGGTTTGACCTGCAAGTTGAAGGTTCTAACAATGTTAGGGAAAAAAATCGAGTTTGGACATATGGCTGACGACTTTTTTTGCAGAATTTTTTGACGAAATTAAAACCCATTTTAGATGAGACAATGCAGATTTTAAATATGTAATTTTTTTACAATTGAGTTATTTTTTCTATTTTTCAATTAATTTCTGATGAAATTGGTCCATAAACTTTAAATATCAGTGTTTTTTACTATTTTAATAACTTTTGATCAACATAACATTTTGACGAACGGATTGCACAAGGGAAAACTTCAGACAATTCTTTTCAATTTAAAAAAAAAAAAATGCAAAAAATGATAACTTTAGGTCATCTTATGCATGTCGTACATGACCATTTTTCTAAATGTCAAATATGCCTGATAAAAAATTAACAAAAAAAAATATTCAATAAAAAATTACAAAAAAATATCCAGGGCACACTTCAGTGAGTCACAAGTCTTTTCCCAAAAGGATTTAGAAAAATATGATAATTTAAGTCAAAATATGGATGTCGTACACGTGCATGGTATGGTAAAAAAAAATGACTTTTAAATAATGGATTTTACAAATGACTATTATAACTCAATTTGTGCAATGTGGGTATTGAAATAAATTACATATTTGGAAACTAGACTCGAGTACTACATTTTATGATTACTGACTTGTTTGAAGATTTCATCTCTAAGTGCTTCAAATTTTAAGGTCAAATGTGTCAAACTTTGAAAATCAGGGAAAACACTTCCACTTTTTGGCCAAAAAGTGGACTCAACTTCTTGCCAGCACCCATAGACTTGTATAGGCCTGTGCAAGGAAAAAAAAATTCAGGAAAACAAAAAAAAACCAGTGATCGACGTTTACAAAAGTATATTTTCTTATTAGAAACTCAACAAAATCAACCCTCAACTCGGGGTATTATGGCAATATATCTTGATACCACCTTCCAACTACCCCTTGAGCCGATCAACCACCATAACCACCCTTTGTTAGACTTCTAAGATGGCAATTTGCCAATTTTGCTCTTAATTACCATTCATTCACAACTTGATTTTTCAAATACCACCTAACTGACCTATTAAGCCTTTTAAATACAATTGCAAGGTATTTCCATAGCATATAGAGATATAGAGAGAAAATACAATAAATATTTTAACTAATGAATTGTAAAAAATGGATTTTTGTAGTTTATATTCATGTCGTTGATTACATTGCATTGCACATCTTTCAAAGTCAAAGCATTACTTCACTTTGCATAACTAATAAGTAGATGCTGATAGATGCCAAAAATTTAATTACAATATAGTTTGAACAAAGTCAACCTAAGCAGTTATGCAATTTCTTCACATTGCATAACTAATAACTAGGAGCAGCTGTCAATTGCATTTTCTTATCTTGGCATTCTATGAGACCAAATTTCTTTGAGATATTTTTTCAAATAGTTCCTTGCCTTGTCTATGTTACCACATTTTTCATACATGTCTACCAAAGCATCTTCTCAAATAGTTCATTGCCTTGTTGCTATGGCTAAAAGCCTAAAACAAGTGATTTTGAAAAAGCTATGGATGCTTCGAAAAAACATATCAAAAGCATAATAGTAAGCAATAGCATAGACAAGGCAATGCACTGTTTGAAAAAATGCATCAAACAAATTGCTTTGAAATGATAAATTTAGTTGTGCTTTCACTCTTCTTTAACATTGTATATCTGCTCCTTTTTATGACAAGAGATTAAAAAACGTAAAAAATTGTATAACAAGAGATAAAAACTATCTTTTTTGAAATCGAAAGGCATTTCCATAGCATAGAGATATAGAGAGCACATAAAATAAAGAGTTTAACTAATGAAATGTAGAAAATAGATTTTTGTAGTTTATATTCATGCATTGCACATCTTTCAAACTCAAAGCATCACTTCACATTGCATAACAAATAACTAGATGCCGATAGATGACAAAATTTCAATTACAATATAGCTTTTACAAAGTCAACCTAAATAATTATGCAATTACTTCACATTGCATAACTAATAACTAGGAGTAGCTACCAATTGCTTTAGCTTGTCATGGCATTCCATGAGACCACATTTCTTTGAGGCATTTTTTCAAATAGTTCATTCCCTTGTCTATGCTACAACATTTTTCATATATGTCTACCAAAACATTTTATCAAATAGTTCATTGCCTTCTTGCTATGGCTAAAAGCCTAAAACAAATGCTTTCGAACAAGCTATGGATGCTTGGAAAAAATCTATCAAAGCATAATAGTAAGCAATAGCATAGACAAGCCATTGAACTTTTAAAGAAAACGCGTCAAAGAAAAGTGGTCTCATGGTGATGGAATGCCATGAAAAGCCATAGACAAGGTAGTGAATTGTTTGAAAATATGCCTCAAATAAATGTGGTCTCATGGTGATGGAATGCCATGATGAATGCCTATGGTGATGGATTGTCATGGAATTCCATCACCATGAGAACACATTTCTTTGAGGCATCTTTTTAAACAGCTCATTGCCTTGTCTATGGTATGACATTTGTCATACATATCTACCAGAGCATTTCATCAAACAGTTCGCTGCCTTGCTGCTATGGCTAAAATCCTAAAATAGGTGCTTTCGAACAAGCTATGGATGCTTGGAAAAAATCTGTCAAAGCATAATAGTAAGCAATAGCATAGACAAGGTAGTGAATTGTTTAAAAAAATGCCTCAAATAAATGTGGTTTCATGGTGATGGAAGGCCATGACAAGCCATAGACAAGGCAGTGAACTATTTGAAAAAATGCCTCAAATAAATGCAATCTCATGGTGATGGAATGCAATGACAATAATCACCATGAGACCACATTTCTTTTAGGAATTTTTTCAAACAATTCACTACCTTGTCTATGCTACCACATTTTTCATACATGACTACCAAAGCATCTTCTCAAATAGTTCACTGCCTTGCTGCTATGGCTAAAAGCCTAAAACAAGTGATTTTGAACAAGCTATGGATGCTTCAAAAAAATATATCAAAAGCATAATATTAAGCAATATCATAGACAAGGCAGTGTACTGCTTGAAAAAATGCAACAAAAAAATTGCTTTGAATTGATAAATTTAGTTGTGCTTTGATGCAGAGCCAAGGTGGAGAAGACTCACAACAATGGAAATGTCAATTCTTAGTCAAAGAAATTTTCTTCATAATGATTCAGCCTAATAGGCATCAACTCACCCTCAAGGTTTTCAAACCTTTAATATTGCAAAATAACAACAAATCTCCACCAAGGCCCTACAAAGACTCTCAACATTCATACAATGACAATTTGAAAACAATCTCCAAGTCAGGTTCATTGAAATCTCCAAAACTTAGCATTTTACTCATTTAACAACAAGCTGTCCTTGTACCCCTATCATCAGTCCCAACACACTGCCACCATGCTTCTTCACTATTTTATCAGTTTTATCTATCTCTGTAGTTACAAACCTTGCTTTCTTTACTCTCACATCTACAAGAACAGGACATTCTATGGTTCCCACCATAAGACTTTCACACAAACCCGGTGTCATTACCTCCTTTGCTGCTACATCGGTCCTTATATCCACTGCCCCTATATTACTAGACCTATAATGGTCCCCAAAACCAGAATTTTTGATTTCCCTCACAACACTTACAAGCTCTTTGTTCCCACACATGATGATTACTTTGGATTTCCCTTTCACATCCTCTAGAAGTGGAGTCAAAACAAACGTATGGCTATCTTTCCTTATGGTATACTTATTTTCTTTCCCATCATGCATGGAACACCTATCATACTACCATGGTCTTCCAAGGAGTATGTGATAGCAGTCCATTGGAAGAATGTCACAAATAACACTATCCCTATACTCACCAGTCTAGAAATCTACAATAGGTTTCTCATTTACTAACAAAGATTTACCATCACTTAACCAAGATACTTTGTAAGGTAAGCCATGAGGGATTCTTTTCAAATTTAGTTTATTCACCATTTCACAAGAAACCATGTTTTCAATTGAACCTGAATCCACTACCATCCTACATACTTTACCTTGTACCTTGCAATTGATTCTGAAGAGTGATTTCCTTTGTGGGGATTCTTTAGAGATTGGTGCCTTGAGCAATGTTATCCTAATCATCAAACTCTCTCCAACTTCAGATGTAAGGTTCACCACAGTTGAGGTCACACTTTCTTCATCCTCATGCACTAGTTTATTCCTCCTCTCTCCACCATAGGAACTTGAGCCTTGCTTTTCAGGGCACTTGAAGGTTGGATGTCTAGGCTGGTTACAAGTGTAGCATCTTCCTGAGAACTGGTAGGAGCCTCTTCCTCCACTAAATCTGCCCCTTGAACCTCTCCATCCACCTCTGGAATTAGATTGATCTTGGTCCTTCTTGTCATCTCCTTGAGTCTCATTGTTTTCCTTGAAATTAGGATTTAATCCTCTTCCTCTAGAAGTGTTTCCTCTTCCTCTTGCTTCTTTGTCTTGCCTTCTCTTCATTTTCTCCTCCACCCTGATTGCCATTTGATAACAGTCCTCTACAGTTCTAGGATTAGCCAAAACTAATTCATCTTGTATGTTTAACCTTAAACCACCAATATATCTAGAAATCTTTTCATCTTCATTCTAATGATGACCAGATCTTAAACTCAATTTATAAAAATCCTTAGTATAAGACTTAATATCCATCTCCCTTTGTCTTAAATTTTGCAACCTCTTAAACAACTGAACTTGATGATCCTTGGGTAAGAATTTACCTTTGAGTTTTGATATTATCTTATCCCATGATGTGATTTTAGACTTTCCTTGCTTCCTCCTCTTAGATTGAAAGTAATCCCACCATACCAAAGCATGACCCTACAACTTAGTTTTTGCAATCTTGACCCTTTGTTGTTTAGGAACCTCATCCCATTCAAAATGGTTATCAATTGCAGCAATCCAATCCAATAGTTCTTCATCATTTAAACTACCACCATACTTAGGAACATCAAGTTTTACCTTAGGCTTGTCAGTCTTCACTACCTTCAGCAACCTTGCAATTATTTGATCCTCTAGAGTAAGCTCTTCTTCCACATCTTCAAACTCCTCATCTTCCTCTTCTTCAGTCTCAATCTCTTCCACTTCCCTTCTTTTATTTGTCTCCAAGTCTATGAATCTATCTTCCAACTCTCTAAGCTCTCTTGCATGCCTATCTTTCATCTCCTTCATCTCTTTAGCCATATCATTCTTCTTTGGAGGCATCTTAGCAACCTTGCCTCTTCACCTTCTTCTTCAACCTGCAAAATGAAAATAGATCTACTTCCTAATGCTCTGATACCACTATGATGCAGAGCATCAATAACCAAACTCCTCAACACCATCATTTCTTCAAGGGATTTCAATCCCAAACAGAATCAGGAGAAGATCAAATTAAACAAACAACTTGTTTACTAAAATTTTCATCAATTTCTCTTAAAATTCACTTTATTTCTTCAGTTCTATAAAACTCCAAGACAACATGTCATTTTCCCAAATCACTAAAATCATATTCTAGACCATTATCAACATCTAATTGACTGATCTTAACAAAAAAACTTGATCAAAGGCATTGAACCAACCAATACTTCAATATTCACCAAAACCTCCTTGATACAACTCACACTCCCCAAGGCTAATAGACATACATTCTTACCTTCAAAATATTATCAGACTTACAAGAGCCTCATAATCATCATGCTTCTAATAGAAACAAACCAATAACATATTCACATAACTCCGAGTTATCAAATTTACTGATTTTCATAGTCATAACACCATTCTTCATCAAGATTCCACCCTAGTCTAAACATCAAATCAACAACCTTAACCTTTAAAATTTTCCCAAATCATTGAAATACCTTTGAAAAAATTATTTAAGCAGTTACATCACAAATATAATCACAAATACCACTAGCCTCTGTTTTAACACTCATTTCATCAATTTCCTTATAGGTTAGCAAAGCCCTAAATCGGGTGATACAACTCTACCATCTTTGCATCAACACAAGCTTGATATATTTTTGGAGACCCATTATAGAGTATTTAGACATATCACAAAAACATTTCCACTTGTTTTGAGAGAAACATCAGAAAACTGGTCTGATACGCTGCTCCTAGCCACAAATTAGGCCAAATTTGCAAGGCGACTACCAACAAATCATCTCCAAATCACTAACCAACCTTAAATAGTATTTTGTCATACCTCCAAACTTAGAATTCCATCATTTTCAAGAGTTATTAGATCCACTAAAACATTTAAATATCAAAACCCTTGAATATAGGCTTTATAAGCAAAATAATGAGGGTTTCTTGGAATATCACCTTCCACATCTTCTACCAACATGCCATATCTTCCAACACCTTTAAATACACCTGAAAACATCATTTATATCCTTCTCAAGCCATGGAAAACTCTATTTCTTCATTGTGCATGACTGTAGCATCAAATTTTGTGTGGAAACCTTCAATTTTTATGTGTAACAACAACTTCATCTGAGCATTCTTGCATTCCCTTGTACCTACAATCATAAAAAACATTCAAAACACCCTAAAATTAACCTACTCCACCAATATACTTGGCCTACATTGGTGCAGTAGTGATGAAATGCTCTATTAGACTCCCAAAACCACTGTAAAAAGAACTCTAACTGAGACACATAAAACTGTCTTTTCTACTTTTGTTTCTTAAGAAATGACCTCCAAATTCTTTGAAAAGGAATTTAACTTCTTCCTAACATATATCACACAAAAAATCTGGTTACAATAATACCAACCCCCTTTTTGCATGCCTTACAATGTCTTTTATAACTTTTTCCCTCTTAGCATTTGCCTTTTCTAACTTCTCATCGGTGCAACTACCCTTTTAACTCTTAATCTTCCTTGATTTATGCTCTCTCTTGCTGCATAATTACATCATGATTACTTTTTAACAACATTGTATTATTTGCATTTTTTATATTTTCACCTCCTAGTGACTTATTTTATGACTTGATTACATTCAAATTAGCCATTACAAGGCCTTGACACACCATTTTGGCTTGAACATACAAATTGGACAAATTAGCCTTTTGAAGGCATTACAAGCCATAGACAAGGCAGCGAACTGTTTGAAAAAATGCCTCAAATAAATGCGGTCTCATGGTGATGGAATGCAATGACAATAATCACCATGAGACCGCATTTCTTTCAGGCATTTTTTTAAACAATTCACTGCCTTGTCTATGCTACCACATTTTTCATACATGTCTACCAAAGAATTTTGTCATACAGTTCACTGCCTTGTTGCTATGGCTAAAAGCCTAAAACAAGTGCTTTCAAACAAGATATGGATGCTTGGAAAAAATCTATTGAAGCATAATAGTAAGCAATAACATAGACAAGGCAATGAACTGCTTGAAAAAATGCCTCGAAGAAATGTGGTCTCATGGTGATGGAATTCCATGATGAATGCCTATGGCTATGGATTGTCATGGAATTCCATCACCATGAGAGGGAATTTCTTTGAGGCATTTTTTCAAACAGTTCACTGCCTTGTCTATGCTACGACATTTTTCATACATGTCTACCAAAGCATTTTATCAAACAGTTCATTGCCTTGCTACTATAGCTAAAAGCCTAAAATAGGTGCTTTCGAACAAGCTATGGATGCTTGGAAAAAAGTCTATCAAAGCATAATAGTAAGCAACAAGCTATGGTCTCATTGTTTTATTTCACATGAAAATCAACACGATTTTATTCGCATTTTTTTGCAAGTTTTAAAAGCATTTTTTGCCCATTTTTTAGTTTTTGCAGATCAGATGAGAAGTTTCTAAGTGTCACAGTGTCCGAGTAATAGCATGCTGAGGTTTGCAACCATTTTGCACTTTGGACCCTTAAGGGATCGATCCAATTGAATGTAGCTCAGAGCGATTCTGCATATTTGGGTACAAAAGAGGACCATGCCTAGTGTAAACATACATATTCAGATGCGTTGGAACAATTTGTTTGGTCACACGAGCTGCAAAATGAAAGTTGCACCACTTTGCAACTTTCAACTACTTGCATTTGACAAATTTTTCCTCGAGTGAAAATTCGCCACCATAGGAAAAAGCCACTAAGATAGCAAAAACCGAGCAAGGTTATTGTAGAGGGGCCCAACATGATCCCATAGGATCAAACAAGTAGTTTCTACGTGTCATGGTATCCGAGTAATAGCATGCTGAAGTTTGTAGCCATTTTGCACTTTGGACCCTTAAGGGATCGATCCGGTTGAACGTAGCTCAGAGCGATTTTGCGTGTTTAGGTGCAAAAGAGGACCATTCCTAGTGTAAACGTACCCAATTGGACACGTTGGAATAATTCGTTTGGTCATAGGAGCTGCAAAACGAAAGTTGCACCACTTTGCAACTTTCAACTACTTGCATTTGACAACTTTTTTCCCGAGTGAAAATTTGCCACCATAGGAAAATGCCTCCAAGATAGAAAAAACTGAGCGAGGTTATTGTAGAGGGCCCCAACATGATCCCATAGGATCAGATGAGAAGTTTCTAAGCATCACAGTGTCTGAGTAATAGCATGCTGAAGTTCATAGCCATTTTTCACTTTGGACCCTTAAGGGATCGATCCGGTTGAACGTAGCTCAGAGTGATTCCACATGTTTGGGTGCAAAAGAGGACCATTCCTAGTGTAAACATACCCACCCAGATGCATTGGAACAATTCATTTGGTCACATGAGATGCAGAACGAAAGTTGCACCACTTTGCAACTTTCAACTACTTGCATTTGACAACTTTTCCCCCAAGTGAAAATTCGCCACCACAGGAAAATGCCTCCGAGATAGAAAAAACCGAGTGAGGTTATTGTAGATGGGCCCAACATGATTTTTTAGGATCAAACAAGAAGTTTCTAAGCATCACGATGTCTGAGTAATAGCATGCTTAATTTCACATCCATTTTGCACTTTGGACCCTTAAGGGATCGATCCGATTGAACGTAGCTCAGAGCGATTCCACGTGTTTGGGTAAAAAAGAGGACCATGCATAATGTAAACATACCCACATGGATGCATTGAAATATTTTGTTTGGTCACATGAGCTGCAGAACGGAAGTTGCATCACTTTGCAACTTTCAACTACTCGCATTTGACAACTTTTTTTTCGAGTGAAAATTTGACACCACAGGAAAATGCCTCTGAGATAGAAAAAACTGAGAGAGGTTATTGTAGAGTTTTCCAACATTATCTCATAGGATTAGATGAGAAGTTTCTAAGCATCACGGTGTCTGAGTAATAACATGCTGAATTTCACAGCCATTTTGCACTTTAGACCCTTAAGGGATCGATCCGATTGAACGTAGCTCAGAGCGATTCCGTGTGTTTGGATGCGAAAGAGGACCATTCCTAGCATAAAAGTACCCACCCAGATGTGTTGGAACAGTTCGTTTGGTCACACGAGCTACAGAACGAAAGTTGCACCACTTTGCATCTTTCAACTACTTGCATTTGGCAACTTTTTCCTCGAGTGAAAATTTGCCACCATAGGAAAATGCCTCTGAGATAGAAAAAATAGAGCGAGGTTATTGTAGATGGGTCCAACATGATCTTTTAGGATTAGATGAGAAGTTTCTAAGCATCATGGTGTCCGAGTTATAGCATGCTGAATTTTGTAGCCATTTTGCACTTTGGACCCTTAAGGGATCGATCCGGTTGAACGTAGCTCAAAGTGATTCCACGTGTTTGGGTGCGAAAGAGGACCATGCCTAGTGTAAAAATACCCACCCAAATGTGTTGGAACAGTTCGTTTGGTCACACGAGCTGCAGAACGAAAGTTGCACCACTTTGCAACTTTCAACTACTTGCATTTGATAACTTTTTTACTGAGTGAAAATTTGCCACCACAGGAAAATGCCTCTGAGATAGAAAAAATAGAGTGAGGTTACTATAGAGGGGCCCAAAATGATCCCATAGGATTAGATGAGAAGTTTGTAAGCATCACGATGTCCGAGTAATAGCATGTTGAAGTTCGCAGCCATTTTTCACTTTGGACCCTTAAGGGATCGATCCAGTTGAACGTAGCTCAGAGTGATTCGACATGTTTGGGTGTGAAAGAGGACCATGCCTAACATAAACATACCCACTCAGATGCCTTCGAATAGTTCATTTGGTCACATGAGCTACAGAATGAAAGTTGCACCACTTTGCAACTCTCAACTACTTGCATTTGACAACTTTTTCCTCCGAGTGAAAATTCGCCACCACAGGAAAATGCCTCTGAGATAGCAAAAACTGAGTGAGGTTATTGTAGAGGGGCCCAATATTATCTCATAGGATCAGAGGAGAAGTTTCTAAGAATCACGATGTCCAAGTAATAGCATGCTGAATTTTGCAGTCATTTTGCACTTTGGACCCTTAAGGGATTGATCCGGTTGAACGTAGCTCAGAGTGATTCTGCATGTTTGGGTGTGAAAGAGGACCATGCCTAGCATAAAAGTACCCACCCATACACATTGGAATAGTTCATTTGGTCACATGAGCTGCAGAACGAAAGTTGCACCACTTTGCAACTTTCAACTACTTGCATTTGACAACTTTTTCCCCGAGTGAAAATTCGCCACGACAAGAAAATGCCTCTGAGATAGCAAAAACCGAGCGAGGTTACTGTAGAGGGGCCCAACGTGATCTTGTAGGTTCAGACATAGATTTTGTAATCACCATAGTTTATGAGTAATACCTTGTCAAATATTGTTGCCCTTTTGCACTTTGCACCCTTAAGGGATCGAGTCGGTTGAACCATAGTAGTTGTTTTGTTGAATGTCATACCCTAAGGTATGTTAGAGATGACCTAGGTTGCATCAATTTCTATGAGGCATATGCTACCCATACCTTGTCAATCACTTGGAAACCATGTGAATCCCCCATGTTCTTAATGACTTGGAAACCCTTACCACATTGATCTATTGGTAGGGTTGCTTTGTCTTTGTCATATTGGTACAACAATTTTGAGATGTCTTCCTCTATAACCTCTTTGTTTAGCTCTTCCCACTTGGAGAAAACCATGGGTTCAAATTTGATGATAGAAGAGGCTTTTTTCTGTGTTATGGTTTTCCATATGTCTTAGGAGAAGATGGGAGTTGTCCTACATAAAAATACCCTTTAAGACCATAGTCTCTACAACCCTTGTCTTGTCTCGTATTTGGACCTTGATATTTGGAAAGGATTTATGATAGGTGGATGATGAGGCTAAAGTGGATGGATAAATATAGGATGATGAATGTGAGGCAATATCATTGTTAGGCACTTGGAGTATTTTTTTATATTTTTCTTCAAAGTTATGATAATAATGGAAAGGCCAAGGGTGAAGGGCACACAATCAACTGAGAGGGGGGATGAATTGGTAGATCCAAACAATTACAATTGTTAGTCTATGGTCAATCCTTTAGGGTCAAAACAACCTTTTCTTTTAAAATTTGTAAGAGGTTAGTCTCTAATGCCTTGAATGAGTCAAATTCACATGCATGAGTAGGTTGTTTTGTTATGATTGAATTTAATAAAGACTGAGTTGAGACGTTAGGGTTTTGTTACCTTTTGGGTCTCTTCTACCAGTTTTTCGAGCTTTCATGGCAGTCAGATGTGCTACAAGCTTTCAAATGGATTACAAAGAAGTTAATGTCAGTTCTCACACTTCTACATTTAATTTCCATCATCAAAAGGGGTATTGCAATGTCCACACTCATTGCTTTCTAGTTTAAATGCCTTAGAAATATTGTTGTAGGGAAGTTTCACGTGAAAATGCATATATGATGAGTAAAGGAAGATACAAAGATAAAAGGATACCATACAGAGAAAATCAATAACAAAGATAAAAGGATACCATACAGAGCTTAGAATTGATAAAATTTCAAGTGCCTTGTTTCCTTTCACTGATTTGGGAATGTTAGGTAAGAAAGTTGAGGCTTTCAACTTTAAGAATTTTAGGTCTCTATGAAGAATTTTGTGTCCCAAAACTTGAGATAGCAAAAATACCAGACAAGTGAAGGAAGATTGAAGGAGTTAAAAACAGTGATGAGGTTTTTGATGCTTATAGCAATATTATCTAGCAAACCCTTATTTCCTTTATTACAACAGAGCAACATGTAATAAGCTCATTCAAGCATTTATTCTAAATAAAGGCTAGAGAAAGAGTGCTAAGGTTGGTGTAAACATAGAGCTAGAACTTGCACGAAAGGTTGCTACAAATGACTTAGCAGAGGTAGGTTTAGTTTATGGGGAGCTTAACAATCAACCATTATTCTAGATAAAAGACATCATGATTTAGTTCAGTAGTTCTCATTGGATTCTAGTTTATGGTTCAGTAGTTCTCATCAGATTTAGTTGTCCCAAATGAACAAAATACTGCTAAGGGAGTATGCTTTGATAATTTGAACAATAGTGACAATTGTGTCAAAAAGAGAATATAAGGGCAAGGACAATGTCTAATAGGTAGAGATCAAAAGGGACTATGCTAATAAACTCAAAGGAGTAGATTTGATACTAAAAAGGAGTGAAGTGATGGCATATGATAGTTAATTGGAAAAAGATAGCGTCAACATATCAAATCATCAAGAGATAACATAGATTGAAGAAACCCTAGATGTTCAGATAGAGGGACCATTCAGGATTTCAAGGAAGATCACTACTAACAGTTGGTTAGGGTATTTGAAAGTCCATCAGAAGGTTTTGTGAATGAGGTTAAATAGTCTTTAGATGAATATAATATTTTCTTTTGTGGCTTTTGGGCTAGATAATCTGGTGTTTCTTGCTAGTCTTCTGCACTTTCAAGGAATAAAACTAGAGCCAAGGATTAATAAACCGTGGTCATCATTTAGCAAGGAGGGTGAAGCAGTAAATGATGTAGTTTCTATAAGTGGTAATGAAGATGATGCCCTTTTTGGATATCCTTTCTTTGAGGTCGGTCACTTCCTTATTATCAGGGTATTGAAAAAGATCCAATTTAGGAGGGCTGGAAATGCAAATTTTCCCTTGAAAAGTGATGGTTTTGAAGTGCTTTTCAATGAAATGTTGATGAAGTTGAGTTTGTAAGCATTTAAAATGTCAAGGTAGACCCTATAAAAGGTGTTTGGACCATTTACTTGTTTATTGAAGCCTGGGAATGAGGATTTTGACAAAACCCTTGTTTTTGCATTAGAAAAGGAGGTTTTTTTTGAGATGGGAGTGTTTTTGACCGTACAGGTGCAAACTAGTGCTGGATTCTATGGCTTTTGGGTTAGAAGGGTATTTGAATCCATGATTAGTTTCCTTAGTGTTTTGGAAAAGTTAGGCCAAAAGTCTAAAAAACCGATTTCCAACTGTTGCAAGGGAAACATATGTCAATAGGTGAGTTTTGAGGAATTCAATGAAGACAACTTTAAATGTAAGCCATGAAGCATTACAACTAATTTTAAATGTAATATACACATTTAATTGAGGCATATATTAAGGAATATACACATTTGCATGTATTAATTTCTCATGATTTTAATATATCAAAAATTACACTAAGTCAATGACAAATATTACAATAGTGATGAAAGAACATCTTGAAAATCTTCCCACTTGTCAATACTTGTAGCAATACATGCAGGGAAATAATCCTCGCATTTCCAGCACAGATCATGAAATATATTGTACTTGAGAAAGGACAAAAGGAGTTGTTGCTCAGTTTCATTTTTCCATTCCACCTCAGCTGGCCCAACTATTTGCATTCCAAAATGGTTCAAAACATGTACATCCCCTGCTCCCTATGAAACACATGGGTAGTAGCCTCTCTGTGGTTGTGTAGTATCATAGGAATTTGGTCCACAAAAAACCTGAAAAAGCCTCTCAATCTTAGACATAGACTCACATAAAAATCATTAAAAGAGCAATAACTAAATAATGTCAGTCATATAGTTGACGAGACCTACTATCACCTTCATGCATGCTAGATAAGGAGGTCGATTGAAGGTCCTACAATGGTGATGTGCCACTTTGCTACTTTATCATCTCTCGATGACCCTACGTATAAATTTCAAATATATCATTGAGAGGCTTAACAAAAAACGTGTAGCATATAAGAATCCGATAAATCTAGGAGATGGAAAAGAAAGAGAAGATTGACAACTAGAAAATGCACCAGCAACCAATGTTGTTCTTTTCTTATATACTTTGACAAACTTCAATATTACCTATAGTCATAATCAGAAAAGGATCAATGACAATTGTAAATGCATATGACATCAAACAGTAATGGTGAAAAAGCCTTATTGCAAGGTGTTGGTCCAAAAGAGTGATCAATAACACGGCTTTACAAATTCAATGTGCATACTTACAAATCAATCCAGGGAACCATTTGGGTCTGCTCTACTCTTTATTGTGTCGAGTATTGCCTCGTGGTTAGACTCACACACTTTCCACAAGTTCTTGTTCGTAGGTCTACCATTATATTTGATCAAACGAACGTTGGTGGCGACGACAAGGTTCGAATAGTGAAGAATTTTTTGATGCATGTCGAAGTCCTCAAACAACCAAACTACAACATTCTTAACTAGTTACCTTTGAAGCCATGTTCTAGTAACAACCACCGAACCTATAGGATATTCTATGTTTTCTTCATCTATAACTGTGGACTCCAATTTATTTTTGGCCTCGATACAACGACACAAGTAATAATCTATACCCTCTTCATTGTCTTCATCTGCAATCACCGCATAAATGTGCCCTACACTGATATGTTCATCTTGTTAGATTTATTTACTGAGCAAAATAATAAAACTTGTAAGTAAGATATATTACCTGGTTCTACTAGGTCCGATACATGATCAAAGTCAATGGATGATTGCATCTCCGTGATTTGTAGAGCCGTCAAAAGCTGATAAGTGTCAAGTGGGGTTAGACTTCTTATAAACCATTTGTCAACCCACTTTGTTGACTCACAATCATTCCATGATTGAAGTGTACATGCATAACAAAATCATGCCATCTTTGTTGTATGGATAGTCCATGTACCTGCATTGGAGCTTCTAAAAGAGTGTAGCTCGCTCGATCTTGTTAGTGTACAACAATCCTCATATTTTTCAATGTTAGTATCATCTACTAAATGAAAAAATCTATGAACTAAAGAATTAAATTTACTACCTAGACCCATTGAACCATTGCACCACTGTACAATTGATCTTGCATCTATCAACTTTACATTGCTTGTGTACTTTAACTCTTCTCATGCTAGGGCTCTTTTGATACATGCACCTGCTCCATCATGCTCCCCCTTTCCATGCCCGACCTCTGAGAAGTTCCACATATGCTGAACACCACTAATCCTATGCATCCTGCTCACCCAGTAAAACATTCTGGCGTTCTTGAATTGTGATGTACAATTATTTGACCATATGATATGTTGACTAAATGATATGCCCCTGCTAGCCAGATCAACATAGAACATATGAAAGCAACCTTGAACAAACTTTGTAGAATGTGTGCGATCATCATTGATGTAAAAACGATACTCCCTCAATACTTTCCTATTTTCCTCTGTACTATCATTTGCATGAATGAATGCTATATGCACAAATATAGCAACCTACACGGAGTTGTAGTACTATGATTGCACCTCATTCTGTGGTTGTAGTGTGTAGTTCTTAGCGAAGTCAACAACTGAAATGATATGACGAGTGGAAATGTGTCCTTGCATAACTTGAACTGTGAGTCCAACCATTATGCTCTGTGTGTATGCATTTCATAATCATAGACCACTTGATCATGAAAAATGACCATAAACTGATACACTAGAATCTTATCACTGACCAATTCACACTTCTTTGCTTCTTTCCCATCTTTTAGACTGTATGCCATTGTCTTATATTTGCCAAATTCCACAATTTTGTCTCCAATTGTGTGTGTACTAGCCATGTGTTGGTAAATTGGAAAATGTTGCATGCCACCACAATGATCACATGTGCCATCCAAACATGGTTTTTTGTAAAAAAATTGACCATCCTCTCTTTCACATAAAATGGAAGACAAAAATTTCCTTGACGATTTAGGTGGAGGCATTATGTTACATTCCTGCAAAACATTGTCAGTATGCATATCTACACATATATGTTGATAAACATCATAATGGTTAGAAAACTCAATATGAACCCTACAACAACAAGTAGTGCTTGGGTGATTTATTTTGAGATAAAAAGGCTTTAGCATTTCAAAATACCTTTGACATATTTTAATTTCAGGAAACATCTGTACAAAATCAACAAAAAATTGGGATTGAGTGGTATCCAAATAATGCATTGGATGTGGCTCACAGTTTTTACTACCAATTCTCCTTCTTACAACATCTCTTTGATTAGGAGAGGTCCTTGTGTTATCCTTCCAATAATTCACAATTAAAGATCTCAAGCCTTGAGCAATTCTTGTGTCTTTCTGTGCCACTCTACCCGAAAATTCCCATAACTCATTGCTATTTGGATCCTCCACTCTTTCATGCCTTCCTTTGGCTCTCATTAGAGATGATCTACTTATTTTCAAAAACTTACTTGCCTTTGTAAGATTCACCTTGTTCCTTGTTTGACTGCTTAATAGTGTTGTTGTCATCACACATCGTGTGGCACAACTATCCTTCATGCGTGAGGTGGAACCCATGCTCTCGTATGCACTCATCAAGTTCTTTACAATGGAATTTTTGCTTGAGTCATTCAAAACTCTTAGCCCAAGAGCCTTCATGGTGTGCCTAAATTTGAGTTGCCTCATCATTTCAACAAATAGTTTGCATCTTCCACCCTCACTTAGCTTCACAAAAAACAAACTCCATATCCTTTGTGCATATCTCTGACATGTACGTTTTGGTTTCTTATTAGGCATCCATTTCAAAACATTAGAATCAATATCAATAAAAAATGTAGGTTTTATATGCAAAAATCTAGGAGGAGTTCTCAAATGTAAATTTGTATCAATATTGGGAAGGTCAACAACATCAGGGATAGATTGTGTACCGTCAATTAGAGGTGCAATTCATGAGATACCTTGAGATTGACATGTAAATGATGTTGTACCTCCAACTTGAGATGCTGTTTGTGGAGTGCCTTCAAATAGAGATGTGTTTGCTGATGTACTTTCAAAACACAATGTTTTTGATGGTGTGTCTTCAATTGGAGATGTGATTTCTGATGTACCTGGAAAACCACATGTTGTTGTCAATGTGTCTTCAACTGGAGATGTGCCCCCAACTTCTGTATCCATTCCTATCCTTCCACGAACTTTCCTGATTCATGCCCTTTGTTTTTCCAATTTGACATCTCTCTTAGATTGCACGAGAATTTGTGGCTGTATGGGCTGCAATTCCTTTGCTTCACGAGCTACATTTTTTGATTCTCTTCTCCTTGCATTTTTAGCTGCACGTTCTTCTGGTTTTAGAGGCTTTGGTCATTTCCTCGGCATGACCTTCAATGCTACATGTTCACAGAAATACATAGAACAAAAGTAAGTAATGCATTTTACAAAAATATTGATATCGTTGATTACATTACATTAAATATGAAACACACCAAAGCATTTTATGAAAGAAGGCAGCAAGCTGTTTGGAATTATCAAACATGTCTATGCTACACAATATTTTTCATACATGATGGAGTTAGATGTTTGTAGGTTTAGATATTAGAGTAGGGATTTTGAGTGTGTTTGAAGAGTTGGAAAAGTACCTAGAGGCTGATGCAGTACATGTAGGGATCCACAATGAACTTGTTCAAAGATTTAGAGGAAGGCTCTTAATAGACTTACATACAACTTGATCACTTAACTTACCAAGAAACGCCATTTTTGATGCAGAGAGGGGTGTAAACCATTCAATACACTAAATCAATGAGAATCAATTAGATTCCTAAGCAAAACCAGATGTTCAACCGAAAATCCCAACTTCTACCAAGCTTTCCCTTGTAGCATAGGTAACCCGATTCAAGGGCCTTTTCACCAAGATTTTCCAAAACACTTGACAAACTTAGGGATGATTAAGATACCCATTTTCAAGTTATAAAACATAGGTAAACCCCAACATCAACTCCTTTGGACCAACATTGACTTCCAATAGACCCACCTTGGAAAAGGCTATTCAATTGGCCTAATTTACAAAGAGAGTACCTTTTAAACACTACATCTTCACTCAAAATCCTCAAACAAAAGTATTTTATGTGTCAAAACCTCCAATTTCTTGATTTGTTTCCAGGTCCAAGACCTCTAGACCTCTAATACACCAAACCCTCAATTTCAAGCAAAATACTTGGGGTTTTAATGAAACTCCTATCTCCCAGACCTGCTAGACCCATACAAAGCACCAAACACACTTACCAAACCCTACACATGGTGAATAATACATTACATAGATAGTCATTCCCGCATTTTGTCAAAACACCACTTGAAGCCCTAATTTTCACCATGAAAAGACCTTGCTACAATCCTAGAACATCATCCCAAACACCCAACCTTGACCCCACAACATTCTAAATAGGTTAGCCATGTATTTTAAAAGTTAGAGGACCCATTCCACAAGTTACAGTAGGCAAAAAAAGTGTAATGGGTTGAATTACATAATGAAACCCCTCAATCCAAGAACACTATGAAAGTAGGTAGCCGTAGTAAAAACAATATAACTTTCGCTATACAAAGAGTTAGAACCTCTAAATAGATGAAAATGAAAGCTAATTCATTAATCTACAACATCCAACCAGTTTCATATCATCTTAGAGTTTGTACAGGCCATACAACAACAAGAAAAGTGAGAGAAACCAATAAATTTCTAGAATTTAATAACGTTCTTCTTGATAAAAAATGGGGTACAAATCAACCAACAACCTCTCCTTTGAGGCATTGAAGGTTATTAAACATATTTTGATTTCATTCCAACTCCCTCAAACTCTGCAACTTTTGCATCTTTTAGCAACTTTTATGACCACGTTTAGCCAAATTGCAAGCTATGACGCAACTGAACTCCCTTAGCTCCAAACACATTATAAAATGCTCTAATTGACCTTACTGAACACAATATACTCAACATTAACTGAAATCCTACCATTTGACCATGCTCACTAAAGATGACATTTTTTGAAAAAATTGAGCTTACAAGGTGCTCCTACACCAGAGGCCTGAAATGTTGATTTTGAAGTTGTGTCTTTTGACTAGCATTATTGAACTTGAACTCTATAAAGGTTATGATGAACAATTCACGGATTAGAGTTTCTATTAATATTGAGTTTATTTCATTCTGTTAAGAGTGACTATTGTATGAATACAATATTTTGAGCAATAGACTTACATATGGTGGGTTTTGTTAAAATCTTCCAAAGGTTTAGAATGGTAGTCTTCTTGAAAAGCATAGCTTGTTATTTATGGATGATCTTTGTTTTGTTTTAGATGTGAATTGGTCGGTTCAACATTGAATTGAGGTTTTTGAGATTGAATATTGTTTGAAACTGATCTAATTATGATTGTTGAAGGTTTTGTCTCCTTGCTCTGCATCACAAACCTAGGGTATAAATTGTTGCCACCTAAATGAAAACTAGAGACTCTTGTGTTTATTTTTCTCAAAACAAAATTTTTGATTGTCAACAAAGTCATGAAGAATATGGATTCAAAGAAGGGTTTGTGATGCTATATCTTATAATTATTCACTATTTCTTTGGCAATGAGGTAACTTATAAAGACAATAAGCATTCTCAACTATGTCAACTCACTTGAATTTATCTAAGCACATGTGATGAAGCTGAATTTTTTATGGAACAAAGAAATTAATGGACACTTGCATTAACATTGATGAAAGCTATTAGGTTTTCCAAATTAGATGAAAATAAAAGTTTTCCAAATTAGTTGAAAAAAGAATGAAATACAGTGAATTCCACTAGCCATGTTGGAAATGGACTACTATAAGCAATGCAAATAAAATTCATAAGTAAATTTATGTTAAGTAAATGTCATGTTTTTATTTTTTTTGTTCTTCAAACTCATAAAAATTGAACCGTTTTATGCAAATCCCATCTAATTCAATGTTGAATTCTAAGTCCAATTGTTATGATTAATAAAATCATTAAGGAAATTTAGTTTATATTGTCAAAAATAAACAAATATACTAAATACAAATATTTCAATTTACCAAAATGAATATATTACCTCAGATAACATAAAATGATGTAGAAAATTCAAAATGTCTTCTTCTACATTGTCTACCATGCAAATTGGTGGTAAAAAGGTGATGGATCAAGCATAGATTGGTACAATATGAAGTCAACTGCATAAAAAAAGGTGTTTCTGACTCGAATAAAGCACTGAACCAGACAAATACAAGAGAATGTGAGCCTGAATCATGGGGTCAAGCCTTATTTTTACCGTTTCAAGGTAAAACCCATTTGGCACTCACTAGATTTGGAGAGTGCCAAATATGTTCCTCTGAAAAAGAGAGATTTTAGAGAGAGGGAGAGACACAAAGTGGGAGAGAGATAGAGGGAGTGGGAGAGAGAGAGGGGGTTGGAGGGAGAGACTTGAGAGAGAGAGAGAGGGGGGGAGGGAGAGGGTGTGGGAGGGAGAAACCTAAGTGAGAGAGAGGGAGAGAGGCTGGGAGGGAGAAACCTGAGAGAAGGAGAGGGAGTCAAAGTGGGAGAGAGGGGGTGGGAAGGAGAGACCTAAGAAAGTAGGGTGGGAGGTAAGTGAGGCCTGACAGAGAGGGATTGTGAGATAAGTGAGGCCTAATCCCTCAACCCCTATACCTTGTCAACCCTCAACCCTTAACCCTCAACCTCTAAACCCTAATCCCTCAACCCCTATACCCTCTTAATCCCTCAACCCTCAACCCCCATACCCTCTTAATCCCTCAACCCTCAACCCTTAAACCATAATCCCTCAACCCCCATACCCTCTTAATCCCTCAACCCCCATACCCTCTTAATCCCTCAACCCTCAACCCTTAACCCCTAATCCCTCAACCCCTATACCCTCTTAATCCCTCAACCCTCAACCCTTAAACCCTAATCCATCAGCCCCCATACCCTCTTAATCCAACAATTCTCAACCATTAACCCTTAAACCCCCATACCCTCTTAATCCCTCAACCCTCAACCCTCAACCCTCAACCCTCAACCCTTAAACCCTAATCCCTCAACCCCCATACCCTCTTAATCCCTCAAACCTCAACCCTCAACCCTCAACCCTTAAACCCTAATCCCTCAACCCACATACCCTCTTAATCCCTCAACCCTCAACCCTTAACCCTTAAACCCTAATGCTTGAACCCCCATATCCTCTTAATCCCTCAACCCTCAACCCTTCAACCCTAATCCCTTGACTCCTATACCCTCTTAATCCCTCAACCCTCAACCCTTAACCCCTAATCTCTCAGCCCCTATACCCTCTTAATCCCTCAACCCTCAAATCTTAACCCTTAAACCCTAATCCCTCAACCTCTATAATTCTCTTTAATCCCCAACCCCAACCCTTTAACCCCTAATCTCTAACCCCTCAACCCTAAACCCTAATCCCTCAACCCTCAACCCTCAAACC
>CM021108.1:274411171-274434337 GCA_007115665.2 Sequoiadendron giganteum | reverse complement strand
ATAGTTGAGATATAGAGTGATGGAGGGAGAAGTGGGTAAAGAGAGGGAGAGGGGAGGTTTGGGTGAGATGTCTTGAGAGGCTGAGAAAATTAGAGATAGGGGGTATGAGAATGGGAAGAGAGTAGGAGAGAGGGAGTGAGAGATAGAGGGATGGGAGAGATACAAGGAGTGAGAGAGAGAGAGAGAGAGAGAGAGACTTGAGAGATAGAAAGGGGGTGGGAGGGAGAGGGAGTACTCAGGGGAGATGGAGTACTCAAGATAGAGGGATTCGAGAGAGATGGAGACATGAGATAGAGGGAGAGAGAGAGTGGGAGGGAGATGGGAGAGAGATAGATGGATTGAGCGAGTGAGAGAGAGAGAGGATGTGGAGAGATAGAGGAGGAGATGAGAGGAGACAAAGAGGGCCTGAAAGAGGAGAGGTGAAGGAGAGACTTGAGACAAAGAGGAGAGAGGTGGGAGGAGAGATCTGGAGAGAGAGGAGGAGAGAGAGGAGAGAGATAAAGGAGAGACAGATGGGTCAGAGAGAGGTATGCAGATCAAGGCAGAAAAATAGGCCCTTAAGTGGCAATAAAAAGACAAAAAATCAAAGTTAGACAACTCGACATAAAAATTTGAATAAGTTATCTATATTATTTCAAAAAAATGTAAAAATAGAATCAGTAGAAAATTGAATGTAGTTTCTAAACTACTAGATCTTTATTTAAAAAAATAAATCTATTTGGTGAAAATTTGAAATTTCAATGTAGTAGTATCTAAATTTTAGGGTAAAAATAAGAAGTAGGTGTCTATCTGACCACCCTAACCACAATTAAATGATAATTATTTTTTATAAGCTTTTAGATATAAGTAGAGGACTCCTGTCCCGATGTGATGCATATTTTTTAATATTTTTTTTCCATGTAAATAATTAATTATTATTTTTTAATACAACTTTTAAAAAATATAAAAGCTCGTCTATCTAACCACCTTAACTTGGTCAAAAATTCATGAAATTCAATTTTTTTTTTTAATCCTATAGTATGTGAAGCATAGAATGTGACACATATTTCAGATTCAAAAAATGTGATACCATTTGAAAGTTATAGATGTTTTTAAATCAGCCTATCAATCAGGACTTTATTCATAATTCTAATAGAAAATGAATAATAATTATTTATTAAATTCAAAGTAAAGAATAATTTATATTGGTGGAAAGATGAGAATATCCTCTAAAAACCCTTTTTCATTTCATCAATTTTGGGTAAAAAAAAGTCGTCAGCCACATGGGCCATCATATGGCTTACATATTGCCACTTTTTGGCCCATCATGATCCTACACATACTCGAGAGAGGGACTTGAGAGAGAGAGGGAGAGGTGGTGGGAGGGAGATACTTGATAGAGATGCAGAGGTAGATGGAGACAGATAGAGGGAGTGAGATAGGAAGGGAGTGGAAGAGAGATAGAGTGAGTGACTGTGAGAGGGAGAGGGGGTAGGAGGGGGAGACTTGACAAAGAGAGAGAGGGAGAGGGGTAGGACAGAGATACTTGAGAGAGAGAGAGGGAGAAGGGGTGAGAGGGAGAGACCTGAGAGAGAGGGAGAGAGTGAGACAAAGGGAGTGGGAGAGAGAGAGGGGGGATGGAGATACCCGAGAGAGACTGAGAGAGAGAGGGAGAGAGATAGAGTGAGTGAGAGAGAGGGAATGGGAGAGAGATAGAGGGAGTGAGTGAGTGACAGACCTAATAGAGGGAGAGGGGGTAGGAGGGAGAGACAAGAGAGAGAGAGACAAAGAGAGAAAGATAACAACCTAAGAGAGGGAGATGGAGTGAGAGATAAAAAGACCAAACAGGGAGAGAGAAGTGAGAAAGGGGGTTGGAGTGAGATAGATTCATTTAGGTACCTATGTGGGAGGGAAAGAGACTTGACAGAGGGGATTGGACTGAGAGAATAGTCTAGGTTGCGTGGGAGGGAGTGAGACCTGAGAGATAGAGACTTCAGAGAGATAAAGAGATCCAATTATGGTAATGAGTTAGAGAAGATATGAAAGGTAAAACCTCAACTATCCATCTACGATCATAAAATATGCACTCTAAGCATTATCAAAGTTGTTCACCAAAGAGGGGAAATTCTAGTTTTGTAAAAAGCAGGCCATTTGGCGCTCGCCAAATGGCCTACTTTGGACATGTTATTTAATAGGATTTGCCAAATTTTCTCATATTTTCCTCCATGCTCCCCATCTCATTTGCACGTCTTTCAATGTAAGTTTATAAAAAATTGTTATAACGTTAACCTCTCTCTTAGCTATCTAAATATATAATTATTTTTTCATTTTGATTTAGTTAAGGTTTTGATCCATGGCTTCTATTGTAAATACCTTCGTTTTTGGTCAAAAACCAACATGTGCTAGGTTTAGGATAGATTTTTACATGTTCATCGGAACGTGAAAAAAATTACATTTTTTGAAACTAGACTCCATTCTACACATGATGAAAAAAAGAAATATCAATTTTCGATTAGTTTGCAAAAAATTTGGGGGGAAGCACACTCAAATTTTAGTTTTTCAGGATGTGTCCACTTTGAAAATTCATAAAATATTATATATTCATTAAAAAAATTATCCGAAAGAAGGAGGATAAACTACACGGTGCTACCTAATTTCTCAGCATTGGGATTTTTGAAATTCTAAAAATAAGTTAATCAAAAAGGGGGGAGCCCTCAGGCGCTATGCTATTTTTTTTGATAAAAATAGGACCTGTTTTGGACCCCCCCCTTTTTGAGACCCTTAATATTCATTAATTTCAAAAAACAATAGTAGCTTAGAAACTAGACTCGGGGCACTTCAACTTTTGTTCTTTCCGCTTCTTGAAATTTTGAGCGTAACTATCTTCATTTTCTTGTGCAAATCAGATTTTGCTGATTTAAGAAAAAAAGTGGCATCTCAAGAGCCAAAATTGTGTCACAGATTGGTGCACTTACCCATAGGTAGTGATCAACTTTAGAAATCTTCCATGAATCTCAAATTTCATGAGAAAAATAAATAAAAATTACCATGAAAATCTATCGTAGGCTTTAGAAATGTCAAGTTTCAAAGCCATCCCCACATTTTTACTAAGGTCCATAGAGTGGAGAATTTCATGGGTAGTTATAGCCACATGCAAAATGTTTCTTCCTTGAAAAAATCCTTTTTGGTTTCCAACTATCATTTTGGTTAGAATAACTTTCAATCTTATAACTATTATCTTTGAAATTTTTTTATACACAGTGTTGCAAAGACTACTGGGTCTAAAGTCATGCATAGAAGAAACCTCTGTCTCTTTGAGAATGAGCGAAATGAAAGTAGCATTAAGCTGATTAACAAGACTACCAGATCTGAAGAAGTCTCTAACAACATTAAAGGGATCAGACTTTACAATTTCCCAATATAGCTAGAAGAAGGCTAGGCGAACCCATCAGGTCCAAGGGCTTTGTAAGCACCAAAAGAGAAAAAAAACTTCTTTCACCTCATGCAAAGAAATAGTTCTAGACATCTCCTGGAGATCTTGATCAGAAATTACCTTAGGGACAACTTGAAGGATATCATCAAATCCCTGTTGAGCAACCACATGTTCATTTTGGAAGGAAGAGAAGAAGGCAACAACTTCTTCAACAATTTCTTTTTCAGTAGTGACTAAATTACCATCTTCTTTCTTAAATTGTCTTATCTTGTTCCTAATTCTGTGTTTCATAGTGGATTGGTGGAAGAATTTGGTATTTCGATCCCCATCCTAGAGCCACTAGACACGAGATTTTTGTTTCCAAAAATATCCTCCTGTTTGTTGATCTTAAACCATTAGGTTCTCAAGTTACATTCTTGGTTACAAGTATCTTCATCCACCATCTCAGACTCCATCTTATCCTACACTTCCTTAATCCTTTCACGCAAGGAATTTTTAGTTTCAAAAATGTTACCAAAGGTAAGCTTGTTCCAACCCTTCACTCTTTCTTTAATTCTCCTCAACTTAACTGCTAGATAAAACAAAGGGGTGCCAACCAAGGGTTTTAACCACCATTTTTCAATTAGATCAAAAAAATCAGGGTGAAGGGTCCACATTATTTCAAATCTAAAGGGGAAAGGACCTTTAACAGAGTCAACATTTCTCTTTAGCATGATAGCATTATGATCAAATCTAGTTCTAGGAAGGGAAGACAAAGATAGGTGCTGAGATATGTTCCAATTGGAGGAGACTAGGAATCTATCCAATTTAACTTGAATCCACTGATTTCCAAGCCTTCTTTTGGACTAGGTAAACTGGGTACCCAGAAGGGGACATCATATAGCCCCATAGAGTTAAAGAATCCAAAAAAATCCATCATACTTTCAGAATAGTCAACAAGGCCTCCCAAATTTTTTGAAGGTAGAAGTAGAGAGTTAAAATCTCCTCCAAGCATCCAAAAATCCTCCTTTCTACTCTTTATATTTTCATCCAAAAAATCCCAAAGCAACAATCTTTTACGCTAGGAATTAGGAGCACAATCATTAATCGGATTCCACTTTTCAGAGGTAATGAGGTCTTCAAAGGAAACCATAATACAATTTTTACCAAAAAACCCATAGAACCTTTAAGTTTCGAGGGGTTCCATAGAGTAGCAATATCCCCCGAAGCACCATCAGCCTCAAAAAATAATTACCCCTGGGCAAAATACTCAAAATAGTATTATCAAAACTTTCCTTCTTCATTTTTGTTTCCTAAAGTAATAGAACATCCACTTTGTTATCCAACATGAAAGTTTTAACCAATTTTTTTTTATAAGGACTATTAAGGCCCCAAATATTCTAGGATGGAATATCCATAACAAGGGGATAGGCAACCGAGTCACCAAGAAATAGAAAGGGAGGGGAAACAACCTCCCTTACTTCTTTTTAGACTTTGGACCCACAATTGAGTCCAAAGTCTTTTATCTTCCTAAGGCCACATCACACATAGTGTCTTTGTTTCTTTTTTCCTTCTGGGAAGTTCTTCCAACCTTATTTCCTCCTACTACACTCAATTTTTTTCTTTTCTGAATTGCTATTAGCTTGAATCCAATATTCATCAGCCACCTCATCTGAGAGTGAAGATGAAAATCCCAACATAGCTATTGACTCCTTGATATTCCTCTCTTCCTTCTGAAAGATATCTCCTTGAACTCGAGAGGGGGAAAATGAAGCCTTAGCCACCTGAGAGAAAATTTCTCCTTCCTCTACAAACTCACTATTATCTTCAAATCTAGGAACAAATATATTAGCCAAACCTTGATTTAATTCCAATTTCTTAGGGGATTGTTCAACTTTCTTCACTTCTTCATTTGTTTCCTTCAAGGTTGAATGGTCTTCAAAATTATTTTTGTTGTCCTCACAAGAGGCCTCTTCCAAACTTACCTTACCCCCCATGTCTTGGGAAGCATGTCGGGGGACTACCTGGACTACTTCTTGAGTCTTAGAGATTTGACTAATCTCAGGGGCATCCTCTTTCAAGGATTCCAACTCACCTTCATTATTTTCTTTTACCATTGGTTGGGAATTATCAACAACATCCTTTGGTTCCATTACCGTAGACTTTATTATTAGACAAGGCTCCTCACCTAACACACTCTGAGGCCTCTTATTATAGGAGTCAATTAGATGGCCGATATTTTTGTAGGATTGATGAAATAGTCTAGCATTTTCATATTCCAGGGGTTGAGACTAGCTTCCAAACTTTGATTTCAAAAGCACCGAAGTAGGCAAAACAATGTTAACAACCACATTAACACAAATCTGAGAAAAATACTAGGCGAGACTTTTCTTGGGTTATCTTATCAACAACCAAAAGGCTTCCAAAAGAGTTAGCAATCCCCCTGAAGATTCCAATATCCCAAAATTCAAGAGGTAGTCCAGGTAGGCATACCCACGTAGGAGCAATAAAACCCAAGTCACCAGAAGGGTCAAACCTTGGCTTCCATTTGCACAACGAGAGGAAGTTCTTAAAACCCACATCAAATGCCCAAGGGCCCTTGTAAGAACCTTTAACATGTACTCATAGAAAACAAAGGAAAATAGGAAAATATCTTTGGGCATAGCACTAATAGATACACTATCTTTTAAATTCTAAACAGAGACATCCTAGTTCCTTACCTATTCTATGTTTGGACGGTACGCCAAGAATTTTCCCACCAATGACAACTTGAGGCCGTCCATAGATTTAATCATCAACGCTTCAGGAATGTCAATTTCCTAATCAATCATTGAACAAGAGGCAACCTCTGTGTTTAACTTAACCAAAGCTAGTGAGCCACCACCCACCAGTTTATCCACAAAAGAAGCAGGTTCTTCTTTAGAGAAAAAAGATTCCAATCCTAGGGCTGGGGACATAGATGACTTGCTAGTTGTACCAACTTCTAGAGCAACAAAAGAAGAAGGGACAATGGTACCAGAAGGAGTACCAATACGGGGAACAAATTTTTTGGAAACAACATAATCTGACACCATGCCAAGCTTGGGAACAACATTCTAGGATTGGGGAGCCTTGTTGGCCCCCCCACCCGACCGACCCATGTGATAGTCAAATCAAGAGTAGGATGCAGAGGAAATTGAAAAACCAAGGAAATGAGAAAGTCGCATAGCCAAACCTACTAGATTGGCATTATGCATCATATGTTATGAGTGCTAAAAAAAGATAATTATTGATTGTTTGTTCACTATAACTGATCGAATATGATGAGTGCTAAAAAATATAATTTTAGTGGTCAAAAAATGCTTCTTGAATTTTTTGAAGAGGCATTGGTAGTTAAAATTTTATTTTATTCTGAGTATACATATCTTCAATTAAAAGGAAGATTATTTGTGCTAGGGTTTAGAGTGACGTAGTGGATAATATTTATTACAAATTTTTATTTTATTTTGAAGTAGTAAAAATAATATAAAATATTTAAGAAATTTATTTAAATTACGTAGTTAATAATTAACACATAATTTTTTTTTAATGATTTGGTGGTGTAGGAAGAGAACATAAGAGAGTCCCACTTGTGGTCTAAAAAGAAAAAAATATGGTTAAAAATCATGCTCAAAATCACTTAGGCTCGATCACAAGAGTAGTTGATCAAGCTACTTAGTGCATGCATGGTAGGTCTAGGTTCAATCAAAGGTTCTTTGATAGAGTTAACATGAGTGCACATATTATTGAATCATTGATGTTATTATATTGTGGCAAGATTATAAATTTGAGAATATTTAGAAGTGCCAAAATGATTGGTTGGACCATTATTTTATAGAATTAGTATGGGGCTCTATCAAAGCAAGTTTTTTCAAACCCAATTTAATCGAGAGTGGCTCAATCCAAAACAATATTTTCATTCATTAAGAAACAAAATATCTTTAAAATATGGAGAAAACTATACTTATAGATTGCCAAAAAGAGAAAAGACAATCTCAACTATTAATCAAACATGTTAATCCAATAGACAAATAAATGTAGCATTTATAACTAAAATATACCCCCTTTTAGGTAACTTATCCCACACTCCTTATATGGGAGAAATTTTATATTAAATTATTAAAGGAAACCACAAAAAAAATTAATTAAACACAAGTGCTAAGATTCATTTAAAAAAAATAAAATTTAAAGGTTGAAGAATTCATTACAAGTCAGAGTCCCCAACCTTTCCAAAAAAAATGCAAGATTATGCACTTAGTGTTATCCTAAATTTTTCCATGACTTTGGCCTTGAAGTTGACAAATTATTTAAATAAAAATTATTAAAATAAAAAATATTTATAGAGGAAACTCGTACAATTCTAAAAATGTGATCTATTCCTCACTACACTTTTAATAATTATTATTTCATATGTATACACCATGTCTAATTTTTGATTGATATGCATATTGAAAATATTCATAAGTCTCAAATTGCATATCATTTTCAAGTTTGAAAATTGCATCATACCCTAGGATTTGTTGGTTATAGGTTTTTTTTTTTTTAATTTCATATTTTTTGACAAGGTTAGGTTGGCCAAAAAATACATTTTTAAACACTTTTGAAAAGTCACATTAAAAATAATAACACTATTTACAAAAAAATCTAAATAATATATGTTACATCTATGCCCATGTGTCCTTATATGGAAGGTTTAATGATTTTTTTTCTCCAAATTATATTGGTTGAACTAATACCTATTTCTTATTTTTTGAAAATTTTGGAAAAGCCTCTTTGAAAAATATAAATTTCACCAAATTATTTTGAAATCATTAAAAAAAAAGTGGTCCATAAACTACATACAATTTCATACAACTTTCATTCCTACCTTTTTTCATATTTTGTACATAATTCTTTCAAATTTTGTGAAGGATTTTTTTTGGAAAAATGCAAAAAGCCTGAACTATTATATTAATATAAAGTGAAAATACATAGGGCATGAAGATGAAATTTGAGCTTACATATTATAGCTTACGAGGGGACCGAAACTAGACAACTTGTCCCTAGAAAGCATGATTAAAAGTAGAAAGGACAAACCTGAGCCTAGGCCAAAAAATACAAGCAACCGAGAACAAAAAAATACCATATTGAGCAGGGGAATGGGTAGAACCAACTCATACAATGCTAGGGGAGGCATAAAAATCCACAATCCATCAGAAGTCAGTCATTCATTCCAAATTGTTTACTTGTTTGAGAAAAACACAACCCATGCGTGTTGTGGCTCTATGCTGCATCGATGAAACCATACAAAAGCTACCAAGGAAGGGAAGCCAATCAACACTACCAGATGCCACACACCCATATTTTGAAGATCACTAGTATGAGATGACAGCAACAAGCCTTACAAAAGCAAGGGTTTCATTCAAACCTTGAAGATTATGTTTTTTAAACAATAAGGAGGCCAATTCCTTCACCATTTCTTTTGTCTCACTAAGGTCAAGTAGGGAGGCCACAAAACATGAAGTGATGTCTATATTCACCCTGTAGCACTCAAAGGCCTTGATAAAATCGGCACCTAGGACCAACTTTACTACTTTTAGATCCCTGTTAGATGGATGTTTCATTATTACTTTTAGACGTTGGTATGAAATGGAATCATCAAAGGCCATATGATGTTGTGAGCACTTGAGGTGGATAGGAGTGTCCATACTCATCATGATCATAATATAATAACTGGAGAAAAGATAAGAAAAAGGGGTGGTTATAGAAATTTAAATAGGGCAAGCTTCTATAGGCTCTCGCATATCTAGAGAGGGGGGATTAATTTTGAGATCTTCTACCAAATGAAGTACTTACAATTTTAATGGGGATTTTATCACTTTTTTTTGTGCCCACACACTTGAGGAATACTATGTAGGAAACTTGGCATTGATGATAAGGCCAATGAATGCCTAGCTGTTTATGTAATATTTGGAAATTTATGACCAAAGATCAACCGTACTGAAAGTTTCCCTATGGTGGTGACATCGTATTAAACTGTATAGATGAAAATTAAACATAATAAATGTATATCTTATCAAATCAAGAGTATGTGGGACCTTAATTGATGCTTTAATTAATTAAAGCACTTGTGAGATGCCTAGCTCAAATCTTACTACAACATGGCAGTAAGTCACAAGAAATTAGGACCAAGATTTGGGAAGGATGCTTAGAGAAGTGTGATAGTGCTATGCATTGAAAATTTATACTTTAACTGGTTGCATTTGATAGTGACTATCTTACAAAATATGTTGGCCTTCACAGATATAAATCTATGATGGATTTCATGTGGAGGTGTGCCTTGTGTCTATTTTGTGAAGTTACTTGAGTCTATTTTTAACACTTTCATTGTCACTTGATGGTGTTGTTTGAACCATGATGATACTACATTCACCCATCTATTAGGCTATGCTTTGGTTTACAAACCACTATTTTTTTATAATGATTCACTTTTCATGGGCTTTAAGAACTTTCTCTAACTTTTCTACAACAAACTTTCATATCTAGTAATATAGTCAAATATAAGTTTTGAATCAATCTCATGTAGATTGAGAAAATAACACAATACTTCTCCTGCCAAGTGGGATCTAAGACTAACCTATTTTAAGCATAGATATAATTGAGTAGACCATTCTTCTACAAGCCAATCACCTTTGAAGTCTATTTTAGATTCAAACCTTTGGCCCTTTATGATATACAATTATCTTTTCCTTTGCTAAGTATTAAGAACATTCAATAAGAGCACAATAGGGCTCTATAGTTAAATTGATTTATATTCTTCAAAAGAATCAAGAGAAGAAAAAGTAGTTCATGGATCATCATTATGTTCTTGATCATTTTCAAGTTAGGGATAAAGTATGGTTGTACTTGGAAAAACATCATTTCCAAGACAAAACACATAGTACTTGGTGAAGCCTCTTTACTATAGACTTTATAATATCCTTCAATAGGTGTTTGAGAGTGTTTTTAACTCAATTTTAAAGCATATTTTAGAATTCACAATTTATCATCAATGCATGAACTTTCTATAAGCCATCATATAGATGTTGTTACTAATTTTTAGCTTTTGGTTTATGTTTAAATTTTCAGCATGAAGAATTCCTAGATCTACCAAGGTTCAACCAATTCATACCTTATTTACAAAAAGTTCAACTTCCACTCTAGGTCCAATAGATTTCTTGCCACAAGATGTCTTAACTTTTTTCTTCTCTTTTGAGAGAATTGGAATCCACTACTTCTATTTTTAGGAAAAGTGATGAGGAATCATAATGTATAGCATAGGATTTTAGGATAAGTTTATATTCTATTAATTTTTTATTTTTCTATTTTCATCCTATATAAAAAGGTAAAAATTTAAAATCCTATTTGTTAGAGGGTTAGTCTTAATTATCAAGTATTTCAACTTCTTGGAATTTATTTTTCATGTTGATATTTCAAGGATTTTTAAAAAATTATAAAGTATGTTTATATGTATATACGTATGTGTAATTTTTTTTCAAAATTAATCAATTTTAGAGTATTAATTTTGTAAGAATTTTTTTCACACCATTAATGTGAATACCTATAACTACTATTTTGTTTGATTCCATATTTAATATTTGTGGTGTCACTTTAATTATAGAAATATTAGTTCTATGTTATCATCCAACTAATATTGACTTTCATTTTCCCCTTGACCCTATTTAGCTTTTCTTTTTTTTGTTAATAAGATGCATCTAGCTAATAACAAAGCATATGTGTAATGGTGAAATTTGCATATTCTTGCCAATTCTTATTTATTTTTGAGATTATTTTTATGGAATGACTTAATACAATTGTATAGTGACAAGTGGCACACTCTTGTGCTAATTTTGGCTCCTTCCTCAATCCCTATGGGACAATATCGTTTATGTTTATTTACATGTATTTCCATATATTTGACCTTATTATAGCTCCATTTGCATCTATTTCTATAATTTCACTCCATTACTAGCCTAAGATTCCTTAAATTTGTCCCACACCAACCCTAATATCTACATTTTCATAATCTAGGTTAATATCATGGTACTAGAGTTTGATCCAAAGCTACTTGGTAAATTATTGACTACTTCCTTTCCTATTAATCACTAGGGTCAAATTGGTACATTTTTGTGAGGCTATTTGTTATGTATTGGTATTTAAAGACATTCATTTGTACAATTAAAAACATCCTAGAACATAGAGGAACAACAAGGAACATTTGAATCACAAAGAGCATTCACTCTAGAAACACTTTGATTTGGAGCACTTAAAAGAACATATCTATGTTAGAATCAACATATATGTCACTATATGCTTTCTTATTGTCTTCAATCATTAGCCCAAGACCATAAAACTATTCCATCAAGTGGGGTGGCCTAGGAAGACATGACCCTTGCAATCCAACAACTTTCCTAGGGTACACAAATATTGGTAGTACTTGTGCATGTTCATATACTAGAGATTGAGGTGAATTTAGTTTTAGAACTCTAGTTTGCTAGATATATTGTGTAGGTTACTTGACAATTTCTTGCACTAGATCACTACCATGCCACTCAAGATTGACCTTAAGCCATTTAGATTTGATTTGTACGAAATTTTGAGCTTACACAAAACTTGAGACAAGGAACATATGTAAATATCAATTTTTGAACATAAACAAATTGATTCTACACACTTTCAACATCTATATTTTATTATTAATTTGAAAGCTAAATACACTTATGTTTTTTATTTAATTTTTACATTTTAACAACTTTCTAAATTTAAATATAAATTAAATGTGTAGTTATCATTTACATTTGTTTACCTTACTTAGATTTATGTGAAAGGGATTTTATTCCCCGGCAACATGAAGGAAAAGGATTGCATTTCATTTAAAATGTAAGTACAAAATAAAATCTACACTATAGATGCATATAAACAATGACTATAATGAAATGTCTCTTAATAAATAAATGTGTACGACCAGGGCAATAAAATAATGAATAACGATATATACGAATATATGTTGTTTTTATTATTTATTATTTATAAAGTGGCTTAATCTATTTGAGGGAAGACCCTCAATTGAATTTGCTGTCTTTTTCTCATGATCCTTATCTTCTTCTTGTCTAGCATGAATTTGGTAGTTGTCCAAACAGCAGCTACCACAATTTACAGTGAGAATTTCTCGTAGTTGGTTATCTACAGAATCGTTTGATATAATTGGGTATGATTATTCTCAAAGCTTTTGGAGATATTATGCAGAGGCGTAATCAGAATGCAACAACTGTTACAAATTAGATCACATTACTCTGAATTCGTCACGCTTTTAACTATACATTTCCATGATACGCAACAGGACACACTATTTGAATCTTGTCGAACACTTCAAGTTAATCTAATCAATGCAATTTATACCCGATCTTATCCACCTCCATCCGCCTGAGAATTTAACTCTTGATGGCTCTCACTCCACATGAAATTAATTCTGTACACAGATTTAACTTTGCGTTCATTGTAGTACCCGATCTGTTGTATCTGCAAAATGGGTGCAGAAAGAAGATCGGCAATTAGTTATGCTTCACTCTGGAATATAATACTGTGTTGGATAGTTGCCCTACCATGGAAGTGCGCAACAGGAGAAAAGTGTGGAAACATAACTGTGTTTCAGCCATTCGGGTCAGGCGGGTCATTTCCTTACGCAAACATAGTGCGCTGCAACGCCAACAAGACGCTCCAGCTTCGAACCGCGCGCGGGCCGTTCGATGTGCAAAGCGTGGACTACGAGTCGAAGAGGCTGCGCATTTGGGATCCTTCGCTCTCCACATGCACGGCTCTCACTCCTCTGGGAGAACAATATTTCTCCCCGGATTCGATCCTCCCACCTTCCAACGACACTACCGTTCTCCTCCTCAACTGCAGCGCTAACTCAATTGTCACGCGGAATGCTGCTCATTTCTGTGCAGACCGTAATTCTTCCACTGTCTGCCATGATATTTATGACGACTGTCCCGCTTTTATGGGCCTCCTGGTGCAGCTTCAGAATTCTTCGGCTATGGCGTGCTGTATGACTAATTTTGAAAGACTGGGGAATCTGAGCATCAAGGAGCTCCAGTGTTCTCATTATACGAGTACGTACAGGAGGAAAGAGTCCGAAGAATGGGGGTACGGCATAAGCCTTTCGTTCCGCGAGTCGGAGGAACCCGTGCCGGACATTGGTGACTTCTGTGAGAGATGTGATCCCGAGCGCCATGGCTTCCAAATCTCTGAAGATCATCGCAGATGTGGAATCGGGCGAGAATGCATTTGCTACCCTCATAGATGCGGTAAACTATATTAAACTATATTATACTCTGCGATACGGTAACATACAATAAGATCATACTTATATCTAATATATTTCCATGTTTATGGCTGACGCAGATGATGACTTCTTCTCAGGAGCTGTGCCCGACACTTTGCCACCAA
Source organism: Sequoiadendron giganteum (assembly GCA_007115665.2). NCBI lineage: Eukaryota > Viridiplantae > Streptophyta > Pinopsida > Cupressales > Cupressaceae > Sequoiadendron > Sequoiadendron giganteum. The sequence continues at coordinate 274,420,461 of CM021108.1, read as the reverse complement.
CCCTGATCAAAATAATTGTTACTTTGTCTGTGTCGTTAGCAGGTATTATCATCACTACTATTTTCCAAAGAATGTTATTTTGTCTGTGTCGTTAGTAGGTATTATCATCACTACTGCAGTTGTCATATATCCTTGCAATAGATTATCTCTGGTCAGCGCAAGTCTCTGGTTTTAATGTGCGGCTGCATGTTTTTGGATTCTTTCTTTCACAGGGGCGGCGCTTTGGATGATATTCTGATTTGGATTATTAATTGAAGCCATCTGATTTGAAATCCTTCTTGAATTGAATTATAGGTGGTTTTTAAGGCATCAAATCCAACACACTTAAATTCTATATACCCAGCACGGATTATCACAATGCTACGAGTTTGACATTATTTAGAACTTAGAACATTAAACCATGAAAATTCAAGATAATTGTAATTTTAATTTATACATTGTAAAAAGAAAGACGGCACTGGTGTAAATTGGGTTTTTTTGGTGTTTTGTTTTTCTTTAAATAATATGGTTTTGTGGAGGAAATAAATCATGTTATATAAATTTAATTATTTAATTAAATCGGTTAAGATTATTTATTAAAATAAATGTCTTAAAATTAAATAAAAGGATGATGTATGAGCATTTGGGTGAACAACAATCAACATGGACAAAAAAATATCGATTTGATTTTGCTGTTTTGGTTTTAGTTTTATTTTTTAATAGGCAGGTTAATTTGGTTTTAGTGGTCACTGATAGAGATTGGTTGACATTGATTGCCAAAATGTCACCATTGATCAGGCATTTCGATTTTTCAATATTTGAAGGATTCAATTGTTCAGTTATAATCATGTAATCATATATTTGAATTGATTTCAAGGAAATTAAAAGGGGTCTACGAAGTTAGAAGAGGAGTAAGTTAAAATGGAAATAGCATTTTTAAATGTGAAAATCAAGAGATCGGGTCCATATGGAAGATGAATTTAAAATGGTATGCGGAATGGATACCCCTCAGTCCTTGACTCTTAGCTGAAGAGGTTCAGCCCAAGAAGGCTCGTGCTCCTGTATCGGTAGCAAAAAAATATTTGTGGATGACCTCCATCAAAAAAAATAAAAATGATATGCGTAGGTGAGGAAAGGTGAAGGTTTGTGATAGAATAGAGAAGAATTTTAAAAAATGTATCCAAAGAAAAACCAAAAAGAGGAGGGAGCGCCATCCTCAGAGTGTGCAGACAAGAGGAAAAGGAAAGATCTACACAACATAGAGAGATAAGGTTGCAAACAGAGGAGAGGTGCAGAGAGGCCGCCTCATTACAGAGAAGTGATTAATTGAAGCCCGAGGGGGAATAAACCAAGTGAGGAGGTTTAAGGCAGATTGTAGAGAAAACAAAGGAGAGTCAAGGAGAAAATGTAGGAAAATCAGAAAGGATATCAAGGGTTGCGCCATATTGAAGCAAAGAGGGAGAGTAATTTATAATAAAAAGAAAAAAAAATGGAAGGTATGATATGTAGAGGGGACACCGCGTAGGAGGTAGAAAGGGGTTGCGTAAGAGAACATCAAAAAAGAAGGGGAGAGGTAAAATTGAAGTCTAAATATAAAAATAAAAGAAGTAAGGCGTAGTAAAGGATGAAAGATTCAGTGATGGAAAAGTCATAGTTAAATAGAGAATAGGAGGACGCGTAGCCATAGAAGGAGACTTAGTAACACTCACAGTTGTAAATGAAGAAAATAGACTGTTAACAAGTCATGGTATTTAAGAAAAGGAAATAGAGTGAAATGAATAAAGGAAGAGAGAGATCAAGGGGGTCATGTGAAGAAGATATTGAGAGTAGTGAAAGAGTTCCAGGTTAATATGTCTCGATAATGGTTTTGAGGAGAATGAAGTGAAAGTAGACTTGTAAAGGAAGGAAGATCGATGGATGCAGGGCAGGAACATTAAGGAAAATCAAATTGGAACTTTATTATTGTATTTAATCCTATAGATTGTACAAGATGGTTTGCCATGAATAAATTGAATCAAATTTAAATTTGGAATCAAATTTTGTTTGAATGCTAATACAATTATTGCCTAGAGCATAGTGTTAGATTGAGAATAGTTAATTTGTTGCGAAATCTTGAATCTGTGTCAATTGATAAATGATTATTGAATTGAGTTATCGCCTAGCTACATGACAGAGTTGATTTCCATCAATTGGAATTAGATTGGGAGTTTATATTCATTTGTGTTAGAGGATTAGTGATATTTAGCTTTTAGATCAATAATAAAAGAATGATGCAAATGTGATGAATTTATTCATTAATAATCTATAAATTTAATATGTTCTTAAATTAATAATTATTTTAGAATTTATGCAATCTTTAAATTTTATGTGGTTCATATTTGAGTGTCATGGGTTGATCTTGAGCAATGTGGCATTTATCTAGCAATAAAAAGTGATTTATAATGCACACAAAACTAATACATTAGAATGTGCTCCTAAAAGTTCATTTGTCTTTGTCTCCTAGTATCAAAAATTATTAAGTTGGTGTCTAGGGACACCATTGAGGAGATTGCTACTAGGCCCTAACCCTATAGTGTGTATTGGGCTATGAGTAGTAATCTTGTGGTTATCTTAACTCTTAAATAAGCTATATAATCATATAAAAGTATTTATGTCATCCTAGATGTTATAGTTAAGTATCTAAGATGACCTAGATGGTAGCCAATTCATAATTTTAGGTATACATAGGAGTTAGTGGCTAATTATTATCATCAAGTTGAGTATTGTGTTCTTATTGAAGACTATTGAAGGTATTCCCCTTGAAATGTATTAAGAGGTTGCTCCCTCAAAGTGACATATTATTATCAAGTATTTATAGCATATTTATTATTATATTCTTCCACCATGTAAGTTGTTTCATTACAAGCACTATCAAAGCATGATCTTGGCATTGTTAAGTAAAGAAATAAGGTGGATTTTACAATTTTGGAGATCATTTTGGAAAACACACATCTCTCTCATTTTGATAAATATTTTCAATATCTTTTTAGGGCTTTTCAAGGATATATTTAAGTTAATACATTCTATATTTTAGAGTAATTGGGTTATAATTAAGCGAGTTATTGGCAAAGTAACGTTTCCACCATTTTCACTCCTAGGGCTAAAATTTAGTTAATTGTTTCTTGATTCTTGAGAGGGTTGACAAAGGGATAATTTATAAACCTATATTTTTGATTTGAAGAATTTGGAGTAGATATAAGGAAGTTATTTAAGAATTAGGGTTTCCACTAAATTATCTCTCAAGGCTACAATTTAGTGTAATTATTGTATTTTTTTTGGGGATGTACTATCTATATTTTATTAAGCTATATTATTTTTTTAGGATTTATTAGATTTATTTGTGTGATTTATTGAAAAAATAGGGTTTCCACTAAGTTCACCCCAAGGCTATAAATTAGTAAAATTCTTAGAATTTTTGTTGGAAAGTAAGATTTTCACAACAAGAAGTAGAAAAATAAGAAGAAAAAGAAAAAAGGAATAAGTGCAAGACTACGAAAAGGAACAAGAAAAATAACATGAACATGAAAATGATCATGAGCATGAACATGAGAATGAACATGAGCATGAACATGAACAGGAATAAGAACAAGAAGTAGAAGAACAAGAACAAGAAGACTCTAACAAAAAATAAGAGCATGAGAAAGAACAACGAGAAATAGAAAAATAATAAGAAGAAGAAGTAGAAGAAGGAAAAGGAGATGACAAAGAAACAAAAGAACAAGAAGAATTAGAAGCAATAAAAGGGGATGAAGAAGAAATTGAAAAAGAAGAAGAAGAAGAAGAAGAAGAAGAAGAAAATGAAGATGAAGATTTTATGTAGAAACATCCATAATTAATTAGCATTGAGGATAATACTTTGTAAAGAGGGGGGGATACTATTCTCTAATCTTATATTATATATTAGGTTATGAGTAGTTGGATTATGACTACCTTAACTCTTAAATAAGTTACATAATAATTATTATAATCATATATAAGTGTTTAGGTCACCCTAAGAGTTATAGTTAAGACATCCGAGTCATTTTGAGTAGCAACCAAGGCATAATTAGGTGTATATATAGGAGTTAGTGGCTATTAGGTTGAGTATTGTGTTCTTCTTGAAGACAACTTGAGGTATCCACTCGACATGGATTAGGAGGTTTCCCCCTCAAAGTGGCATATTATTATCAAGTATTTGTATCATATTTCTTAGTATATTCTTTTATTATGCAAGTTGTTTCATTAACATACTAATTCAAGAGGTTAGTGTGTTAAAGATCATCCACTTTGATGTGCTAGATTAGTAATGATGAGTGATATCCAAGATAATATACATAGACATGTAGATGGCCTATATCCAAATAATGTGAATATAAAAATTTCCCCTATATAAATTTGAATATGCTATAATTGTTCTCTCATATGAAACTTAATGCATGTTGAATGTATTTAACTAAAATGACATAGCAACATGTTACACAAAATGTATGCTAGTTAACTCATAAAAACTATTAGAAAGGGGTAGTATAATTAGAATTTAAATTTGAGTAGTTGAACTTTGGGGATAAAATGATAATATTGAGGCAAGGGGAATGTATGGGCAAGTGCAAATATGTGTATAATAATGACGAATGTATAGCAATTAGTGTAAATGTGAGTAAAAATATATGGGTGAGGATTAGGCCATTGACCAAGCCTACATTGAGAATATGCTACTTATTGATATGCTATTACATTAAGATGTTTCCATTAATATGAACACAAAATTGAATGTGAAATGGTGTGGCATGTTGATTTCACCATTACAAATTTATATATTTCTTTTTCTCTAATTTTATTTCTTCATGTCTTAGCCATAATGGTTGGTAACACTATAACATGTCTCACTTTTTGACCTAAGTGGGCTATAGAAGTCATTTAAAATAAAAATTTCTTAATAATAGCATGTGACCTCTTAGAATTTAAAGATAGTATAATTTGATAATTTTGAGATTTTCTATCTACATTTTGTTTCTAATTAAAATTAATAATTTTTTTTTCCCATTTTTTAATATTTGTGTTCATAAAATGTTTCTAGTAATATACTTTCTACTATTTTTAATGAGTAATACTTCCCATAAATCATCACTAGAGTAGATGTCAAATATTTTCATATAGGTCATTAATGCTATATCTATGGTGTACACCTTTTTTTTATACTTTTATGTAACATATTTTTATTATTAATTTTAATTTTAATACGTATTTTCTCATAACACATAAATTGTTTCATATGTAATCAATATTTTTCTTGTTTTCTTAAAAGAAATAATCCATATCAAGAGCTTCATTACCTATTTTTTCCATTGTTTTCTATATTTTATGTGGAAAATAGAGGTCTTTACTTTTTTATAATGAGACTATGCTGATTATAAAATAAAAATAAATATTCTAGTATATTGTTTACTAGAATATTTATTTTTAAATAAAAATTGTGAGGGAAATTTTGTGTGAAAAATTGTCTTGTTACAACTTCATTTGATTATAAAAATATCATTTAAATTAATACTTTGTGTTTGATAAAATAATTCAATGTGGCTTGGAGGTAATAATGTACCATATCTAATATTTAAAAGACAAACATATATACATGTGGAGAATGTTATCTATAACAAACTTAATCTATTTTTCCTTCTGTCTCACCATTAAGGAACAATGTATTTTTATAAATTATTAAGTTATTACAATGCTACAAGTTTTAGATTATTTGGAAATTTAAAGCTTTAATAAACCACACAAATTCAATATAATTATAATTATAATTCTTATTTGTGTGGTGTTTTGATTATTTTTAAATAATACAACTTTGTATATGTAAAACCCTATAAGAACAAAGGATCTTCAACAAATACTGATGATCTAGAATGCAATGTATTATATTCAACTTGGTGTTTACAATGAGCTCAAACCATCATAATAAAGGATGAGGATGAGAAAATTAAGGCCAAGGATGAAGGAGATGCCTGAATGAGAATGAGAGAACTTATGCCATAGATTGAGGAGAGGACTCCTCATCCTACAGTGGTGGCGAGTTGCTCTCCTCAAGGATAGGAATCACTCGAACACCTAACTAGGCTTAAGTTATCCTAGATTAGAATACACTAACTTCCCCCCTTAAGCATAGATTAGGTGGGTAGAAGAAATTGGTCCCAACTACTAGCCAAATGAGGTAGCCATGTACATAATAATCTCTCTAAAAATTCGAGTAAGATAGAAAACCTAGTGGGAAAAAAACTATCCTCCAAAAAGAGAGAAAAAAAGAAGAGAAGAATAGAAAGCCCCCCAAAAGATGATCCAACTATTGATGTAGATCGCACCCCAATAAGAGCTTGTAGATGAATGAACTTTCTCTTAGTGAAAGGTTTGGTGAAGATGTCGGCAACCTGTGCTGAAGACTGGAAAAATAGTAAGTCAATGACCTAACTATGAATGAGCTCTCTGATGTAATGCATGTGAATCTCAATGTGTTTGGTTCGCTAATGCTGAACCAGATTCCTGCATATGTGATTAGTACTCTGATTGTCACAATGAATGATAGTGGGTTTTCTGAAAGGAATACCAAACTCTGTAAGAATACCCTATAGCCACATAGTCTTTGTAGCTGCATTAATAGCTCCCCTGTACTCTACCTCTGTAGATGATAAAGCAATAGTTGATTGCTTCTTGCTTGGCCAACTGATAGGACCTGAACCAAGTGAGAAATTGTATCCTGAAGTAGACTTGCAATTCTCTGAATCACCAGCCCAATTTGAATCTGTGTAGCCAACAAGATCAATATTTGTACCAAATTTGTATTGAATCCCAAATCCAAGTGACCCTTGTAGGTAGTGAAGAATCCTCTTGGATGCTTTCCAATGCAACTCATGAGGTTCTTGCATGAATCTAGAAACCATGCCAACTGCATATGAAATATCTGGCCTAGTATGAGTTAAGTATATTATACTCCCAACAAGTTGGTGATACAAAGTGGCATCAACCAATGGTAAAGTAAAAAAAGTCTCAAACTTGACCCTTGATAAAAAAGGAGTTGGAGATGGTGTACAAGAAGTCATGTGAAATCGTGCCAACAAATCAAGAGTATACTTGGGTTGTGCAAGAGTGATTCCTGAATTAGATTATATAGTCTCAATTCCAAGGAAATAATGTAAAATACCCAAGTCTATCATATCAAATATGTCATGTAGAGTTGACTTCACTATTGTAATAACAGATGAAGAATTGCCTGTGATCAAGAGATCATCAACATATAAAACCAATATCAATCGTGAATCATCCTGATGGAATAAATACACATTAGGATAAGAATGGCACCTAGTGAAACTTGAAGCCAGGAAGAAGGAATCCATCTTGGCATACCAAGCTCTAGGAGCTTGTTTGAGGCCATATAGGGATTTCCTCAGTTTGCATACTAAGGATGAATCCTGAACATACCCCTGTGTTTTTTCCATGTAGATTTCCTCTTCTAAGTCTCCATGAAGAAATGCACTCTTAACATCCATCTGATGTACTTCACATCCATATGAAGTAGCAATAGAAAGTGTGAGTCTAATTGCAGTCATCTTAGCGACAGGTGAAAAGGTTTCAGTGTAATCAATACTTGTAACTTGTGAAAAATATTTTGCAACTAATCATGTCTTATACTTGGGTATGTGCAGGATCATCATGGAAAAAACAGGTCCTTAAGCGGCAATGAAAATTCAGAAAATCAGAGTTGGGCAACTTGAAATAAAAATTTGAATAAGTTATCTATATTATTTCAAAAATGTGTAAGAATAGAACCTGTGGAAAATTGAGTGTAGTTTCTAAACTACTAGGTTAATTTTTGTAAAAAATAAATCTATTTGGTGAAAAATTGAAATTTCAATGCAGTAGTACTAAAATTTCAGGGAAAAAATAAGAAGTAGGTGTCTATTTGACCACCCTAACCATAATAAAATCATAATATTTTAGATATAAGTAGAGGACTCATGTCCGGATGTGACACATATATTTTTGTTATTTTTTTTCAAATAAATAATTAATTATGAATTTTTTATTACAACTTTTTAAAAATAAAAAAACTCGTATGTCTGACCACCTTAACTTGGTCAAAACTTAATGGAATTCATTTTTTTTTTTAAATCCTATAGTATGCGAAGCATAGAATGTGATGCATGTTTTGGATTCAAAAAATGTAATACGGTTTGAAAGATATAGATTTTTTTCAATCAGCCTATCAATCAGGTTTTTAGTTGTAATTCAAATAGAAAATGAATAATAATAATTTATTAAATTAAAAATAAAGAATAATTTATATTGGTAGAAAGTTGATAATCTCCTTTAAAAACCCTTTTCTTTTCATCAATTTAGGGTTAAAAAAAAGTCGTCAGCCACATGGGCGAAGTCTAGAAAAACAAGGTAAGCTGTTAAACACGTTTTTTGTGTTGACTTCTTAGGATTGGCATGTCCTAGCCAAATTCTGAAGCAAAATCGAGGCTAATCCCTAGGTAGTAGGTTTTGTGTCAGACATATCGGATATCTGATTTTTTTTATATATAATTTAAAAAAATCTAATATAGTTTTTAACATATGATTTAAAAAATTGAAATTTTCAAATCAGATATCCAATTTGAATCAGATATCTAATTTATTTTATATATAATTTTAAAAAATCTAATATAGTTTTTAATATATGATTTAAAAAATTACAATATATAATTTATAGTTTATTTTAATATATCTAGTTGAGAATATACAATATAGTTTATAATTCAATATATAATTTATAATTTATGATAATCTCTTACGGAATTATGTATAATATATAATATATTATACTATTTATAATATTTATATATTATTTATATATTCTAGTTAATTTATAAATATTTATATATATATATATATTAAGTTAATATAAAAATTATTATATAACTAATTAATATTACTAATATATTAAATATTTAAATATTATATCTTTCCCTCTCTCCCTCTCTCTCTCTCTCTCTCCTCCTCTTTCGCTCTCCCTTCCCCCTAATTCTCTCTCCCTCTCTCAGAACCTTCACTCTCTCTCTCTCTCTCTCTCTCCCTTCCCCCTCCTAATTCTCTCTCCCGTCCTTCCCCTCTCCCTTCTACCTCCAAATTCTATCTCTCTCTCTCTCCAAATTCATTCTCTCTTTCTCTCTTTGTCCCTTTCCCTCTCTCTTTCCCACTCTTTATCTCTCCCTCTCTCCCTCTATCTCCCCTTCTTCCCCTCTCCCTTCCCCCTCCTAACT
>CM021108.1:274219684-274411071 GCA_007115665.2 Sequoiadendron giganteum | reverse complement strand
CTCTCTCTCTCTCTCTCTCTCTCTCTCTCTCTCTCTCTCTCTCTCTCTCTCTCTCTCTCTCTCTCTCTCTCCTTCTTCCCCTCTTCCCATCTTGCTTCCCCTTCCTTCTTCTCTCTTCCTCCCTCTCTCTCCCTTTCCTTCTCTCTCCCTATCTCTTGTCCACCCTACACCTCCTAATTACTCTTGGGTCTATGTGTGCCATAAATAGGATATCCATTTCAAATCGGATATCAGATTTTTGAAACCAAAATTTTACCACCACAATACATTTTTAAATGTTTTCAAATATTGGATATCCATTTTTTTTTACTTTTAAAAAGCGGATATCCGATTCAAAACGGATATTTGATTTGTAAAACTTAGGCTTGGTAATTGCTATGGAGCAATGTACTGACACCCAACCCAAAATAAAGTCAACTTGGGATTTCCGCATTTTTTCACGAGTGAAAAACACTACTTTTTCCTATTGCCACTTTTTGGCCCATCATGATCCTACACATGCCCACTTTTCAATTGACCCATCTGCTCCATATTTAGTTCAATATATCCATTTGCATCGAACTAGCTTCCTTCCCTTAGGATTGAATTCAATTCCCAAGTGTGATTTCTAAGGAATTATATTCCTCATTCATAGCATTATCCCACTCAAGTATGCCCGATGCCTGTCTAAATGTATGTGGATCAAAAAATGAGGCAAAGTAGGCATGATGTCCCCCTTGAAAATCTAACTCAATGTGTCTGTCACCTATTGAATCTTGTGCTCCTAAATCTTCCATATCAAGTGAAGGAGAAGGAGGTGAATCAAGTCCAAATATGTCAATCTCCAATGGAATCCCTAAACTAGATGAAGAGGAATCCTCCTCATCACTTTCCTCACTATTATAGCTAGAAGAATCTGAATCAAGAACCTATTATGAATGATCTGAATCATCAAGGTATAGTGAGCCCAAGTTGGAAATGTTAAGTGTAGAGTCATTAGGACTCTCATCAAACTTAATAATTCTCTCAATGAACAACTCATGTGTATTTGGGTGGAGTAGACGATAACCCTTGACACCATCTGGGTATCCAACAAAAATACAAGGTTTGGATTGAGGATCCATAGCCTTGTGTTGCTCCTTTGGAATGTGTACCATAGATGGAGAGCCAAAAACTCTGAAGTGATCAACTGATGGTTTTGTTCCTTTCTAAGCTTCAAAAGGTGTTATTCCTTTCAATTCTTTATGAGGTACTCTGTTCTGAATATAACATGCACAGTTGATAGCTTATGCCCAAAATTTTGGTGCAAACTCTTTATGATGAATCATTTTGTTTGCCATTTCTTTTAGTGACCTGTTCTTGCATTCTGTTACTCTATTTTGTTGGGGAGTGTAAGGAACTGTATGCTACAATTCAATCCCCTCTGATGTGCAAAATTGCTCAAACCTGTTGTTTACATACTCACGCCCATTATCTATCCTTAAAAGTTTGATTGATTTCTCAGATTGCTTTTCAACTAAGGCTTTGAAATCTTGAAAGCATTCAAAGACTTTAGTTTTTTTCCTTAGGAAGAAAACCCGTGTATCTAGAGAAGTCATCAATAAATTTAAGAACATATCTTGCATTAGTGAAGGATGGGTGTGGAAATGGTCCTAAAACATCACTATGAACAAGTTCTAAGACTTGTGATGCCCTCCATGCTTTACCTTTGTCAAACTTTTGTTCTGGATGCTTTCCTAGTGCACAACCTTCACAAAGCCCCTTAGAAAATTTGACATTGGGCAACCCTATTACCATGTTTTGTTGATTGAGTTGCTTGAGATAACGATAGTTTAAATGGCCAAATCGCTCATGCCAAAGCTTGCTTGTCTCATCAGAATGAGTGAGCAAAGCTTTTGGAGGAGGACTTTGAGAAAAACTAGAAAAAGTATACAATCTTAATTTATGATCTGCTTTTCCTGAATTGCTATCAAATTGTTGCTATTCAATTCCTTGATTTCAACTACATTTGGAGAAAATTCAATTGTCATACCTTGGCCTAGATGAGTTATTTGATACACAAAAAGAAGATTATTTGATAGTGAAGGTACATTGAGAAATTTTTGGAATGTTCCACCTTCAACTTCAATAGACCCTCTTCCTTTAACCAATGCTAGAGTATCATTACCTAAGGTGATTGAAGACATGCCACATGATTCCAAAGATGAGAACTCAACTTGTGAGGATCCCATATGATGAGTAGCACCTGAGTCTATTATTGAAGATGGTGATGAGGATGAAGTAGCAACTAAAGCTTTTCCCTTTTCCTTCTCTTTTGCCTTTGAATTATCCTATTTTGATGAAGATGTGTTGAATGAATCTAGAACCCCTATGTTGTTCTTCTTGATAAGATGAGTAAGGTGGTCTATTTTCTTCTTCATACACTCATGTTCTTTGTGATTAGGATTTTTAAAATAGGCACATTTAGGTAACTCTTTCTTAGATTTATTTTGTTTAGAGTTGCCTTCATTTTTAAATAAGTCTTGTTATCAACTTTGTTGTCTTTCTTATGATCCTTGTCCTTCTGATTCTGTTGTTTCTTACCCTTAGAAGATTGATCTTTCTCATTTCCTACAATGAGTGCTTGAGATTTACTAGTCTTCACATTTCCCATTTGTATTAACTTATCTGCTCCCTTGTTAGATCATAAATGAAGTTATCAAGAGAGGGCATAGCCCATGAAGTTCCAAGAGCTCTCTTTGTAGAGTAGAAAGTAGATACAAAAATAAAGTATTCAAGACCTAACTTTGACAAAATTGATAGCATTAACTGATTATATTTCTTATCAATACCACATTGTTTAAGCTACAACCTTAAGAACTTGAACTTGGTAAAAAATTCTTGAAGAGAAGTAAAGTTTCTTGGACTTAATGCTAGGAGCTCATTTTCTAGCTCATGACCCCTAAGTTCATCTATCTTGCCAAATAGCTTATCAAGACCTTCCCAAATTTCATTGGGTGTTTTCAAGGATTAAATATGAAATATTAATTCAAGTGATACATTAAGACATAAGAAACCAAAAGCTTGATATCTTTTGTTAAACCATTTTTCCTTATCCTTAGCAGCAGTAGGTTCTTTTTCTAGATTCATTACTACCCTATACAAACCTCTATTCATGAGTGAAATTGACATTTGAATTTTCCAATCATGATAATTAAAAGGCATTAAGGGTTGAATTGTGACATTATAATCCATCTTGCCTTAGTTGCTTTGTTGAGTGTGGAAAGAAAGAAGTAGAAGTGCTTTGAAAAAGTGAAAATGAGACACTAAAGAACAAGAGCAATCCTAAGGAAGTGTCAAAAAAATGCACACAAGACCTCCCCTTTATTCATTTTGATCCCCCCAAAATTTGGCACTTTATAAAGGAGTGCATGAAAGAAATCCAAAAAATAAAGGAATCAAACAGATTTTTAGCCTTTACAAATTTTGCCTCCTTAAACAATTTTGTGACAGAATTTTGAGTGGAGAAAAAAAAGGTGAACAGGGATTTCGATGGTTTTTTTCCTTCCTTTTCTCACGCCTTGCTCACACCTTGAATCAGCCTCAAAGAAAGTAGATCCGGAACCTCAAAGCCTTCCTCTTTTCACAGGTGGAACCAACCTCAAAGAAAGTAGATCTAGTGCCTCAAATAGATCACACCTTTTTACTTCAAGAAACTTGCAAGAAATGTGTGGCTACCATTGTAGATGAACAAGCACAGGTAATGATGCATAGATCCATTGCTATCATTCCCATTGTTGATTTGTTTCCGTCCTCCTTGACAAGAACAAAGGAAGAAAGTCACATGTTGAGGGCAGAATGATGCACCCCAAGAATAAAGGCGTTTAGCTTAGATGTTGGCCTTGTCTAGCAGCTGTTTTCCAGTCAAGCTGGAAATACCCAAACTTCAAATGCGGAAACAACAAGGAGACATGCAACTTTGATTCACTATTAATCAACTGGAAATGAACAAAACATAAAACAAACTAAGAACTAGAAACTATTACAACTTTCTGGGAGCAATAAGAAGCTACTCAACCAGACTGGTAATGATCAGAAGCTATCAAAAACTCTTTGTCAAGAGCTACGCAGAGCTCTACCTAGAGCAATCACTACTCTTACAAATAACAAACAACTGCTGCTGTTCAGGAGCTTTTGGGAGCATAGAGAGAATGTTCTTCTCACAGTCTGCTGCTGCAATCTTTTTCTCTAACTTTTTCTCTCAACTTTTCCCAACTCTTTTTCCAACTAACTTACTAACAAATATGCCTTCAATCCATTTTGTCTAAAACAAACATTCCCTCTCAAATTTTGAAATCACCTACCTCAGTAAATGCTGAATTCAAAAACAACTACCTTAATCAATTGTGAAGCTGTCAGGAGCTGCAAGGAGGATCCCCAAAACTGGAAAACTGCTCCTGACAGGTAGGTGAAGGTTGCAGGGGCACTGGTGGATGAGGAGAGGCTTAGGAAAAACATATAATTCCAACACTCCCCCTTTGTCCTAAGTCAACAAAACAACAAGATCAAATCCGATCTAGATCAGCAACGCCCAATCTGCTCCTTAGGCACACAAAACTGTCAATGCTCAAAGGCTTGGTGAAAATGTCTGCTAGCTACTGCTTAGACCTGTAAAACTCCATTTTAATTTCACCATTTTCAACCAATTCATGAATGAAATGATACCTGATTTCAATATGCTTGCTTCTTCCATGAAACACAAGATTTTTTGTCAAAGCTATTGATGAAACATTGTCACAATAGATCACTATTCCATCCTCTTGTTCTTCTTTCAAATTTGCCAAGATTCTTCTCAGCCAAATAGTCTGACATGGTACTGCATTTACTGCTATATACTCAGCTTCAACTGTTGATAGGGAAACAACAGGTTGCTTCTTAGAAGCCCAAGAGATAGCACCCAAATCCAAATGAAATACATAGCTCAAAGTTCTCTTCCTATCATCCAAACTTCCTACCCAATCACTGTCAGTGTAACCAACCAGCCCATATTCTTTTGTTGTTGTGTACAACATGCCATATCCTTTGGTACCATTTTCATACCTTAGGATTCTCTTACCCGCTTGCCAATGGGTGTCTCTTGGAGTCTCCATGAATTTGGAAATCGGACTCACTCCATGCATTATATCCGGCCTAGTTGCTGTCAAATACATCAAGCTTCCAACCAAGCTTTTGTACATGGTCAGATCCACATTGCTGCTGCAATCTTCTTTGCTCAAATTTAGGCCTACGACTGTTGGTGTTGGGGCAGGCTTGCTCTCAAGCATTCTAAATCTCTTCAAGATCTCATTTGCATACTTCTCTTGAGAGATAAAAATACAATCATGCATTTGTTTTACTTCTATGCCTAGAAAATAACTCAAGAGACCTAAATCTATCATTTCAAATTCTCTTTTCATGGCCTCTTTAAAATCAACAATGAGGAAATCATCATCCCCAGTAAAAACTAAATCATCTACATACAAGACAACAATTAAAATGTTACCTTTTGTTGCCTTGATGTAGAGAGTGGGCTCACCATCGCTTTTGCTAAAGCCGTTGGTCATTAAATATGATTCAATCCTACTGTACCATACCCATGGAGCTTGTTTCGACCCATAAAGAGCCTTCTTCAACCTATACACCTTGTGTGCCTAGAACTTCATATCCAAAAGGCTGCTCCACATAAACCTCTTCTTTCAATACTCCATTAAGAAAGGCGAACTTCACATCCTTTTGAAATACCTTCCATTTGTGCTGGAAAACAATAGCTATGATTGTCCTCACAGTCTCCATCCTAGCAACAGGGGAAAATGTCTCATCATAGTCTCTTGCAAACTGTTGTTTGTACCCCTTGACAACTAATCTTGCCTTGTGTCAGTCTATTCTTCCTTCAGCATTGCTTTTGGTCTTATAGACCCATTTTACTCCAATAGCTTGCTTGCTTGGAGGCAAGTCAATTAGCTCCCATGTATTGTTTATTTCTAATGCATCTATTTCCTCATCCATGGCTTCACACCATTTTTCCTCTTTCACAGCTTCTTGAAAATAAATTGGATCATTGTGAAAAAATAGTGCAAAATTCACACTCTCATCAAATTCATCATCATACCTTTCATTTTGGTACATATCCCTTAGACTCTTGGTCTTTCTTGGCATTAGGGAGGCGAGACTGGGGTCTGAAATTTTAGTGCTGCTGTTGTTCTGCTGAACAAGCTAAAACTGGAGCGATCGGGAGTTGTCAGGAGCTCATCGGGAGCTATCAGGAGCTCATCTGAAACTGTCAAGAGTTCATCAGGAGCTGTCAGGAGCTGAATTTCTGGTTGTTTGTGGCTGCTTCCCTTTTTGTTTGTTCTGATCAAGAGCGACTAGGAGCTGTCGGGAGCCATCATTTTCTGCTGCTGCAGAATTTTCTTGATCTTCATTTTCATCTTCTTCATCAATCTGAGCAGTCGAGAGCTGTCAAAATCTATCGTGCCATCCCATGATTGATCTTCTAAAAACTCCACATCTCTACTAATGATAATTTTTTTGGTGACCGGATTGTATAGCCTATAGACTTTGGAATCTTCACTATAGCCCGTGAAAATGCATTTTTCACCCTTGTCATCCAATTTTTTCCTTTTTTATTTAGGCACGTGTGCATAAGCCACACATCCAAACACTCTCAAGTGTTCAACCATCCATCTTCATTTTGTCCATGCCTCTTGAGGTATCTTGTCACATACTGCCTTAGTTGGACTTCTATTAATCAAATGCATGACTATTGCAACAACCTCTCCCCAATATTCTGTAGGGAGTCCTTTTGCTTTTAGCATGCTTCTTGCCATCTCTACGATGGTTCTATTTTTCCTTTCAGCCACTCCATTTTGTTGTGGAGTGTAACTGGCTATAAGCTCCTTTTTTATGCCATTCTGCCTGCAAAAATTCACAAAACAATTGGAGGTATACTCTCCCCCTCTATCTGACTTAGGACTTTAATAAAATGTCCACTCTCTTTTTCAACTTGGGCTTTAAACAGTAAAAACTTATTAAATGCATTAGACTTGTGTTGCAAAAAATAAACCCATGTCTTACGACTGAAATCATCAATAAAGGTCATAAAAAATCTGCTATTACCAATGGAAGTGATTTGCATAGGGCCTACCAAATCCATGTGCACCAACTCCAATGGTGCTCTTGCCCTTGTAGAGTTGCCCGATTGAAAGGGCTGCCTATGTTGCTTGCCCAAAATGCAAACCTCACATCTAACATTAGGCTTTACTATCCTTGGCAAACCATCAACCATATTGCTTTTGAACAAAATACTTAAACCAACATAGCCTAGATGTCCATACCTAAGATGCCATAGCTTGGAGGTGTCTTCAATGGTGCTCTTAAGGGTTGCAAGTTGTACTGCTATACATTTTCCATCCATGAGAGGTGCTGCAATGGACTGAGATGAGAAGCATGTCTCAATCTTCACCAGAAACATCCGGTTCTTTATCATTTGTATTGCTGCTAAAACCTTTGTTCTCTCATTCTTGTCATAAATGACACATTTTCCCTTCTCCATCAGCACTTTGTATCCATTCTGGGTCAGCTGTCCTACACTCATGAGGTTATGCTATAACCCCGGTGCAAAGAATACATTTTGAACCTCCTTCTCTTCACCCTACTTGGTGCGGATCATGATAGATCCTTTTCCTTTAACAAGAACAACTCCATTGTTCCCCATTCTAATTTTTGATTTAATATTTTTGTCAATGAAAGAAAAAAGGCTTTCATTACCACTCATGTGGTTGCTGCAACCACTATTGAAATACCAGACTTCGGGGTTGCCTTCTTCACCAACATTGCACATGATGAAGGATGTGGACTGATTACCTTCAACCATATTTGAATCAACAATATTTGCATTTTGTCTTTGCTGATTACAGTGCTTCTTCCAATATTCACTAGTATAGTGTCCAAACTTGTGATAGTAGTAGCACTCAATGTTGCTCTTGTCACTTCTCCCACTCGAACTGTTGTTCTTTATGCCTCTTCGGGAGTTGTTCTGAGAGCTGCTTTTTCCCTCTTAGCTACTTGCTCGGCCCGAACTTTCTCCACCAGCATTTCCTTGATTGGATCTAACTCTTCGGGAGCCATTTCTACCTCTCCCTCTGCCTCTTACATTCGACTGAGCTTTGAAAGCTTGCTCATGGGAAGTAGTAGCAGATATTTTTAAACGCTGCTCATGGGTATGGAGAGAACCCATTAACTCATCCACTATCAAAGTAGAAAGCTCTATCATTGCTTCAATAGCAATGACAAGAGGATCATACCTCGTGGGTAGACATCGAAGAAGTTTTTCAACAATCTTCAGCTCCTCTAACACATCTCCATTTTCTCTCAGCTGGTTCAACAAACCGGAGAACCTTGTTTGAAAGTCTACAATAGACTCACTTTCTTTCATCTCAATAACTTCAAACTCTCTTAGAAGTAGCTGGAGCTTCACATCTCTAACTTTATCAGTCCCTTTGTAGCTAGTCTCAAGGATTTCCCAAGCTTCTTTTGCATACTCAGCTGCTGCTATTCTTGGAAAAATGGCCTCTGTCAAGGCTGCTTCGATCAAACTCAAAGCTTTTGCATCCTTCTTCCTCTGCTCCTTCAACTGGGTCTTCTGGTTATTTGTGAGAGCTGCAAATGCAACTGGTCAGTGATATCCACAAACCCATTTATGAGAAAATCCCACAAATCATTGGCCACCATGATGGTCTTCATATTCTTGGCCCAAATGTCATAGTTCTATCCATTAAAGGACGGTGGTTGTTGCCAACTCCTTGCTTCATCTCCAGCCATATCTCCTACAACAAAAAAATGAACACCCAGAAAAACAAATGCCCAAACTCACAAGGAAATGGGGCCTATGGCTTTGATACCATGTAAAGATTTGAAAGCACAAATCAAAATACAAAACACAGAGCTGCTGCTCTATTTTCCAGTCAAGCTGGAAATACCCAAACTTCAAATGCGGAAACAACAAGGAGACATGCAACTTTGATTCACTATTAATCAACTGGAAATGAACAAAACATAAAACAAACTAAGAACTAGAAACTATTACAACTTTCTGGGAGCAATCAAAAGCTGCTCAACCAGACTGGTAATGATCAGGAGCTATCAATAGCTCTTTGTCAAGAGCTACGTAGAGCTCTACCTGGAGCAATCACTGCTCTTAGGGTGAACCCACATAAGTGGTGAACACTTTTGTGGAGGAAGGGAAAAGTCATTTTTTCTCTCTACACAAAGTGAAGGGGTTCGACCGAACCCTATGTTTGCTCAAACTTCATTGACATGTGAGCGGAAATATTAAAATAAAGGGGTTCAAGCGAACTAGGGTTCGGTCGAACCCCCTTAATAGGGATTTAAAAAAAAAAACTCTGTCATTTTCTCGGACCCCCTTAATTTTCCTCATTATTTTAAAGGGGTTCAAGTGAACTAGGTTCGGCCGAACCCCTTTAAAAGGTTCGACCGAACATATGTTCGGTTGAACACCCTTCTTCCCCTATCTCCTCAAAAAATTGTTTTTTTTTGTAAAAAATTGTCGTTCGAAGCTCAATTTGAAAATGAAAATGCAGAAAACTTTAGAAACCCAACTAGATAATGATAGTCCATGGAATGAGCTATCCATCGAATATAATTTTAATATGATTTGCTTTTATTATGTATTTTATTTTTTAGTTTTAATAAACATAGGTTTTTCACTGAAAATCATAATCTCTGGTCTGCACATGTGGAAAAATAGTAGATTATCAAAATAAATTTTTAAAAAATATGTTGAGGTTGGGTATTGATGTCCTTGATCCATTAAAAAAATAAATTGAATTTCGATTCATACAGAAAAAGTTATGTTGTATACAGTCTGCATATGTCTGAATTGCAATTGGTTTGACTTTGAAACTTGATTAAGGAAAAAATATTCAATAAAAAACTATGAGACCAAATGCAAGTGCTAGATATCATAGTTACAAATCTAAATTCAAAAAAATTAGAATTTTATACTTCATACAAAAAAATTTATGTTGTATATGGTGAGCGTCAGTTTATAAAAATGTTGTTTTCTGAAAAAAACCAGTTTTTGTGGGAGATGAGAAAAAAGTGCAATCTGATTCCAAAAATTTTGAAAAAAATATTTTTAGAATCTACAGACAAAATGTGATGAGACTCTAGTTTGTATCATTTTCAAATTCCTCACGGTTTAGCCGCTACAGGAGCCCGAAAGTGAATATTTAGTTAAAAATAATAATTGCAGTGTCCAGTTTGCCCAAAACTTGTAAACCACTATTGTGGGATCACCCCTTACAAATAACAAATAACTGCTACTATTCAGGAGCTTTTGGGAGCATAGAGTGAATGTTCTTCTCACAATTTGCTACTACAATATTTTTCTCTAACTTTTTCTCTCAACTTTTCCCAACTCTTTTTCCAACTGACTTACTGACAAATGTGCCTTCAATCCATTTTGTCTAAAACAAACATTCCCTCTCAAATTTCAAAATCACCTACCTCAGTAAATGCTGAATTAAAAAACAACTACCTTAATCAATTCTGGAGCTGTCAAGAGCTACAAGGAGGATCCTCAAAACTGGCAAACTGCTCCTGATAGGTAGGTGAAGGCTGCAGGGGCACTGGCAAATGAGTAGAGACTCAAGAAAAACATTAAATTCCAACAGAAAACATGCCTCTTTCTTTTGAATCGTTCCTCCAATGCACCTCTCCAGCATACAATCGGCCCATGGTGGATATAATCACACCTTTCTACAAATAATCGGGCCTCTTTTTATTTATAGAAAATCACAACCAACATTTAATGAAGTATACCACCTAGTATGAGAATCACGCCTCCCTAGGGTTGATGGAGCTTTCCCAGATGGATTTGAAGCTGCTGAGTGGGACGTTGACTTTGGTCTTGACTCCCGTCAAAGACTTTAGGGGTAGATCTAAATTGCTTTAAATTTCCACCTCTCCTTAGCAATCCACTACAGATATTTCTTGCCGACCTGGGAGATCTCTTACGTTGGCTTGGGAGGACTGATTAGCATATAGAGAATGAAAAAACTAAAAAAAATAATGCACAAAAATCACCTTTCAGATCTGACAAAATCCTCCACCGCTCTGATACCATGTAAAAACCTGTAAGAACAAAGGATCTTTACTGATGATCTGGAATGCAATGTATTGTATTCAACTTGGTTTTTACAATGAGCTCAAACCCTCATAATAAAGGATGCGGATGAAAAAATTAAGGTCAAGGATGAAGGATATGACTGAATGAGAATTAGAGAAATCATGCCACAGATTGAGGAGAGGACTCCTCATCCTGCAGTGGTGGTGAGTTGCTCTCCTCAAAGATAGGAATCACTCCAACACCTAACTAGGCTTAAGTTAGCCTAGAGTAGAATACACTAACAGTATAAATAAATCCAAGTTATTTAAATACAAGTAATTAATAAGTATATAACTAATTTAGTTAGGATTAATTATTGAAATAAATATGTTAAAATTAAAGAAGAGAATTAGGGGTATTTAACTCTTGAATCAATAATGAAAGAATACTACAAATATGATGTTGAATTGATTATTATTTTAATATTACACCACATTTAATATTTGAAGGATGCATATACATGTGGAGAATGTCATCTAAAATGATTTTTTTTTATTATGTTCCAATATTAGGGCACGCTATTTTTCATAAATGACTAAATTATCATATGAAGATGTATGTTTATAATTCTACCCTTACAATGTAATGATATTTTAAAAGTACAATATTTATGAGTTGAGATTTTTAAAATATATATTTTTAATGTGTTATTATTTACTATTTTTTAGTATAAATATTTATTGTTGTAACTGTGAAAATTGCATGTACACATGCTTTTTCCCTTATATATTGGGCCTTTAGCAACTTGGTTGTGTTTTATGCATTAAGTAGTTATAAGATGGTATATTTTTTTGTAGAAGTTGAAATATATATTTATGCTAACATGTCCCCATGTCATCACTTATCCCTAAGGTGTATATTTCATCTCCATATCTATTCTTCCATTACCTTGTTTTAGATTGATAAGTATAAAAATGAAGGTTAATTTTGTAGCCATTGATTTGAACCTCCTTTAACCTTCAAATTTAAATTTTAAAATTTGTGCCCAAGTTTTCTTTTCTTATTAGCTATATGGATTTATTAAATCACAAATCTGCTAGTGGTGATAGTAATGTTAGTGGTAAAAATAATCATAATGGTGGTGGTGTTAGTGGTAGAAATGATGGCCAACTAATGCAACACCCACAACAAAAGAGGTCAATACAAAAAGGTACATAACATCAAGGCCATGAAAAGAGGAGTAATGTTTTGATTGATATGACTAGAGATGTGGTGAAACCATAATAAATTTTACCACTTCTTAGCATTATTAGGCCACTGAAACAAACACTTATCAATTTTCAACACATTTTGTCAATCATACTAAGCAAATAGTCAAGAATTTAAGGATGATGTAAAATATGTATTGTAACATTCTTTTATGTAGATTTAATTTTTGATTTTTATAATTTTTTAAAGAAATTTATATCAATTTTTAGTTTTAAAATAATTTTCTTAAATTCTTATTGAGTGACATTTACCTTAACAAATAAATTTCACTAAGAATTTAAAACATTTCCATGATTTCTTGGAATTGTATTATTGATTCCAATATCTAGTTCATAGATATTTTTAAAATAATTTCATATTCAAAATTTAATCTTTTATTAATTTTTAATGGGTACTAATAGAAATTCAAAATCTATAACTTACCATAGCATGTTTTTCTTATAATATTTACCAAAAATAATTTATCATTGCTGTATTGAAAAAAAATCCATAATACAATTAATTGACAATATAAAGGTAAGGTATTACTATTTAATTATGTCTCATAATTGAACCACAATATTCGTAGACTATGCATAATTTCATTATTAGAATGTGAATCCTTACACTATACTAAACACCAACTATAGTCATGGGGTGGGATGCCTGCCCATATTAGTGCCTTTCATATCTAGTAGGGGATATAGGGTGAAATAGCTACAAAGTGTAGTGCATTTAAAAAAGAAAAATCACATAATTATATTTTCTAGTGTCTTTAATATAACTTATTATTATTTATAATAAATTTATGTTGATTATAAAATAAAATATATACTATTAAAAATACATATTATAATTTTTAGAAAGCTAATACTAAGGGATACATACTCTTAAATGGTGTCCTTAGATAATTGTATTGGCCTCCTAAAAGATAAGTAAAAATTGAGCTATTATTAATATTTTGACAAAAGGAAATGATAACCTATTAGGGTAAGTGCAAGCTAATGGGTCTAATTTTAGTGGAAGTATTGGGTTTGAAAAAAGCTAATGGATCCAGTTTTAACTTTGTGAATTCTAAAAAATTGACACAATGTTGAGTATGCTCTCTATCAGAGTTGCATGTCTTTCAATGTCAAGTTAAAAAATTAACATAGTATTGTTGAGCTCTCTCTTATATTTCTAACCATGTAATTTTTTCTACATTTCAATTATGTTAAGGTTTGATCTTTAATTTATTTTGCTATTCTCTCCATTTTTTTGTCAAAAATCTATGTAATATTCTTGGTTTCATTTTTTACCCATTCATCAAAATTTGAAACAAATTGCATTTTTGCAAACTAGACTGTTATTTACACATTTTTTTTTTATTATTTTTTTAGTTTCCAAAAAATTTAGGGGGGCACACACTAATTTTTTTCTTTTTTAGGATGTGTCCACTTTGAAAATTAGTAAAAAAATCATATATTCATTAAAAAGTTAACAAAAAAATGAGCATAAACTACATGGTGTTAGCTAATTTCTCATCAAAGCAATTATTGAAATACCAAAAAAAAAATTAACATTTTAGGGGGACACAACATATGCTATGTTATGTTTTTTTGGTAAAAATAGGAGCACTTTGTGTGACCCCCTATTTTAACCCTTTAATCTCCACCATTTAAAAAAAAAGTAATAGTTTAGAAAGTAGATTTAGAGCACTACAACTCTTGTTCTTGCTGTGTTTTCAAATTTTGATTGTAACAATCTTCAATTTCTCATCCAAGATCGGTCTTTCTTGATTTCAAAAAACGATGACCAAATAAGACCCCCTTTTGATCCCTCATTTCCATACATATACCCTTGAAACTATAAAAAATTATAATGAATATTTTATAATAATTATAAAAATATTAATTAATTAGATACAAACAATAATGAAATATTAAATAATGATAATAATAATTAATAAATAAAAAATATAATTATTATTATTTAATTAATAAATGATAGTAACAAATATTTAATTATTAAATGATGATAATAATTATATTAATTAACATTGTACTATTTATTAAAATTAAACTAAACTAAAATAAAAATAAAATAAAATAAAGATAAATTAATGTTTAAAATAATAGATTTATTAATGATATCAAATTTTTGCAATCCATAATTTTGATTTTGTTGTTTTTGGACTAGATTTTGGATGATATAAAAATTCACACACGGTCTAATTAAAAACCAACAATGATCATAATAGATTTAATCAAATAAAATTAATTTTAGATGGATTGTTTTAAGTGGATAAAATTAAATACTATTTTTTTTCATATCAAGTATTATTCCCAAATTTTGTATTGGTAGTTGTTATATATAGATAACATTTTTCTAAAATTATTTATTATATTCCCATTCTTAAATTCTTGATATAACTACATTATAAAATGATTGTTTTTATTTTAACATTATTCTATAACTATTTTTAAAACAAAATATTAAAATAAAATTTTAAAAAATTAAAACGAAAATAATAATGGTCTCTAATAGTTAAAAATAGAGGGGAGATGCAAGAAATTGGGGAGAGAATGAAGATTAGGAAGAATAATATTGAGACTTTGAAGCATTTATAAATAAGCATATTTGTTAGCATTTTTTTATATTATTGATCACAAATTTAATGTATTATATAATTGAATTAGATTTTAGTTAATTAGATTCATAGTTGGAAGACTCTGTTAGACTCGTTGCGGACTTGGCGGACTTGGGAGTCTGCAAGCTGGCCGAGTCGACTCGGCGCGGACTCACAAGCCAAGTCTTTGGCTTGGACTCGCGAGCTGAGTCTCTGGCTCAAACTCCCGAGTCCTCGCTTCAGACTCCCAAGTCTTGCCGTGTTTGGAGGCTGCTTTCTCAACTTTAAAACATGATTTTTTTCATATTTATTTGCCGGATCTGTACCGAGTCCTAGTCCTAGTCCTATTTTGAGCTGCCGAATCTACGCCGAATCCAAATTTTCAAACTTTGAATTTATTGATGAAGGGAATGTTTTATTTGAAAAACCTCTCATTCATAATTCTCTAGCCTTAAAGAAATTATCCTATATTGAAACTAATCCTTGATCCATGTTTGACATTTTGAGGGTCATCCCCTTAATACACACCTTATAAATCACATTGGTGCCATTAACTACTCTAACCTTAACAGACGACTATGGTCACATGTAAACCATGTTTAGGATTTGTGAAATTATGTGTGCCTACTAGAGTCAATCAGTACTATATCTTGTCTCTTTTTAATCCATCCTTCTACTCTCAAGGTAGGTTGTGAAGGTAAGTCTTTGATAGCATCCAAAGATGCAGTGGGCTTGTCAGTTGGCTCTCTTGATGTTGCAACATGTAGGGATTTCATACCTCCATCAATCTGAGCTTGTTCATCTCTGTTGCTCCCCAACTCATCCAACATTTCAAACAAATAAAATTACCCCTTAGCTAATCACCCATGCCTTAGAAACAACACCCTCACTTCCTTAAATCTTCCCTAGCTACTTCACTGGATTCCATTTCAACATTAGGTGGTCACTTTGTATTGATATTCGATGTTGTTCTAATTGAGTTAGGTTGTTTTTAACCTTATTTCTGGTCTTGCTTTTGAGCAATTTTTCAAATGGTCTAGTTTGTACAATAACTCCATCTAAATTGGTTTAAGAGACTCAATAACTTACATGCGAAATTCTTTTAAATTTCTACTTTAATTATAAAGAGACTCTTGTTTGTTTTGATGTAAATTCCTCAACCTCTATTTGAGGTTTTGTGTCATTCTCAAGTCGTCCTCCATTCATAGTACCAGCTCCATATCACACCTAGGCCGTAAGAATTATTCTACTTTCCTGTCAATTCCAATTATATCTTCCTTGCCATTCGACCTGCACGATGCGAATGGGAGAGAATTTGCATTATATTACCTTATTAGTAAACTAAAAGTTGAAGCAAAGTTATCATTGATATTCAAATAAAGTAGCATAATGATTTTGTTAGAATTCATCCATAAACATATGAGAGCACTACCTTCCATACACAAATGAAGCTACTACGATAAGCATCACTATCAAAATGTATAAATCAGGAAAATAACTACTTATAAGTGCGGCCACCAACGCAGTCATGACTTACATAAAATGGCGATCCATCTTTAGTATACATCTTTGACCTGTCTTTAAGCCTTTGTGTTCCCATTTTCCATGGGTGGAAAGGGCCTGGGAATTTGTGTAAGAGTTTCTAAAGGCTTTAGCTTTACATCAAAGCTATTTTCATGAATATCCTGTAATCGTGGTGGTCACGAGACCACATTTCTTTGAGGCATTTTGTCAAACAGTTCACGTGCCTTGTCTTCTGGGCATTCCACGAGGCCGCATTCCTGTGAGGCATTCTGTCAAACAAATCACATGCGTTTTTTCATGTTTATACTTTTCTCATCAAATTACTCATACCAATATTAAAGTCATGGGTATGAAATTGGATTTATACCAATACTTGGACTTTACTGTTAGTTCAATAATCATTCAGTCGCTTGATTCTTAACCCTGCCGATATAAATAGTTGCCTATCCTCCATGTGGAATAGATGAGGTTCCAAGATTAATTAATACCCTAAGTATTTTTCAGTTCTAATTGCGGAATAGGTGCATCTCTCAGACTAGTACCCGGCAAAATTAAGACATAATCAGAGTTCTGATCCATAAACTCGTAGAAGCTTGATAGATGGTTTTTCAAAAGTTTTCATCTAACAAAACTTCTTAAGAGACCTTTACACCAAATTTCTAATCCATGTCAGTAATTGAATTTTTGATGATTAAATTTTATATTGAGGTTTTTTTAATAATGATAATCAATCATTAATAGTGTTTTGAAATGTTAGATTAATAATTTTATGCCTAGGTTTCGTAGCTATTCTTGAGTGAGAAGCATATGAGTAATCAGCATTAAGTTAGGTAGCCATGTAAAACACATGATATCTCAATTTATTTCAAGGATGTCTTTTTAGCATTGATTATATAGTTAGAGATGTTTTATAAAAGTTTAGTCATTTGAGATAAAGTAATAGAATATATTAATTTAAATATAAATATTTAAGTGTACAAATGGGTGAATGCATGGAAATAGGGGATCAAAGGGGTTCTTAAGTGATCATTTTTTTTTGAAATCAGGAAAATATGATCTTGGATGAGAAATTGAAGATAGTTACCTTCAAAATTTGAAGACACGACAATAACAAGATTTGTGTTCTAAATCTACTTTCTAAACTATTAATTTGTTTTGAAAATAATGGACATTAAGGGGTTCAAATAGGGGGGAACACAAAGCGCTTTTGTTATTTCAAAAAAATATAACATAACATCTGATGCGCTCCTCCTAAAATTTTAAGTTGTTTTTAGTATTTCAAAAATTGTTCAATGAAAAATTAGCTAACACCATGTAGTTTATGCTTTATTTTTTTACTAATTTTTTAATGAATATATGCTGTTTTATTAATGTTCAAAGTGGACACATCTTGAAATTTTTTTTTTTGATAATGTTCCCCCCTAATTTAAAATCATGTGATTTAGACTATTTTTTATATTTATCTTTATATATCACTTATATTTTAGGAGGGGTTATAACACACTCATATTTTTGAGAAGCAAAAATATCACTTCATCTATATAAAAAACTACATCACATTCGTCGCAACCTCCTCTTCACTCTCTCATAGTCTCCTTACTCAGTCACACAATTCTCAAGCTCACAATACACAACCATTATTCTATTTTAAAATTCATTTAAAAAAAAGGTTCTTTTTGGGGTAGTACCCTCAAACCCCCACCGAGGCTCCAAAATATATCACCAACCCTTTAGACTCCCTAGTGATACAAGTGGGGGGAAAGCCCCCCCATACCGCATTAGGATCTAGGATCCAAACATAGTTGAAGAAAATATGAAGATAACCAAGTTCCAATACCAACATCTCCCTCTTTCTATCTTTATTTCTCCCTCTCTCCCTATCTCCTTTCATCTCTCTCTTGTCTCTCTCTCTCTATATTTATCTCTCCATCTCTCTTTATCCCTCATCTCTCACTTTATATCTCCCTCTCCCTCTCCCTCTTTATCTCTATCTCTATCTCTATCTCCCTCTCTCCCTCTCTCCCACTCTATCTCTACATACATATTCTTTGTATCCATCCCTCTCTGTCCCTCTCCCTCTTCTTAGAACTATATATATATATATATCTATTTTTCTCTATATCTCTCTCCTCCTCTCTCCATCTCTCCATGTTTCTCCTTCTCTCTCTCTCTTTATCTCTATCTCCTTATCTATCTATCTATCTATTTATCTCTACCCCTATATCTCTCCATCTCTCTACCCCTATATCTCTCACTCTCTCTACCTCTATCTATCTATCTATCTATCTCTACCCCTATATCTCTTCATCTCTCTACCTCTATATCTCTCCCTCTTTCTACCTCTATATCTCTCTATCCCTATATCTCTCCCTCTCTCTACCTCTATATATCACTTCCTATCTCTATATTTATTTTATCTCTTCATCTATCCCTCTCTCATTCTCTCCCTCTCTCTTTTCCTCTCCCTCTTTCTATATGTAGTGCCAAAATTTGTCACCCTTGACAATTTCACACTAGGTTTTGCTCCCCTATGTGTTTGGACCTAATTATGCATTTAATTGCTTATTTTATGAATATCTTCAAAAAATAAAACAATGAGAATAAAAATAAACATTTAATATCTTCCCTCGATGTTTAAGGCCCCCAAAAAGGATGGGCTTGGACTAGGGAACCCCACACCCTTGTCCAACCCTTTTCGGCCCCAATTTGAATATGTCAGTATTGATATTTTATTATTTGAATTTATAATTTCATTTTTTGGCTATTGGTATTTGATTTTCGAGAAATTAAAATAATTTTATATAAATACTAGTCATTTTCATCGTTTCAAATTTTAAGAAGAGATCATTTCTATTCAAAAAACTGAAGATCTTAAAATCAGTCAAGGCAATTCAAGGAAAAAATTAGAAGCATTATTACAACACTTCCATCAATCAAGTTAAAGAATAAAATTATGTGCAAGAAGCTATTATGATCAATCATGCCAAATTATGAAGATGGATTGAGTTATCCTCTACATGTTATCTACAACAAACTATTGTGTTTTGGGAACTAACCTTTTACAAGTCTATCAAGCGACATCCATCAATCAATATTTTTTGGCAACTTGTGGTGTAACATTACTTCATCAAGGATTTCACATCAAAGTAACATTGTCATTTACCATTTATCATTTCAATCAATTATCATTGTTTTGGCCTCTGCCTGACCTAGGGTATCCCCTCTTAATCATCATTATTTGTTGTAAGTGGAGTTAGAAATACCAAAAAATGGTTTGACTTAGGCAAACCCCCATACATCAAACCTTTCCCCCTCTTTTTATGTGTGTAGGTCAGATTCAAAAAATTTAGTAGGAGATAGTTCCAAAAACATAGAGTAGATTGTGACCTGTATCTTAGACTTTTCAGATCTAGAAAAGGAGGAAGCCAGTCTAGGACACCCCATATGTCATTGATCAGTTAAGTCAACTCGATTTTTTTTGTCACAGGTTCCTTTTTGTAACAGTCTCAGATCTAAATATTTTCTAGTACTTTCTATTTTTATTTGTGCAATAAATTACATTTTCAAATCCAAGATTATATGCCAAATAGGCTCATTAAAACACACATCAAGTTTATCTCTTTTACAACTCAAGAAAACATAAACCCTAGAAGATTGGCTCTCCCTTGTGGTAGCAAGCCAATCATAAAACCCTAGTTGGTTTATGTTTGAATGTGGAGTCAAAGTGAAAAGGAGATAGTCCTAGTTAACCAAATTGGATCTAGGATCACTTTTCCTACTCTATATTTTCCATGGATTTGATAATGTTGGTAGACAATCATTGGGAACAATAACATTACCTATTAAGGTATGTCCCGTGGTTTTACCCACCCTTATCCATGTCATTCTAAATACTCTCTCATACAATATTATTCTTGGTAGATCGTGGATTCTTTCCATAAAAGGAGTCTCATATACTCTTCACTATGCGATGAAGTATGAATATAATGACAAGATATATATGATCAAATCAGATGAAAAAAAATATAATTCACCTTTTGAAGTAAAACATAATACTTCCAATTCTCTTGGTACCTTAATTCTATTTTCAAAAGTTGAACCATTACCTTCTAATGATAATAATATTATGGATACACTCTTGGGTGATGATTGGGGATCATTATATTTTACACTTTGTTGGATTAGGGAGTCTAAAATCACACCATCAAAGCTCAAAGAGTTAAATATTATAGCATATAGTACAAATATTAATCACAATAATTCATCATATTCAAATGCATTCCTTGGTGATGATTGGGGTTCATTATATTTTACACCCTCCTTTGAAGGAGAGTACAAAATCTCACAATCCAAACCTAAGGAGTCTTTCCTTTCATTCTCTTACTCTTATTCTACATCAACAAATCCAAAAATAGATCATCCCATGATAGTGATGGGGGATCTTTAGATTTCATCCCTCGTGTATTGACGATGCCTAACTTAAAAAAAATAGAAAAAAATTGCATTCTTGTGAAAGAATCAATTGTTCTCATAAGCATTTAGACACGACTTCTCCATCTGAGTTGGAAAAGTGTTATGGGCTTGGATATAAAATTATTTCTAAAAGTGGATGTAATGAAAATATGGAATAGGGAGTTAAGGATCATGTGCAATCTACATTGTACCTTTCTAAATGGGGTTTAGGTTTCCAGCCTTCTTCTGCTTTGTCGACATCTCACCCTTTATTATCTAATATATTTAAAACACCATGTCGTAAGCGATCAATATTTTCTTCACAGGAGAAAATTTTTCTCCTCCACCTCTATCAGAGCAAGAGCATATTTTGTTGAGGCTTCTCAAAGACCATTTGATTACTCTTCCTCCTCCAACATGAAATAAATTTTACAACAATAACTATTTTTGTGCATATCATTGAGTGCATGGTCATTCCACACATGAATGTAAGGCCTTGAATAATAAAATACAACAACTTAATTATTGTGGTTCTCTTCCACATGTTGATGCACCTAATCACACTAAATAATAATGATCCATCTTCTATGGTGTTTCTTCTCACTATGTGGCATTTGTAGCTTCATGTGTTTGGTCATTGTCATTCATCATGGTACAATCTTAAGTGCAACAATTTTTTTTATGGTAGAAACACAATAGTCCCTTGTATGGTTGTCTTTGCCTTTATGCTTGGGGGGCAAGGATAACTAGGTTTGGAGGTGTACATGTGTACAACCTTTCCCCCTCTTTTCATGTGTGTAGGTTAGATCCAAAAGTTTCAGCAGGAGATAGTTTCAAAAAACACAGAGCAAAATGTGACCTGTATCTCATATTTCATAGATCCAAAAAGGAGGAAGCCAGTCTAGGGTGCCCCACACCCCTAACCAGTCATATTAGCTCCAAATTTATGTTACGGATTCCTCTAGATATAACTTAGTCTTATATTAAATTTTTTTATGGTACTTTCCATTTTTGTTTGTGTGATAAATTACATTTTTAGGTCTAGGGTTACATGTCAAATATGCTCATTAAAAAACATGTTTATCTCTTTTACACTTCAAGAAAACACAAACCCTAGGAGATTGGCTCTCCCTTGTGGTAGAAAACCAATCATAAAACCCTAGTTGGTTTATGTTTGAATGTTGAGTCATATTAAAAATGAGGTAATCCTATTCAACCTAATTGGATCTAGGATTACTTTTCCTACTCTGGGCTAATGCAAGAAGTTGGGTCCACAAAAATCTCAAAAAGTGGAATTATTTTTGCTATTTTTTAGAATTTGTCACACTTGGATTGAAAATTTGAAGCACTTACACAATGAATCTTGAAAAAATTCAGTAATATAAAATTTATTATTTTGAATTTAGTTTCCAAATATGCAATTTATTCAAATACCCAGATGATAGAAATTAAATTTTGATAGGCATGTATAAAAACCACTTTTTAAAAGTCAGTTTTTTACCATACCATGCACATGTATAGACACCACTTTTTGACCTAAATAAAAGTAGTTTTCTAATTCCTTTTGGGGAAAGATATGTGAAAACATGAAGATTGATGAGGATATTTTTTGTAATTTTTTTTTAAACATTTTTTAAATAAATTTTTTATTGGCCCTAATCGTTGTTTTAAAAAATCAACATGTATGGACAACATAATTGGACCTAAACTATTTTTTTGATTTTTTTCATTGTGTAGATAATTGTATGAAGATTGATGTAATATAATATTTTTTGCAAAAAAAAAACTAAAAAAAGACTAAAAAACAAAAAAAAGCCTGATATTTCAAGTTTATCGACTAGTTTTCTTAGAAATTAATTAAAAAATAAAATAAAATTCAATCTTAATAAAAATTATATATTTGGAAACTATACATCATGTTCTATAATGGGATTTAATTTCATAGATTAATTCAGAAAAAAATTCCATCAGTTATATTGCCAAAGTTGGACATTTCTCTTGAACCTGCCTTATTTTTATAGTTGCAGGTCAAAGGCTAAGGGTTGGGTTGCCAAGCCTTTGTCGAGCCTAAAATTGAGGTAGCATGTGTTTTGGAAATTCAAAATTTTAAAAGCACATATGTGTTATGAAACACATGCATTCTTTATTTGCTCGTTTATTTAGAAAATTAAATGCCTTTTAGAAACGTGTCTCGTACGTGTTTTTAAGTGCATACCCGAAGCATAACACATATAAATTTTTTATTTAGGCTCATGTATTCAAAGCATAACACATACACATTGTTTAATAATGCATATGCATTTCTTGTGAGATTTTTTTTGGCTGAAACTTCCCCTCTTTGTGGACCCAACTTCTTGCTTTTACCCCTCTACACTATCTCTATTTCTCCATCTCCTTCTTCATCTCCTTCCATATCTCCCTCTTTCTCCTTCTCTATATATGTATCTCTCTCTCCATCTCCATTTCTCCATCTCTATATATACTTCTCTTTACATTACTTATCTCTATCACCTCTTTTCTCTCTCTTGCCCCCTCTATCTCTATCTCCTTATCTCTCCCTCTCCCTCTCCCTCTCTATCTATATCTCATTATATGTACCTCTCTTATTCACTTCATCTCTATCTTCCATCTCTGTCTTTATCTATTTCTATCCATATCTTTCTCTACCTCTATCTTCCTATCTCTCCATCTCTATGTATCCCTCTCTATATCTCTCTATCTAAATCTATCCATCTCTTTCTCCCCCTATATATATTGAGCTATCGCTCCCTTTGTCGCCCTCTCCTCTATCTCCCTCTCTACCTATCTCTCTCCCTTTCTCCACCTCTATATCTCTATATCCTCTCTCACACTCCCCACTCTCTATGTTTCCTTATATCTCTATCTCTCTAACATTCTATCTCACCCTCTATATCTATCTCCATCTCTCCACCTCTCTCTCCCTATTTCCCTTTCTACCTCCTTATATCACATACTATTTATATGTTTATCTTTCTATTTATCCATCTCACCATCTTTTTTTATATCTCCCTCTTCCTCTCTCCTTCCCTCTTTCTCTCCCTCTCTCTATATTATCTCTCCATATGTCTCTATCCCTCTCTCCTCTATCCCTCTATCTATTTCCCTCTCCATCTCAAACTCTATCTTCCTCTCCATCTCTCACATATATCTCCAAATTATTATCCCCCCCTCTCTATATCTCCTTATATCTCTCTCTTTATCAATCTATCTCTCCCTCTGGGTATGTGTAGGATCATGATGGGCCAAAAAATGGCGATATGTAAGTGATATGATGGCCCATGTGGCTGACAATTCAAAATTGATGAAATGAAAAATGTTTTTAAAGGAGATTCTCATCTTTCCACCAATATAAATCATTCTTTACTTTGAATTTAATAAATAATTATTATTCATTTTCTATTTGAATTACGACTAAAGTCCTAATTGATAGGTTGATTGAAAAACATCTATAGCTTTCAAACGGTATCATATTTTTTGAATTTGAAACATGTGTCACATTCTATACTTCGCATACTATAGGATTAAAAATAAAATTTGAATTTCATGAAGTTTTGACCAAGTTAAGGTGGTTAGACATACGAGTTTTTTATATTTTTTAAAAGTTGTAATAAAAAATCATAATTAATTATTTACTGGGAAAAAAATTACAAAAAAATATGCATCACATCAGGACATGAGTCCTCTAATTATATCTAAAATCTTATAAAAAAATATTATCATTTTATTGTGGTTAGGGTGGTTAGACAAACACCTACTTCTTATTTTTTCCCTAAAATTTAAGTACTATTGCATTGAAATTTCAAATTTTCACCAAATAGATTTTTAATTTTAAAAAATAAACCTAGTATTTTAGAAACTACATTCAATTTTCTACAGATTTTGTTCTTACATATTTTTTAAATAATATAGATAACTTATTCAAATTTTTATGTCAAGTTGTCTAACTCTGATTTTTTGAAGTTTCATCGCCACTTAAGGGCCTATTTTTTCCATGATGATCTTGCACATACCCCTCTATCTCTTTCTTCCTCTCCCTCTATCTCTCTCTATCTATTCATCTCTTTATCCCTCTCTATTTCTACCTCCAAATATATATTTATCGTAATCTATCCATCTACCTCTCTTTATTTCTCTATCTATTTCTCTCCCTATTCCTCTACATCTCTACCTTTAAATCTCTCCCTCTTTATCTCACTCACTCTATTCCTACCTCTCTATCTCACAATACTTATCTCTCTCTCTCCCTCTCTCTATCTCTCTATCCATTTCTCTCTTTCCTCTCTCCATCTTTATCTCTAGATGCACCTATCTCTCTCTATCCTTCACTCTCCCTCTTTCTAGACCTCTATATCTTTATCTCTATATTTTTCTCTCTATCTCTCTACTCCTATATCTCTCCCTCTCTCTCCCTCTCTCCATATATCACTTCCAATATCTATCTTTATTATAGGATTTGAATGTGAACTCCCAACACCCTAGGATTAGCTGCCAAACCAAAATATCTTCCACAAGAGAAAAATGACAAGAATAGACTATTTGATTATGGATGCTAGATTGATTGATTGAATGTCATGTACATGAGATTACTTGTTTATAAAGACACAATTTAGAGATAGGATTAGACAAGATCATGACATGTCTTAATCCTGTACAATGAGACAACGAGCTCAAAAATCATTAAATGGCCTAGGACACTATAATTAAATGCTAAGAGAAGATAATATAAGATCTTATGACAACAAACAACCTTCTAGAAAGATTCCCTAGGAGCTAAGTAAATTAACATGTGAATAGAACCTATTAGTAGACTAGATAGGTAAAACAACTTATTCACATCAACAACCCCCTTAAGTGAAACTTAGGGAGTAGTAGATTATTTTATAGATGATGCAAAAAATGAAAATTATTATGGGTCTTGGCAAGTAGGCCATGTTAGGTACCCATTTACAATGCAATATTTCATACAAAAGAGAGAAAAGATACAATCAATTTCCCCTCCATAGGAAGGAAAGAAGAGAAACTGTATAGTCCCCTATAATAAGATAATCTATTACAAAGAAATATTGGAAGTACATTGGGGTGATCCCACAATAGTAGTTTATAATTTTTGGCCAAACTGGACACTAAAATATTTTTCTCTAACTAAATCTCCACTTTCGGGAACCTATAGTGGCTAAACCATGAGGAATTTGAAGATGATGAAAACTAGTGATTTGTGACATTTTGTGTCTGTAGATTCTAAATATATTTTTTTCAAAATTTTTGGAATCAGATTGCACTTCTTTTTCCATCTCGTTCGAAAACTAGTTTTTTTCAGCAAACAACATTTTTAAGGAGTGACACTCACCGTATACAACATAAATTTTTTTCCATGAAGGATAAAACTATAATTCTTTCGAATTTAGATTTGCAATTCCGATATCTAGCCCTTTCATTTAGTTTCATAGTGTTTTATTGAATACTTTTTCCTTAATCAAGTTTTGAAGTCAAACCAATTACAATTCAGACATAGGCAGACCATATACAACATAACTTTTTTTGTATGTATCGAAATTCATTTGTTTTTACTGGATCAAGGAAATAAATACCTAGCCCACCCATATTTTTCTACATGTGCAAAACAAAGAGCTTGATTTTCGATGAAAAACCTATGTTTAATCAAACTAAAAAAAAATCATAATAAAACCAAAACATATTAAAATTATATTTGTTGGATAGCTCGTTCTAAGGACTACCATCATCTAGTTGGGACTGTGAAGTCTCCTCCATTTTCATCTTTAACTCGAGCTTCAAGGCACAAAATCATGGACTATTTTTGTGCCTGAGGGGGAGAAGGAGGGAAAAGGGGGGTTCGAGCGAAGTAGGGGGGTTCACTCGAACCCTGGTTCGAACCCCCCTTCCAATTTTTTTTCTTTTTTGTTTCAATCCCCGGAATGAAACCTATGGTGGGACCCAACATTAAATGGGCTTGCTTGAACCCAAGTTTGAGCGAACTCTGTTTTAGTTCGCTCGAACCAAATAGTTCGTTCAAACACCAAAAAATAATTTTTTTTGCATGGGGTCATTTTTTGTAACTTTTCCTTCCTCACTCGAATTGTAAACCACTTTTGTGGGTTTACCCATTGGGGAGTAAACTCTAGAACCTTAATCATAACAACAAAGGACAAGATGTTTCTAATACTATAAACACTACAAACTCTTGATTTTTGGAGCAACTATGGAATCATAATAAAAATTGAAATAAAAATTGACTATCTTGATACCAAGGAACACTAGAAAACCCTTGATATGGAGCAACCTTAGAATTTTATTGAATAAACAAGAGATAAAAAGCATGTTTTTGAACTGAAATGAAGAGCATGGATCCAAAAAACACCTCCCAAGTGACAGGATGTCCAAGTGATCAACTAGAATGCAAATACACACAAATATGAATAAAAGATACTTAGGGATAGATCTAGAGAAAAACATGGATAAATCTTGATAGACCTCCCAAATACCTTTCCAACACTGTAATAATAAAAAAATTCAAAGATTGTGGTAAAATTTATGAGCTCGAGAGCCAAAAAATGGTGATCTAACTTCAAAAAACAATTAATGACACCAAACAAAAAAAATAGAAAAAATAACCTACTCCACTACAAAGTACATTGAGTCAATTTTTTGATGATATCTCATTTTTTAAAAATGGACATTGTGGTGAAAAGTTATGGCCATTTGAAAAAAATGTCAATTAGGGCATTAAGGAGCCAATTCTAGGCCCCTAGGCCATTAGCCCTTGGGCACCCATATGACTAATCTTGCTATAGTTTGATTTTTGTTTACCATCACCAACAACAAAGACACCATTGGGCAAAGTGATTTGGGGGTAATGGGCCTAAGGTTGTGCTACCCAGGGCTTTAATCCCCCATACGAGTAAGGTGACCATAGACCATGAGCATCCAGTGACCAAGTGCTACATGTTATAACCAACCATTGATAGTGTAGAGGAGGGGATTTGCTACCCTCGAGTCTTAAGACAAGAAATAGTTTTCAAGGAGAAATTGGTCCTCAACTACCTCAAGGAACAAAATGTAATACCCCTCTATTTTGCTTCTTGTTCGGTTTGCTTTATACTATGTTTTAGTTGCAAATTACTTTGATACTGGATACATTTTGTTATGATGTTTTGATCGCTACTATTGAGCGACAACTATTATTGTGGGATGTAGTTATCTGATTATTGTTTCACATGTATTATGGATTAATGATGTTGTAGAGTTAACATGAGATGTTATTATGAGATTACTGGATTATGATGGAAGTGTCAGTTTCGATGAGTGTATTGGTGAAGAGGACGGTTTCGCATCACTCGCTTGTGAGCGCCCTGCGAATCCGTGATTTCTTCTTCACAGTGTGTATTATATGCTGGATATATTGTATGATGTTGTTTACTTGGTTGCAGGATTGCAGGTACTTGACATCGACTCCACCTGGTTTCATAGGTTTGAGCGTGTCAATCCAACAGTTAAGTTGAACGGGAGATAGTAGCTAGGTAACATGTGTCAAGTTTACACCCTAGCCTTAGTGTGTTGTCAGTTGTGTGTGTCAAGTCATTGTCTGTCTTGCTTTGATGTTATTTAATTCTGAAACATTCTTGATTTGGAAATAGATATTTAGAATAATTGCATTTAAATCATGTTGATGGTTATTTAATTTAAATAATGCAATGTGGATAAAAGTTTATATTTAAATTAATTAATTATATTTAGTTTATTTAATTAATTAAATTTGATCCAAGGGGTTGAATTTAGTTATTAAATAATTAAATTAATTAATTAAACGTGATGCAAGAGAATGAAAGGAAATAAAAGAATCAAAATTAAATTTGGAATTTAATTTCAATGTGTGGGAATTAAATTAGAAATTGTAATTAAATGTTTATTTGGGAAATTAGTTGCAACTTTGGAAATTAATTTATTATTTGAAATTGCATTTTAAATTGAAATTGAGATCAATATCTAATTTGCATGTAATGTGAATTAGGGTTGTAAAAATTGAAATTGAAATATCTAATTTGCATGTAATGTGAATTAAAGTTGTAAAAATTGAAATTGAAATATTTAATTTGCATGTAATGTAAATTAGGGTTGTATTAGGTATTTTTGATTTATAAAGAATAAATGTTTTAATTTTAGGGCAGTAGAAAGAGATTTAGAAAAAAATACATTTTTACAGTAGGGAAGAAATTTTGGAAAATTTGCACAAGGGTTTGAAGAAAGTTTGATTGTAGAATTGATTGAAGGAAATATTGTTTGCATTTGTTGGATTTTGGATTGGATTCATTGGAGGATTGAAAAAAATTCAGGAAATCCTTAGAGGAGGCTTGCATCAGAAATTCATCTCTTCCTGTAGCTTCTTGTACCAGGTTTTCCTCTTTGTGTTTTATTGTTCTTGATTTGTTTCTTTAAAATAGTAATGATTAAAGATTTGTTTGTTAAATCTGTTTTAGAAAATAAATTTGATATTAAAAGAAAAGAATTAAACAAATTTACAGCCTTTGCTTGTGAAAATTGTGAAAACCTCAGTTGAATTTAAATTATTTGGAGAAATTGATTTTGTTGTTATTGAAATCAAACATAGAGATTGAACAATGCATTTAGAATGTTTTAGAAAATGAAACATTCTGTTTATTATTAAAAAACGGATTTTAAAATCTACAGTATAGTTATATTTTTCATGGTAAAATGGTCTGGTTGCGTCGCCTATAACTTCACTTATACAAACTGGGTTGTCAAGAAATTTAAAGGGTTTTTGCATTTTGAAATTTTCTTATCTTTGTCAAAAAATCTAAAATACCCAGATCGTAGTTTTTGAGTTATGCTTGAAACATGAGACTATCGTTAAGTTATTTTCCCATGGTTGCTTTGAAAATAAAATAATAATAAATTGATATTTATAAATATTAATATTTTATGTATTTTATGTATTTTTATTATAGTATCAAAATATTATTTAATAATATTTTATATTATAATTTATAATATTAAAATATTATATTTATTTATATTATTTTAAATAAAATTTGTATATTAGATTAGTGGAATTAAAATTATAAACATATGGGAAAATTAATTGTTTATTTTAAAATGACATGTTAAAGTTTAATTGAAGGAGTTAAATATTGGATTTAAAGAATGTATAATTTAAAATTTAATTATGGAATTTAAATTTATGTGTAAAAGGTCCAATTATTAATTTGATTTAATTGGAAAAATATATTTATATTTTGGAAAATTGATGATAAGGGATATTTTATTTTGAATTAAACAATTTGATATTCTGTAAATAATAGAAGATATGTTAATGATTAAATATATTTAAATATATTAATTTATATTTAGTATATATATATTGAAGGTATATATCCATTTGAGAGAATAAATAATATTTTATCTTATTTTATTCTATTGTTTGCAAATTGGGTATTATTAGTGTTCTAAAAGAAATGATTAGTATGTGTAGAAAATGTATAGAGAAAGATATTTTTTTAATAGAAGTAATTACTTGATTTAAAAGGAAATATTTATTTTGTTAATATGATTGAAGAAAATATATTGAGATGTATATATATATCCATGAGTATTTTCAATCAGTATTTACCTTGTTTTATTTAAGTGCGTGTAATTTAGCTTTACATGAAGAGTTTAAAAGATAAGTTTTGAATGTATGGTCAAAATTGATAAGGAAAAAGATATTTAAATATATTGAAGAATTATAGAAATATTTATATTTAAATGTTTGTTTTAATTAATGAGATTTAATTAGAAACAATATGAATGCGTGGTCAAATAGATAAGCCAAAAGATATTTTTATACATTGATGAAATTGCATGTTTTAAATGGATAGTTGAAGAGACATAGACTCCGGATAGAAAATTGAAAAGATTGTTTGCAATAGTGTTAGGTTGCATTAGAAGTAAATTTAGGAACTAACTATATTGAAAAAGGCAAATAGTTATTATGTTTTATTTAGTTCCATAGAGTAATCTAGTCATTGTGAATGGAATATTAAAGAATATATGTAATTAAATTTATTAATATATATATTTGGTGTCTATATAATATGGAGCATATATATATATTAAGTGTAAAATTCATTATCGTATTTTATTTTAATGAGATGCATGCAATATATTATTGAATAGAGATTTAAAAATGGATTGATTAGTGTATATGGAAAATGGTTAGAGAAACAATATGTTATTATATTAAAGTGACTGAATGTTTTAAATAGAAAATTGAATGAGACGTAAGATTTGGTTAGGAAATGGAAAGAGTTTACTTGCATAGATTTGTGTCGATTTAAAAGTAAATTAAGAAGTTGTTTTATTGATGAGGCAATCAATTATGTGATTTATTAATTTCTATTTAGATTAATTGAATCATTGTGATTGGATTATGAAAGAAATATGGATTTAGTATATCCAAAAGTAGTATCTTCCTCATGATTATCTTATATGATTTAATTCTCTGTATTCAGTAAAGGGAAGTAAGTTTAATTGTTTTAGATTTCCAATAATGAAAAGGGAAATAGAGTTTATGATTATTTTAGATGATCTAGTTATCGTGTCTTTGACTTTGTCAACACTACCTATTGAATGAGTATGGATTTAAGAAATCCAAATATTAGATTTGATTGATGATTTGAATGCTTTTGTTGCTATATCGTCAAGTTGCATTGTTGGTTTTGGGAATTAGTGTTAGTCCTAAATTATAAGTCTTCCAGAAGAACTTAGAAGATAAGGGTTGTTGAATTTTATGTCATCCAATTGTTTTCCCTTGGGTAGTGCATGGCGTCTTTTTAGTTTTACCCATGAAAGGGGATGTTTTGTTTCCTCCTGTGAAAGGAGTGAACTATGTGTTGTTGCCTCCAAGATGTTTGGAGTGAGTTCTTTTATTTGTTTCCTCCTGTGAAAGGAGTGGACTATGTGTTGTTACCTCCAAGATGTTTGGAGTGAGTTCTTTTATTTGTTGCCTCCTGTGAAAGGAGTGGACTATGTGCTGTTGCCTCCAAGATGTTTGGAGTGATTTCTTTTATTTGTATCCTCCTTGTGTTGGAGTGGTTATGATGCCTAGTTTGTATACACTTGTGTTTCCCTTGGTGATTGGTTGTGAGTGCGTTGTCCATTAGAAGAGTGGCTTTTGTTAGGGGCCGAAGCCCAAAGTGGTAAACCGAGTAACCTTCAAAAGTGAGTTAATCAAGTGATAATTAAATGAATGTACTTAAATGATTAGGATGCAGTTCACATTAATAAAGATAATTTAATC
Organism: Sequoiadendron giganteum; assembly: GCA_007115665.2. Lineage (NCBI taxonomy): Eukaryota > Viridiplantae > Streptophyta > Pinopsida > Cupressales > Cupressaceae > Sequoiadendron > Sequoiadendron giganteum. Next base: position 274,378,782 of record CM021108.1, on the reverse strand, counting down.
CTCACTCATAGACACAAGGGCTTGTTTAGACTTGGGATGAGTGGGAAGGCCTAGAATGGCAAGATCAACTATCTTGTCCTTACGAGAGGTAGTCGATGCCGCATGAGTGAGTGTGAGTGTCGGGATTCGGTTGAGGCCACCAGGATTTTCGGAGCCTATGAAGAATGCCCAGAGGAGATCTCATGACAAACCTTGCGATGACACTCTATCTAGGACAACTATTGTTAATTATTTTATATGTATGATTCTGTGAACATACTTGATCTACTTTATGTCTAGAAGCAATGTGACCTATGTCAGTGATGTGAATGTTGTACTTGATTTGTATTTGATTTGTACTTGTTTGGTGATTGAGTTGAACTTGTTAGTTCATTTGTATGGTTATATCAGTATGAGTCAGTATGAGTCTGCCTTTGGTTAGTGGTTGTAGATCTTTGTCCATGTTACTTTGTTACTATCTCCTAACATGGGGGGTGGGCCTTCGGGTACCACATTGGTAGGGTGGAACATGCACCAAAACCATTGGGTCCCCATCTATCTTCAGTACTTGGTGGCGAGACATCTAGATGGACAGCTCATGGTTCTTGTTGTAATTTCTTGCATTGTAATATTTTAACTTGTATAAGTTATTTTATCCCTCTTATGTTTATGAGGTGGAGTTATGTAATTGTGATATATTTGTACTATTGCCTCATTCTGGGAATGAGTGATGTAACTATTGGATTAAGATAATGTTTATGAGATTGTATCTTGGTTGATTATCTTATTATGTTATGTGGTATTCTTATGATGTATGATGTTTATTTCATAAGTTTAATGCTATGGTTATATGTAATATGTATGTGTAGGTTTAAGTAATCCTAACCTTGTAGCCTTAGAGGTTGTTGTTAATTAGTAAGTGAATGTGTATGTTAAATGCACTTTATAAAAAAAAAATTAGTTCGCTTAAGACGTTAATTGCAACTTCCTTTAAGGTTACTTGGTGGGGCATTACACAAAACTCAAGTGGCAGAATAAAATAATGAGTTACAAAAATAGAAAGAGAAGGTCACAAAGGTCTTCTAGACAGGCTGACAAGATTTTAGCCAATGATGATAGTGCGGTACATGGATGATAGTACGATGTGTTGGCATCTCGTACAAACTAAAAATCAGGAATTGTATAGAAAATAACAAAGTTCTTACTAAAAATTATGTCTTCTAGGAATTCTTAAAGTACAAAAATAATAGAGACTAATAGAATTAAAATAATGTAAACTAAATGGGATATAAATTAAATAATGTAAATGATAAAAAAAAGGGAGAGATATAAAGTGCTCACAATAGACCAAGCAATGAAGCCTCCAAAAAGTAATATCACTAATACCCACACACATAAGACTGAGAGAAAATGTTGGGGATGTTTAGGGGCTTGCTTTTGTCAAACCCTCATTTCAATATTTCCACCTCCACAACTAGATAGATAGATCTAGAGAAAATAATAGATAGTGAAATAGATAAATATACGATATAGATAATGCATAGACAAGAGATCTGAGAAATCCTAAGATGCTCAAAGACATAAGACGAGTAAGATATCACCTACAAAGCTTGAGGAATCCAAAGAGAGAAAGAATGAAACAAATAGCTATAAGAGCCAAGAGAGTTACAAAGAGTGTTGTGAGATCTTGAGAGTGCTATAGCAAGAAAGAGAGTTGTGCAAGGTTGAGAGAAGGAGAGTAAGACTTCCCAAGAGAGGGAGAAAAGAGAGAAAGATCAAAAAGAAGAAATAGAATGAAAGAGATAGATTTTAAGGATAGAATAGGAGGGAAAAGAAGGTTCCCAAGCTGTTACAAGGCATCCCAAGCCATTTCCACTTACCAAGATAGATGACAAGTGGCAAGAGGATTAGAAATGAATGTTTGAATGTCAAAATGCCATAGGATGCTAGCACGACACGTGCATGTATGCATGATGTACTAGAGTGTCCAAATAAACCATGCTAAAAAAACTACGGGAATAAGGAAAACACAAGGTTTGATGCAAAGCTAACACACAAAGGTAGCTACTGAAAAGGGGTTCTACACATGTTGAAGAGAAAAAAGCTAATGGAAGCGCTAAAATGAGCCTACACAAATACTAAGGGAGTGGACACCAAAGTGGACACAAAAGTGTAGATGAAATTATAGGGGGTGCAATTTTATGACACTATCGATAGATAGATAAATAAATAATTAACTTATAAAGGCTACCCAAAATGTATTGTCAATTCAAATCGAGTACCCTATGATGTGACCTAATTGTACTAAAAAAATATAGACTATGCAAAGAATCTACAAAAGATGCCATTGGGTATTGTAGAGAATAATTGCTAACTGCAAAGTATTATCAATGACTATAGCTTGGATGACATCATATAGTATGGCCAGGTTTAGTTCTGTATAGTTGTATGAAAAATGTTGACAAATGAAAAAAAATTCGATCACACCGAGACAAAGTGTCCAATTTCGATGATTTGATAGATGATCTTTAGGTATTCAGGCCTTTCAGATGTGATGAAAAGGTTTATATTGGCCCAAAGTGCTTCGAAAATTAAACTACCTCCTAAATTTAGAAACCTTCACTCTAATTGAAACCCTTGTAGAGCTAACCCAATATATTAGATTTTGATGAAAAAAATCCAATTCTAACTTTATCTAATGCCTTGAATTCAACCATGAGGTTCTTGAAACTTGAAAATGCACCGAAAAAATTCTTCAAGAAAAAATGCATCTATTAGATTTAGGAAGGAGTCTGTAACCCTAGAGATCTAATACCATGTAGGAGTTAAATATGAACTCCCAACACCCTAGGATCAACTATCAAACCAAGATGTCTTTCACAAGAGATAAATGGACAAAATAGCTTGCTTGATTATGGATGTAAGATTGATTGATTGGATATGTAATGTACATGAGATGTCTTTCTTATAAAGATGAGGTTGAGAGATAAGATTAGAAAAGATCATGATGTGTGCCTTAATCCTATATAATAAGACAAATACCTCAATAATTATTAAATGACCTAGGACACCAAAATAAATGCTAAGATAGATAAAATAAGATCCTATGACAACTAGCAACCTTCTAGATAGATTACCTATGACTTAAGTAAACTTAACATGTGAATACAACCTAATAGTAGACTAGATAGGTAAAATACCTTATTCACACCAACATTTATCTTTCTATATCTCCATATATCCCTCTCCATCTCTTTGTCTTCCTCTCCCTTTCCATCTCCCCCTCTATATCCCTCTATATATATTTCTCTCTATCTCTCTCTATCCATCTCTCCTCTCTCTTTATCTCTCTCTCCCTCTCCCTCTCCATCTACATCTCAATATTAATCTCTACATCCCTCTCTCCTCTCTCTATCTCCTTACCCCTCTCTCTCCCTCCTCTTTCTATATTTTTTGATATCTCTATCACTCTATCGTTCCCTTTATATCTATCTATCTCTCCCTTTTCCTCTCCCTCTATATCTCTCCATCTCCCCCTCCATCTCCCCCTCTCTTTATTATTACCTCCCTATCTCTCTCTATGTTTATCTCTCCCTCTACCTATATATATTTCTCTATCTATTCATCTCCCTATTTCTCTCTCCCTCTCCCTCTCCCTCTTCCTAGAGCTCTATATATATATATTAATTTTCCTCTCTATCTCTCTTCCCCTTTCTCTACTCTCCATATTTATCCTTCGATCTCAAGCTCTTTATCTCTATCTATTTATTGTTGGTAATGGAGCTTGGTTATCTTCATGACTTAAAGGTTTTGTTTCAACCATGTTTGAATACTAGTTCTTGATGGGGGCGTGGGGGAAATTTCCACCCTACTTGTGTTTTCAAGGAGTATTGGGGGTGGAAATAGATTCTAAAGTCCCCTAGCAAAGGTTTGAGGGAAACACCCCTGAAGATATATTTTTTAAAAGAATTTCATTGTAACATTTAATAATATCTCCCTCCCTCTCTTACTCTCCATGTATTTATATCTGCATATCTCTCTATCCATCTCTCCCTTTCCATGTTCATCTCTCCTTCTCCATGTCCCTCTCCTTCTCTATCTATATATTCATCTATATCTCTCTTCCCTGGATCTCTTTCTCCTTACCCCTCTCTTTCTCTCTTTATGATGGACATAATTTGAGAATATTATAATGTGCTCACATTATAGCATGTTCACTTTATAATAAAAATCATGTTATGGATTAGTAGATACTAGGCCAGGCTTGGTCATTGCTGATTCATAATGTGAGGATGTTATAACACACTTGTGTTATGCCATGGATGGACCAAAAAGTGGGCGTGGAAATTTTTTAGTCCCATATATTTTTGCACACACCCAAATTAGGATTTTAATAAATTTTAAAGTTGAACATATCATTTAAATTTGAATCAAATTTTATATCAAATCTCAATTAGATTTCTAAATAGTACTTTAAATGGGTTTAAATTTGTCATAAATTTAGATTATAATTATTATTTCTATTCAAGTTTTAAACAGGTGATAACATTGGTATTTTTCTTTGGTAAACCACATAAAATTAGTTGTTAAATACTTTATTAAATATTCATTTTTTTTCTCACAAGCTTTTCTAGAACATTTTAATAAGGTATTTTGACCAAAAATATTCATAGTATTTAGTATTAATGTCATCTCTAGTTTATTATTATGAATTGAGCTTTCATGATTGAACTAATTCATCTATACTCTAACATAGCCATAATAAGAATGTCCATCACAACCATTGCTGGTGGAGGGAGCGACTCTTGGACAAGAACAAGAGGAAGAGATGCACGAACAAGAACAATAATAGGTGGAGAAGGAGGGGCAGGTGCATGGAAATGGGTAGTAATTCCGTGGACACCCCTAATTTTTTTTTTGGAAAACCATAATGTGAGCGCGTTATAACGTGCTTGCATTATTTATTGTTAAAAGAAAAAAAAGAAATACAAATCTCTCATTAAGATTTCGACTGGTTTTTTTTGCAGCCACGACCAAAATCACCACAATATCACGCTCACATTCTAGGAGGAGAATTTCAACAAATTTCTTCACCAATAATCCCTATTTCTTCACAACAATGGTGCCACGACGACAAGGAGCTGTGAGAGGTAAGGATTCTATGGTTTTTGTTTTGAATTAGTTAGTTTTAGGTTGAATTTGTTAGTTCTAGGTTGAATTTGATATCTATTTGTTTGAATTTTTAGGAGATGCAAATAAACCTGCAAACCCTCAAAATCCTCAATAGGAAGACCAACCAAATCCTCAAGATCAAAATCAACCACAACATCAACCTCCTCCACCAATGACTCAACCCCCTCCTGGCACTCAACAAAATTTAATGAGTGAAATTGAGAACAACAAAAACATAATTGAAGATTTGATCAGTAGGTTGGGTGATCCAAATGGTTCAACTGCAAAAAGAATGACCCTAGAAAATTCATTAAAAGATATGTTAAAAAATGTAGATTCAATTAGCAAACAAATAACTAGATGACAAGATAGGAGGCAGGCGGCTAGGGATTATTATGCCAATAAACTATCATACAAGGATGTGAAGGATTTAAAAATTACAAAAGGTGATTTGTGCTCATTATTCACCGACCCATGCACAAATCAAAATATTACCCTCAATGCGAAGAGGTTTCCTATCCATTGGTGCCACCACCAACAGATTAGGGACCAATTTTATGATAGGTGGTACATGGTCTTCAATTACCCACCGTGCAACAATTGCAAGGTCTCACAATATTTCCTTAGGAAACTATATAGTGAGTTCATATTGAACAAAATCCCAAATTATTTTGATATGAGGGATTTCCAGGGGAGAGGTCGGGGGTCAGCTCAGGATAGACTTGGTGCACAACTGGATCCTACGTGGCAAGGTAGATGAGCTCTCGCTAGGCCACCTCATGAGCACATTGTTATGCCTTCTGTCGTGAAGGAAAGTGCTAACGTAGAGAAATTAAAGGTAATCAACACTTTGTCCCAAAGTGTCATCCATCAGACTAGCCCTATTCTACAATGCCATCCAGGTGAGTCTTCGAGTGGTGGCCTTCGAACACATGTGTGTCAATCTTGCGGGGCTACTTGTTCATATGACCCCATCGACACTTAGGAGACTGGTACGCAGGATCCATCTGTAGATATGGAGATGGAGAGGGAAGCTAACATTTTGCATGAGGCATATGGCATTGATAGTCAGGTAAAAGTTAGTGCATGTGTTCATTGAATTTAATTATTAAATTTTGATTTTGAAATGCAAGATTAACTACAAATGTTAAATATGATTTTAATAAAATTGCAGGGTCACAGTGTTGAGACTAGATACACCGACCTCCCACCAACCTATTTTTGCAGTACACTTATCACTAGGGTATGTAACTAGTAAACAATTATAAATTTATTGCATGTTAATAGCATTGTTTTACGAATGGTAATTTAATATGCAATTTTGGATGTTGAACAGACTAATATTGGAGGTTTTGATGGAGCACTTCCTAGTGGCAGTGGATTTACTCAAACCTTCATGCAGGTAATAGAATAAATAACTTAACTAATGAATCAAGTACTTAATAGATTTGTGTAGTTTATATGCACATCATTTATTACATTGAATATTTTCAGTTATTGCAAGACGATACACCATCAAATGTGATGAGGGAAATGGATATTGGTGTGACATCTACTATACAATCCTCGATGCCTCTGACAAAAGAGGTATGAGGAAAATTAGTAAATTTACATTTACATTTGTTGTTATAGATGTTAGTTAGTGGAAAATCAAACCATTATTGATTCACGTAGTTTAATTTCTATTTGTATGGTTTATACATGGCTTGAGCATGCCTAAGCATGGGCGCGAGAATATTTTCCTCATGGAGCGAGATCGTGAGATGGTTGTAAGTGATTATTTTGTCAAATATATCATTTTTAATAATGTAATTTCTATATATTCATGTCTTTACTTCTTATTGTAATAGTTAAAAATTCACCATGAACTAAACCCTAGGAGGAGTAGCAGGAGCACTCCACAAGCGCAGCAAAAATGAGTGACAAACCTACCGCCATCCGAGCGAAAAGGAAAGGGAAATATTTTATTTCTAGGGCATGGAGAGCAATGACTTTTGATTCCAGAGTCCTTTGTTGTATGCCTACATGGCAGTTTTGTACATATTTTTTATTGGACATATTTGACAGTGTATGCCTATATGTCATTCTCGTAAGCCTATATGGCTATTTTGTACATATATTTCATACTTATATTGACATATATTGATGTATGACTACATGGCTATTTGGTTAATACAAATATATTTTATCAATGCCTATCCATATTTGCATTCTAAATTGATGGTTCAATATTTATGAGTTACGTGTATTCAAGGTAATTTCTATGTTAATACAAATATCTTTTATCAATGCTTATACTTATGTGATTGATGTATGTTTGTGTATGGGATCATAGTAATTTCTATTTGATGATGCTATTGTGTCTTTAACGTTTATTTACTAAAGGGTGCATGAAACAAGTTTTAAATCCTTGAAAATCTTTGAATTTCTTAGGTTTTTCTATTTGTTGAGTATGGGCTCTGAGCCTGAGTCCAAGTCAAAAATTGGCTTGTCAAGTCTAAGGCGAGTCCAAGTCTTGTAACACTAGTGTGAACACATCGAGGAATAATGTATATGCCGATGAAGAGATAACCCATCCTTGTTTCCAAACAAACCATGGTATAGATATGGGTGGTCGAGATAAAACATCACTCTTCTGGATAGTTCAAACCATAATCTTTCATGTCTGCAAACACACCTTCATTATGTGTGTTCTTGATCCTACTGAAGAAATGGTGGAACATGTTGTAGATCAAAATATTGCAACCCTAAGTCCACAAGAAGGTTACTTGTCCCGATTTTCGCAAATGTCTTTAAGATGTTCATCCTTCTTGAGTAATGCCAACCACTATCATCGGTTGCCATGCTTCTAATGGAAAGTCAATTTGTTGCAATACCCAAAGGCTAGCAGGTTCATTCGCTCTAATACCACTGTAATGAATCGAGCTCTGGATCAATAGATTTTTGATTTATTTCTTATTGGATTGACAAAGGTTGTCATCCAATATTATTAAGATAGATAACGGAGTCCCCAAATTATATATGAAATCTAATTTGATAATGGAAATTTGATAAATAAAAATTTAGTTGTTTCTAATTAATCAGTTAAAATCATGTGCTAGCTTTGAATATAAATATGCCTATCATTGATATATAGGCCTTGAGAATTGGGATGCCTTTCTTGATCAATACTTTGTACTCATGCATCTAACTTTGAGTCCTTTCCGGATTATATGCTTGAAACGTATACTCCCATATTATAAATTTTTTCTCATATAGACCAATCCCACACTAGGTAATTCATAATAAAAATAAGTTCTGCAAATTGATTACCCTGATCTTCCCTTCTTATTCTCTTTTATACTCGAAAACTACACAATTGAATCCTGATAGCAATATCACAATTTGACACATTGTAGAAAATACCTCCTACTTATCAATTGATGAGCTAAAGGGGCTCTATAATGAATGTTTCATAAGGCACAACACTTGCTGAAGGTTTTGCAAATGGGGTTGCAAGCTAAGTGGGCTTAACCTTGGGGAAAAAACTTCGTGGTTAAACGCTTGAGCTGGAGTAGTACTGGGATTAGTGACCTCCTGGGAAGGCCTAGTGCCTCACCTCTATGAGCATCACCTACATGCAATGAGTGCTAAGTGGGCCATTCATTATCATGAGAGATGGGTTCTTGTGAACTCAACCCTCTTTCAATCCATGTCAGCCTTGGGACCATACAGGAAGCTTGAGGTCGTACCAAGTACGAGATCAACAAGTTTGTATAAAAAATCTAAAGAACAGAGAACAGTTTGAATAATTCTTATCTTATCTTCTCCAAAAGTTCATCAACAACCTCCATTCAAGCCTCTCAAGGCTTTACATATTGTTTTACACCCTTTTCTAACTGATCCATGCCCTCAACTAACTAAAAATCAACTTTCAAAACAAGTAACCGTTGCATTTCAAATTTGTTGCTTTAAGCAACTTACAAATTTGCAACTTTAGACTCCTCCAACCTAAGGGATCGATCTGATGGAACATAGCTCGGAGTGATTCCATGTGTTTCGGTGCAAAAGACGACCATGCCTAGCGTAAATATACCTATTTCAATGTGTTGGAAGAGTCCGCTTGATCACACAAGTTGCACCACTTTGCAACTTTGCACTACTTGCATTTGATGCTTTTTCCATCAAGTGAAAATCCGCCACCATGGGAAAACCACTCTGAGATAGCCAAAACTGAGAGAGGTTTTTGTAGAGGGGCTCAACATGATCCTATAGGATTAGATGAGAAGTTTCTAAGTGTTATGGTATCCAAGTAATAGCATGCTGAAGTTTGCAGCCATTTTGCACTTTGGACCCTTAAGGGATCGATCCGGTGGAACGTAGCTCAGAGCAATTCCACATGTTTCAGTGCGAAACAAGACCATGCCTAGCATAAAAATACATATTCAGACACTTTGGAACATTTAGTTGGTCATACGAGTTGCAGAGCGAAAGTTGCACCACTTTGCAACTTTGCACAACTTGAATTTGACACTTTTTCCATCAAGTGAAAATCCGTCGCCATGAGAAAACCACTCCAAGATAGCCAAAACCGAGAGAGGTTTTTCTAGAGGGTCCCAATGCCTTCCTGTTGGATTAGACGAGAAGTTTCTAAGTAAAACGGTATCCAAGTAATAGCATGCTGAAGTTTGCAGCCATTTTGCACTTTGGACCCTTCAGGGTTCGATCCGGTGGAACATAGCTCAGAGCGATTCCACGTGTTTCGGTGCGAAAGAGGACCATGCCTAGTGTAAAAATACCTATGCAGATGTGTTGGAATAGTCCGCTTGGTCACACAAGTTGTAGAACGAAAGTTGCACCACTTTGCAACTTTGCACTACTTACATTTGATGTTTTTTCCATCAAGTGAAAATCCGCCACCACAGGAAAATCACTCGAAGATAGCCAAAAATGAGAGAGATTTTTGTAGAGGGGCTCAACGCGATCCTGTAGGATCAAACGAGAAGTTTCTAAGCATCATGTTATCCAAGTAATAGCATGCTAAAGTTTGCAGCCATTTTGCACTTTGGACCCTTCAGGGATCGATCTGGTGGAACGTAGCTCAGAGCAATTCCATGTGTTTCACTGTGAAACAAGACCATGCCTAGCATAAACATACCTATTCAGATGCACTGGAATAGTTAGTTTGGTCATACGAGTTGCAAAGCGAAAGTTGCACCACTTTGCAACTTTGCACAGCTTGAATTTGACACTTTTTCCATCAAGTGAAAATCCGCCGCCACAAGAAAACCACTCCAAGATAGCCAAAACCAAGAGAGGTTTTTTTAGAGGGGCCCAACACCTTCCTATAGGATTATATGAGAAGTTTATACATGTAACGGTATCCAAGTAATAGCATGCTGAAGTTTGCAGCCATTTTGCACTTTGAACCCTTCAGAGATTGATCCGATGGAACATAGCTCAGAGCGATTCCACATGTTTCGGTGTGAAAGAGGCCCATGCCTAGCATAAAAATACCTATTTGGACGTGTTGGAATAGTCTACTTGGTCACACAAGTTGCAGAACGAAAGTTGCACCACTTTGCAACTTTGCACTGCTTGAATTTGATGTTTTTTCCATCAAGTGAAAATCCGCCGCCACGAGAAAACCACTCCAAGATAGCCAAAAATGAGAGAGGTTTTTCTAGAGGGGCCCAATTCCTTCCTATAGGATTAGATGAGAAGTGTCTAAGTGTAATGGTATCTAAGTAATAGCATGTTGAAGTTTGCAGCCATTTTGCACTTTGGACCCTTCAAGGATCGATCCGGTGGAACATAGATCAGAGTGATTCCACGTGTTTCAGTGTGAAAGAGGACCATGCCTAGAGTAAACATACCTATTTGGACATGTTGGAATAGTCTACTTTGTCACACAAGTTGCAGAATGAAAGTTGCACCACTTTGCAACTTTGCACTGCTTGCATTTGATGCTTTTTCCAACAAGTGAAAATCCGCCACCATGGGAAAACCACTCCGAGATGGCCAAAATCGGGAGAGGTTTTTGTAGAGGGGCTCAACGCGATCCTATGGGATTAGACGAGAAGTTTGTAAGCATCACGGTATCTAAGTAATAGCATGTTGAAGTTTGCAGCTATTTTGCACTTTGGACCCTTCAGGGATCGATCTGGTGGAACGTAGCTCAGAGCGATTCCACGTGTTTTGGTGTGAAACAAGACCATGCCTAGCATAAAAATACCTATTCAGACATGTTGGAACAGCTAGTTTGGTCATATGAGTTGCAGAGCGAAAGTTGCACCACTTTGCAACTTTGCATAGCTTGAATTTGACACTTTTTCTATCAAGTGAAAATCCGCCGCCACGAGAAAACCACTCTGAGATAGCCAAAACCGAGAGAGGTTTTTCTAGAGGGGTCCATCATGATCCTTTAGGATCAGATGAAAAGTTTCTAAGTGTCATGGTATCCAAGTAATATCATGTTGTAGTTTGCAGCCATTTTGCACTTTGGACCCTTAAGGGATCGATCCGGTGGAACATAACTCGGAGCAATTCTACATGTTTCAGTGGGAAAGAGGACCATGCCTAACATAAACATACCTATTCAGATGTGTTGGAATAGTCTACTTGGTCACACGAGTTGCAGAAAAAAAGTTGCAAATTGTTTACATGACCTTTATATGACCTTTTTCACATTGTTTACATTTCAAAATTCAAAGTTTGCAAATTTTCCTATTCAAAGCATTTACAGAACAAGGTGCTACTACACCAAACATGAACTCAAATCTTACAATATTTTAATATATCTCATTATGTAATTAAATCTTATTACAATACCTCAGGCACTTCGTTCTCACAGATCTTTTACAATGTCACTCATACATTCGAGATTCTCTTTAAATGTCTACATCATAGGTGCTCATTATGAGGTTAACTTCAAATGAGTAACTTGAGATTCCCTCGATAAGCTTCACACACTCTTTTATAATGGCTTGAAATCAAAATTGAGATTTATCAAGATCATCAAAATAAGAATGTTGCATTGCTTTTTTGGCTAAGATTCTCTTTGATGGCTCTTAAATCAACATTTTTTGCAACGAAAGATCAATCAATTTTTAGTAGTTTACTTACAAATACGCAAAGTAAAAGAGAGAAAGAAAGAGCATCCAAAATGGAAATGAAATAAAATAGATGGAAGGCACTTATAAATGTTGCATGTAGGCATCAAAATAAGGATGTTGCATTACTTTTTTGGTTGACATTCTCTTAGATGGCTCATATATCTGCATTTTTTGCAAGGGGACACCAATCAATGTAAAAGAAGATGATAACATTGGCATCAAACAAATTAATGTGCATACACGTATAAATTAATAAGAACCAATGTGCATATACTTACAAATTAATCCAACGAACCATCCGGGTCTACTCTACTCTTTATTGTCTCAAGTATTGCCTCATGGTCAGACTCACGGACCTTCCATAATGTCTTTTTCAAAGGTCTACCCCCATATTTGGTCAAATGAACATTGGATGCCACGACAAGGTTCGAGTAATGAAGAATCTTACAATGCATGCCAAAGTCCTAAAATAGCCAATGTTTAACACTTGAATGTGGATACCTTCTAAGCCATGTTCTAGTAACCACAATTGAGCATGTAGGGTATTCGATGTTTCTCCATCTATAACTGGGGCCTCCAAATTTTTTTTGGTCTCAACACAATGACACAAGTAATAGTTTGTTCCCTCTTCATTGTCTTCATTTGCAATAACTGCATAAACATGCCCTGCATTGATATGTGCAAAAAAACTCTTGAAATTTTTCAACATTACGAATACAATACAAAGTAAGATAACGATATGGAATTTCAACAACTAAGAAAGTAGATATATCACTTGGTTGAACTAGATCTGATACATGGTCAATGTCGACCGATGATTCCATCTGTGTCAGTTCCAATGTCATCGAAGGGCGATACATGTGAAGTGGGCTAAGATAAATTGTTAACCATTTTTCAACCCACTCCCCTGACTCACAATCATTTCAGCCTTGCATTGTACATGAAGAATAAAAGCATGCCATATTTTGTGTATCGATACTCCATGAACCTGGATTTGAGCTAAGGAAAGAGTGTACCTCACTCAATCCTGTTAGTGTACAATAGTCTTCATATGGTGCAATGTTAGTATCATCCATCAACCAAAAAAATCTACGAACTGAAGACGTACCTTCATTACCTGGACCCATCAAAGCATTACACCACTTGACGATTGATTTTGCATTTGTCAACTTTGCACTGTCTTTATACTTTAACTCTTCTCATGCTAATGCTCTTTTCATGCATGCTTTTGCACCATCATGCTCCCCCTTTCCATGTCCGACCTCACAAAAGTTCCACATATGTTGAACACCTGTAATGACATGCATCCTGCACAACCAGTAGAACATGTGTGAGTTCTTGAACTATGCCGTACAGTTATCAGACCATATTATATGTTGATCGTATTCTATGCCCCTCTAAGCCAAACCACTGTAGAACATCTGGAAGCAACCTTTCACAAAATTTGGAGAATGTGTGTGATCATCACTAATGTAAAAGTGGTACTCCCTCAATGCCTTCCTTTGCTCATCTGTACTATCAGATGCATGAATGAATGCTATGTGCACAAATATTGAAACTTGTGTGGAGTTGTAATACTATGACTGCACCTCATGTTGTGGTTGTAGAGTGTAATTCTCTGCAAAGTCAACCACGGATACTATGCTTCCAACTAGAAAGGTGTCCTTGCATACCTTGAACTACGTGTCCAACCATCGGGCTCTATGGGTATGCATTGCATACTCAGACAGTATACTGTCACGAAATGTGGTCATAAATTGGTACAATGGAATCTTCTCAATAACCAAATCACACCTTTTTGCTTGAGACCCATCTTTTGTAGCATATGCCACTGTTTTATACTTCCCAAACTCTACTAGTTTATGTCCCACCTCATCTTTGCTTTCCATATGTTGACATACTAGCATACGCTGGAAGCCACCGCAATGCTCGCATGAACCATCCAAGCATGTTGTCCTATAGAATATCTGGCCATCCTCTATTTCACATAATTTTTTTGATAAGAACTCTCTTGAAGATTTTGGTGGGGCTTCTATGCCACAATCCTGCAAAACATTGTTAGTATGCAAATCTAAACATATAGAACGATAAACATCATAATGGTTAGAAAATTCAATATGTAGTCTACAACAACAAGTAGTGCATGTGTGATTTATCTTGAAATAAAAAGGTTTAAGTAGTTCAAAAAATCTTTGAGAAATACTAATTTGAGGATAATCATTTTCAAATTTTTGAAAAAATTGGGTTTGAGTCATATCCAAAAAATGCTTTGGATGTGGCTCACGATTCTGACTACCAATTCTCCTTCTTACCACATCCCTTTGATTCAGAGATGGCCTTGTGTTATTCTTCCAATACTCTTCAATTAGTGTTCTCAAGGCTTCAACAACTTCTTTATCTTTTCATGACAGTCTACCCGAGAATGTCCATAATTCATTTGTATCATTGCCCTCAATTCTTTGCCGCCTTTGAATGGCTCTTGATAAAGTTTTTCTACTAATTCCCGTTTGTTCACTAGTCTTTTCAATTAGATGAGCTCTCTTTGTTTGACAACTTACCAAAGTCAATGTAATGACACGTCGGGTGACATTACTATCCTTTGAGCATGAGGTCTTACCCACACTCTCATAAGCATCCATTAGATTCTTCACAATAGTGTCTTCACTCGATGCATTTGATGTTCTCAACCCAAGAGTCTTCATGATGTTCCTATACTTTACACCCCGCATCATTTCAACAAATAGTTGACATCTTGGAGTCTCACTTAGCCTTTGAAAGAATCATTCCCAAATCTTATCAGCATATCTTCTACAAGTGCGTGTTGAAATCTTACCTTTCATGTGCTGCAAAATCTCATCATCAATATTAATCAAATACTTTGGCTTTCTACAAAAAATTCTTGGTGGTGTTCTCCTAGGTACATACATCTCAACATTTGGAATTTCATCAATATTTAATTGAGGTGGGCTAGATTGCATACCTTTGATTGAGGGTGGAGAAGAAGACATACCTTGAGGTTCACATGGGGATGATGGCATACCTTCTTCATCAATTTCGAGTGATGATGTACTCTCAACTTGAGATGTGTTGGATGGTGTCCAACAATATTCACTTGCGGTACATGGTGTCCCTCCATATTCACTTGCATTAGATGGTGTTCATCCATATTCACTTATGCTAGATGGTGTCCCTCCATATTCGATTGTGCTTAATGGTGTCCCTTCATATTCACTTATCGTAGAGGGTGTGTCTCCAACTACGGTATCTGAATCTGTCTTACGATGATGCTTTCGCATTCGTGCTTGTTGTGCTGCCAATTCCCATTCTCTTTTTAATGGTTGAGGTTCCTCTACAATCAAGTTGTTTTCATCAATCGTTTCCAATTTCTTCTTTTCACGATATGCCGCCACCCAAACTCTCTCCTTTTCTTTCAAGGTTTCGTTCTCTTCGTCTGTTAGTTTCCTCTTTGTCTTTTTCTTCGGCATGGCGGATAATTTTATCTGTACCATGGTAATGAGACGAATATTAGTTCCTAAAAAATGTATCCATTCAAGTTAATTGAAAAATATATGTCATTGAAGGCTTCATTTAAATAATACTTACAATCATCGTGTACAAAAGTTAACCTAGCATGTAGACAAATGTGTACAAACTATGGGAGCACTAGGCAAGCCAAAGCACATTTCTAACTAAAAGTGAATAACCATGATGGTGATTCTGAAAAATAATGAGTGAATGGCATTGTGAGTGTTTGATGAGTTTGTGGTGTAGGAGCACCTTGATAATTTATGCTTCCATTTTGAAATTTGATTCAATTTTGGATATCTTCATGTTGTAAGAGGGTCATTAAAGACATTTTCCATGTACTGGTTATATGAGATTTCAAAGGTGTTTTTTTGTTATTTATAGGCATTGGGGGGAGTTGGTTGTCATTTCAAAAGGTTTAAACAACCTCCATTGGCTCGAAGGGAGATTTTTGTTCATTTTGAAATCCATTTTTTTGATAAAAAAATGTTGTTTTCCAGAAATTCACTGGTTTTTTTGCACTTTCCTACACTTGTACGGATCTATACAACCTCCCCTTGATAGAAAAATAATATAATATTTTAGGCACATGTCTTAAATCTCTAATGAATCAGTTATGAGGGCTTAACAGTACGTTTGAAGGGAGCAATTGACAATTTTATGAAACTACTCATTTCAAGCCAGTCAAGTGTTTGAGTAGGATTTAATTATGAAATGACCATCCCACCTACTATTATGACTTGTTTCTCAGTGGGATGGCATGTAAATTTTTAGAGTAGGGTCTTTTATTGTTGAACATGCCTTGGAATGAAACTAATGACAATAGGATGGGGTTCGTAGGCTGAAACAAACACTTTTCCATGAGAATTTGAGGAACCAAGGAGTGATTTTGAAAAAATGTTGAAGGAGTGGTCTATGTAATGAAATTTTGACCTTGTGCAATGTATTTTGAAGATTTTTGATGCTTTGGAATGGTCTGGGAAGGCCCGGGTATAGGAGTTTCTATAAACCCTCCCTCTTTGCATTACAAAATAAGGGTTTTTGTATTGGAAGCCTAGTTGAGCGGGTAAGGTCCTAAGCCCTAGAAAATATCTTATTTCAAGACCTAATTAAATACTATTTTTGGATTTGGAAGTCTGGTGTGAGGATCTAAGGGTAGTTCCTTTGTAAAATTGGCCTACTTGGAGGCCTAAAATAGTGAAAAGGTCAGTTTTCTTAAAGTTGTCCCAAAGGATTCATGTGATGGGTTAAGGTATGTCTTGCAACTCTGAAATGGGTGCTAGAATAATTCTTTTATTTTCCTAGTGTTTTGGAAAGTTTTGGAGTTAAGGGCCCAAAACTAGTTTTGCACAGTAACTAGATTCCAAGGGTGAAATGTGGGAAATAGTGTTTATGTTTGTTGTCTAGCTTGGAGGAGTGTTGGGATTGGTCCATTAGGCATTTTTAATCTTGTTAGATGCCTCTTGAAGGAAAGTTGACATCTTCAATGGTTTTGGGTCCTCTAACTCTGCATCAAAAATGAGTATCACAGTCTGAAGTGTGTGCATGGTTTGGGAGATACATGTGATAGTTTGCAGATGCTTGGCTACTAGAAATGTGGATAGTGAACAAAGGAACTAAGTTTGTGTGGAAGGGCGGACTTTTGAAAGGTTTCATTTTTGTTGTACTAACTCAAACAATGGTGCCATTATGGAAGATTTAAGAAAACTTGTGAATGGCATAATCATTGGTTGATGTTTTGAGGAACCTAGTTGATTGTAATTAGTTGTTTTCAAGATTTTCAAGCTATTTTGAAGGTCCTTAAAAGGAATTGGGAACTCTTAATGTTAACTTGAGTATACGAATCAAATGTTTTGTGAAGGGAAATATAGTTGAATAAGTGTGTCAAGAAAGGTGTTGATTTCTTCCTTTGTACTGCATCAGTTTGTGCAAAGGTATTGGAAGGTGTTTGGACCCTTTAGAGGAATGGGAGAGGCTTGGAGTTGTATTAAAGGATGAATTTTGGCGAATGGTTCTGAGTTTCTAATCAACTTTATGCTATGTTACAATCAATTTTATGATGGTTAATCTATTTTTTTGGGTCTAACAAAGAGTTGAAACCAAGTTCTAATGTTTTGATGAAAAGATGATTGAGTTTGTTTGTTGATCTTCTTCAATTTAATTTAGGGTCAGAAGTACCCTTGATGATTTGTGGATCCTGGTAGATGTTCTGCATCAAGTGTAAAATATTAATTGGCAAGTGTATATAATGGTAATTTAAAATGCGCATTGACAACCTAAGGTTATAATGACAAACAAAAATGAAAGCAAGCCATAATAGAATGAAATAAAATTTGTAAAGGCTTCACATACCTAAAAAACCAAACTTTCAAATGGAGAAGTTCAACCCAATTATGTAGCCTTAGGTTCTTCTTTGTTCAAACTACACAACAATTTGACTTGTTCAAAAGCCTGTTCCCCTCCAAACTTCAATTGTATATCAGTTTTCAATGGAATTCAAACTTCAATTGATATTATATGTCTTTCAACATGGAAACTCTGCAATTTCATGCAAAGGTGGTAGAAAGATCATGGAAAAGGTGATGGAATGTGAAAAACATGCTTGCACACTTCACAACATCATCAAAAAGCCACTTTTTGTCGGAGCACACGCAAAACCAGGGGAATATGTAGACTGTGGGCCTTGAAATCATGGGTATATAGAGTTTTTGACTGTTTTAGTGGAGTACAACACACACTCATGTTATAACGCTACCGCGTTATGTGAAATATGGTTTTCTTAGTATATTTCTATTCTCCCTCTTTGTCTTTACCCTCTATCCTAATTCTATAGTTGTCCCTTGCACCCTTATAGTAGAGGAGATAGAGGTGAGTGTGTGTGTGTGTGAGAGGGAGAGAGAGAGGTAGAGGGAGAGTGGGAGAGGGAGAGGGAGAGAGGGAGGGAGAGGTAGAGGGTTAGAAATAGAAAGTGGGAGACATGGAGATAGATAGGGAGGGAGAGAGGGGGAGAGAGGGAGAAAGAGAGAGTGGGAGAGAGGGAGGGAGAGGGAGTGGGAGAGAAAGATGGAAGAGGGAGAGGGGGAGGGGGAGAAAGAGATAGTGGGAGAGATGGAGATAGAGAGGGAGGGAGAGAGAGAGAGGGAGAGAGATGGAGGGAGAGGGAGAGGGAGAGAGGGAGAGAGAGGCAGATGGTTAGAAATAGAAAGTGGGAGACATGGAGATAGATAGGGAGGGAGAGAGTGGGAGAGAGGGAGGGAGAG
Organism: Sequoiadendron giganteum; assembly: GCA_007115665.2. Taxonomy (NCBI): domain Eukaryota; kingdom Viridiplantae; phylum Streptophyta; class Pinopsida; order Cupressales; family Cupressaceae; genus Sequoiadendron; species Sequoiadendron giganteum. The sequence goes on along the minus strand of CM021108.1, from coordinate 274,359,752 downwards.
AGGGAGTGGGAGTGGGAGTGGGAGTGGGAGAGAAAGGTGGAAAGAGGGAGGGAGAGGGAGAGGGGGAGAAAGAGAGAGTGGGAGAGAAAGAGCGAGAGAGGGAGGGAGAGGGAGAGGGAGAGGGGGAGGGGGAGAAAGAGATAGTGGGAGAGATGGACCCTCAACCACTATGCCCTCTTAATCCCTAAACCCTCAACCCTTAAACCCTAATCCCTGAACCCCTATACCTCTTGAACCCTCAACCCTCAACCCTCAACCCTCAACCCTCAACCCTCAACCCTCAACCCTTAAAACCTAATCCCTCAACCACTATACCCTCTTAATCCCTTAACCCTCAACCCTTAAACCCTAATCCCAACCCTGACCCTGAACCCTTTAACCCTAATCCCTCTCCCTATACCCTCTTAATCCTTAAACCCTTAACCCTTCAACCCTAATCCCTCTACCCCTATACCCTCTTAATCCTTGAACCCTCAACCCTTAAACCCTAATCCCTCAACCCCTATACCCTCTTAATCCCTGAACCCTGAACCCTTCAACCCTAATCTCTCTACCCCTATACCCTCTTAATTCTTGAACCCTCAACCCTCAACCCTTAAACCCTAATCCCCTAACCCCTATACCCTCTTAATCCCTGAACCTTGAACCCTAAACCCTTCAACCCTAATCCCTCTACCCCTATAGTCTCTTAATCCTTAAACCCTCAACCCTCAACCCTTCAACCCTAATCCCTCTACCCCTCTACCCTCTTCATCCTTGAACCCTCAACCCTCAACCCTTAAACCCTAATCCCTGAACCCCTAAACCCTCTTAATCCTTGAACCCTCAACCCTTAAACCCTAATCCCTCAACCCCTATACCCTCTTAATCCATGAACCCTTAACCCTCAACCCTTTAACCCTAATCCCTCTACCCCTATAGCCTCTTAATCCTTGAACCCTCAACCCTCAACCCTCAACCCTTAAACCCTAATCCGTCAACCCCTATACCCTCTTAATCTTTGAACCCTCAACTCTTAAACCCTAATCCCTAAACCCCTATACCCTCTTAATCCCTGAACCCTGAACCCTGAACACTTCAACCCTAATCCATCTACCCCTATACCCTCTTAATCCTTGAATCCTCAACCCTCAACCCTTAAACCCTAATCCCTCAACCCCTATACCCTCTTAATCCCTCAACCCTCAACCCTCAACCCTTAAACTTTAATCCCTCAACCCCTATACCCTCTGAATCCCTCAACCATCAACCCTTAAACCCTAATCCCTCAACCCCTATAACCTCTACCCTATAACCTATTAATCCCTCATCCCTAAACCCTAAACCCTTAAACCCTAACCCGTAAACCCTCTACCCTCTACCGTCAATCCTCTACCCTCTACCCTCAACCCTAATCCCCCAACTCTTAAACCCACTTAGTAAACTCTCTACCCTAATCCCTCAACCCTCTTGACTCTTAAACCCTCAACCCTTAAACCATTTAAAACTCAACCCTAAACCCTCCACCCTCAACCCTAACCCCTTAAACCCTAAACTGTTAAACCCTCTACCCTCTACCCTCAACCCAGTACTCTCTACCCTAAATCCTAATCCCTCAACCCTTATACCATGAAATCCAAGAAAAATCTCTACCCTAAGCCCTAAACCCTCAACCCTTAATCTCTCAACCCCTATAACCTCTACCCTATATATTGGACCCTCAACCCTAATCCCTTGACCCTATACCTTAAACCCTCAACCCTTAAACCCTATACCCTTTACCCTATACATTAAATGCTCAACCCTCAATTCTCAACCCTCAACCCTTAATCCCTCAACCCTCAATCCTTAAACCCTAAACCCTCTACCCCTTACATTGGACCTTGAACCTAATCCTTCAACCATATACCCTCAAACCTATACCCTAAACCATCTACCCTCAACCAAGTAAACCCTTAACCCTAAACCCTTAACCCCAAACCCTTCAACCCTAAACCCTTAAACCTTCTACCCTATACCCTCAACCAAATACCCTCTACCATCGACCCTATTCCCTCAACTCTTAAACCATAAACCCTAATACCCTAGAAACCATCAACCCTATAGGTCCTCCACCCTAATCCCTCAACCCTATACCCTCAACCCCTATCAATTTCTCTCTATCTATACATCTCACCTCTCCCTCCTTCCCTCCTTCCTAGCCTCTATAATTGTCTCTATCTACCATCTCCCTCTTTCTGCCTACCTCTCATTCAATCAATCCCTACCACCCTCTCTCACTCCCTCTATCAACCTCTCTTTATGTCCCTCCCACTCCATCCCACTCTCTCCCACTAGCTCTCTCTCCCTCTCTCTCATGTCTCTCCTTCCCACCCCCTCTCTCTCAGGTCTCTCCCTCTGGAAACCTACCTAGGTAACTCTCTCTTTTTCTCTCTCCCCTCTCTCTATCTATCCCTCCAACCCTACCTAGATAAGTCCCTCTCACTCCACCCCCCTCTTTCTCTACCTCTATCAAGTCACTCCCTCCCACACCCTCTCCCTCTCTCAGGCCTCTCACTCACACTCCCTCTCTCTCCCACTACTCCCACTCCATATCTCTCACACTCCCTCTCTCTCCCACTCCCTCCCTCTCACACTCCATCTCTCTCACACTCCCTCTCACTACCTATCTCTCAAGTCTCTCCCTCTCACCCCCCCTCACACTCTCAAGTCTCTCCCTTTGGCACCCTACCTACATAACTCTCTCTTTCTCTCCTCTCTCTCCCCTCTCTCTCTCCCTCTCTCTCAATTCTCTCTCTCCCACCCCCCCTCTCTCTCTCCCTCCCTCTATCTCTCCCACCCTACCTAGCTAAGTCCCCCTCACTCCAACCCCTTCTCTCCCACTCCCTCTCTCTTAAACTCTCACTTCCACCCCCTCTTCATCTCTCTAGAATCTCTCTCTCTAAATTCTCCCCCTGTTTAAAGACATACATAAATGCATACATATAAGGATAATACATATGTACATATAATCTTACATCCATACAAGAATACATACATACATACATGACATACATGTACATACAAACATACAAATATATCAGAATACATTCAATATATTGGCATTTAACATAAAGGAAGACATAACACGAGTGTGTTATAATGTGCTCACGTTATGTGCTAGTTGACATGTTCCCCACAAAAGCAAAAACCATGTGAAAAGTGAGATATAATGCGAGTGCGTTATATCTTGCTTTGGGAATTCTCGAGCCTTAGGCTTGGTATTTTCCTTGGAATACCAACCCAAAGGCTTGGAGGGAATTCCCAACAACCAGAGACGTGTTTTTAAAAAATCCACCATATTTCTCATAATCGAGTTCGTGCTCACCGTCAGGATTGCACGTGGTTCAATATCGAAAAAATCGAACACATGGGTAATGTTGGGTTATCTCTTAGCTATCCAACGATGTAATTTTTTTCACTTTCTGAAAATGTTAAGTCTTTCATCCATAATTTATTTTATCTGTATGTCTTTTTTTTTCCAAAAAATAGTGTTTGGTATTTTTTTCGTTATAAATTAACCGTTCATCAATTTTTCAAATAAATTACATTTTTAGAAACTAGACTTCATTCTACAAAATTAAAAAAAATAATTAGTTTCCAAAATTTGTAGGGGTAGCACGGCCAAAATTCTATTTTTCAGGAAATGTCCACTTCGCAAATTAGTAAAAAATCAAATATTCATTAAAAGATTATCAGAAAAATCATGCATCAACTACATATTGTTAGCTAACTTCTGACCATTGCGATTTTAAAAATACTAAAAAAAATTGCACCGTATGAGGGTCATACAAGAGTTGCTATGTTATGTTTTTCTGACAAAAACAACACCAATTTGTGTACAACCCTCGTTTGAACCCCTTAATCTCAACCATTTTCAAAATAAATTAGTATTTTAGAAAGTAGACTCGAAGCACTTGAATCCTTCTTTTAGTTCCATCTCAAAATTTTGAGTCTAAGTATCCTCAATTTCACATCCAAGGTGAGTATTTCCTGATTTCATAAAAAAGCTATCCACTTAAGTCCCCTTTTTGGGAACCATCTTGGTGCACTTACCCAGAGATTCAAACACCTCAGCATTGAGCTTCTTCCCTATTGCTACCCTAGGGGAAGGAAGAGTACGAGGTCACAGAGGCCGAGAAACAGGGGTAGCTCCATGAGGGCCCTTCCCCTTACCGTAAACAAATGGTCAAGGCACCATGGGAAAGACAGAAAGGTCGAACACCTGATGGTTGGACTTTCACAAAGAAAGCACCATTAGACTTCGCAAGAGCTGCATAGGGGAAAAAGTTGAAGGCGCTACAACAAGACGGGAGGTGGAAACTTAGGTAAAACTACAAAGGGAGAAGAAGAAGGTGCCTGAGTGAACTTCTCCTTCTCTTTTTTCTGAATGGAAGAGGTGACCTTATCTTGTGCTATCATGGAAGCCTTAACTGAAATAGCATAGGGAGAAGGAGGATAGGTCACTTTCGATGCTATGCCCCCATTCTTGTATTTTATGTAAGTGCATGATACAACGGGTTCATACTTAGAGACATAAGACCAACAAGGGTAGGCCATAAGTGATCAAGTGAGTAGCTTCCACGCGATACCATCATTTTGTAACCAGTGTCACGGATTACATGCACAAAACCCTCATGAGAGAACCTCAAGCATTTATGGATCACCCAGGGGACTGAGTTTATGGAAACTAGCCAAGGAATTCCTAGCTTCACTTTAAACAAGTCGAACCCCAAGATAATACCAAAAAAGGAATTCATAGTCCTAGGCCCAACTATAACTGAAAGAGTGATAAAACCGATGGGAGGGACGAAAAGCCCATCATATGTATGCAATGTGCTTTTAGACTCATCATACACATCCTTATGTAATAAGTTTATTAACATGATCTCCTCTATGATAACATTAACCTGACATGTACAGTATTCCCGTTGATACGAGTGGGAATATACAAAGGAGAGGGTTCTCTATTAGCATTCATCAAAAAATCGTGCAAGGTAAAGGTTATAGCGGGAGAACCACTCGTAGGTTGCACAAACAAGATGGGAAGATGCATGAAAGAAGACATCTTCTATGTATACTAGAAAGGACTTTCTCAAAAGATCCCAAGGGTCTAACAATTAGACACTGACTAGGTATTCTAGGTTTCGTTTCACAGTGGATAGCTTGATAGACCTCTTAAATACCTTTCCAACAGAGTAAGAATCACAAAAATCAAAGATTGTGGTAAAAAATTATGAACTCGAGAGCCAAAAAATGGTGATCTAACTTCAAAAAATAATTAATGACAACAAACAACAAAAAATAGAAAAAATAACCTACTCCACTACAAAGTACATTGAGCCATTTTTTTGATGGTATCTCATTTTTGTAAAATGGACATTGTGGCAAAAATTTATGGCCATTTGAAAAAAATGTCAATTAGGGCATTAAGGAGCCAATTTTGGGCCACTAGGCCATTAGCCCTTGGGCACCCATATGCCCAGTCTTGCTATAGTTTGAATTTTTTTTACCATCACCAACAAAAAAGACACCATTGGGGCAAAGTTATTTGGGGGTGATGGGCCTAAGGTTGTGCTACCCAGGGCTTTAATCCCCCATACTAGTAAGGTGACCATATATGTTGAGCATCCAGTGGCCAAGTGTTGCATGATATAACCAACCATTGATAGTGTAGAGGAGGATATTTTCTACCATCGAGTCTAAGGATGAGAAATAGTCTTCAAGGAGAAAATGATAAAACAAAGCGAGAGAAAGAAAGTGCTCAAAATAGACCAAGCAATGAAGCCTCCAAAAAAGTAATATTTCTAATACCTGCACATATAAGACTGAGAGAAAATATTGGGGATGTTTAGGGGCTTGCCTTAGTCAAACCCTCATTTCGGTATTTCCACCTCCACATACAACTAGATAGATAGATCTAGAGAAAATAATAGATAGTGAAATAGATAAATATACAAGATAGATAATGCATAGACAAGGGATGTGAGAAATCCCAAGATTCTCAAAGAAACAAGACAAGTAAGATATCACCTGCAAAGCTTGAGGAAGCCAAAGAGAGAAAGAGTGAAAGAGATAGCTATGAGAGCCAAGAGAGTTACAAAGAGTGTTGTGAGATCTTGAGAGTGCTATAGCAAGAAAGAGAGTTGTACAAGGTTGAGAGGAGAGTAAGACTTCACAAGAGAGGGAGAAAAGAGAGAAAGAGCAAGAGACCAAGAGATAAATATCAAAAAGAATAAATAGAATGAAAGAGATAGATTTTAAAGAGAGAATAGGAGGGAAAAGAAGGTTCCCAAGTTATTACAAGGCATCCCAAGCCGTTTCCACTGACCAAGATAGGTGACAAGTGGAAAAAGGATTAGAAATGACTATTTGAATGTGAAAATGTCATAAGATGCTAGCACAACACATGGGCGTTCACATGACATGCTAGTGTCCTGATAAACCATACTAAAAAATGATGGAAACGAGGAAAACAAAAGGTTTGATGCAAAGCTTACACACAAAGGTAGCTACAGAAACAGGGCCCTGAGCATCTTGAGGAGGAAAAATATAATATAAGGGCTAAAATGAGCCTACACAAATACTAAGGGAGTGGATACAAAACTGTAGGTGAAATTATAGGGGGTGCAATTTTATGACACTATCAATAGATAGATAAATAAATAATTAACTTATGAAGGCTACCCAAAATGTACTATCAATTTAAATCAAGTACTCTATGATGTGACCTAATGACACTAGAATAATATAGACTATGAAGAGAATCTACAAAAGATGTCATTGGGTATTGCTGAAAATAATTGCCAACTGCAAAGTATTATCAATGACTGTAGCCTGGATGCCATCATATAGTATGGACAGGTTTGAATCCATACAATTGTATGAAAAATGTTGACAAATAAAAAAATATGATGACACTGAGACGAAGTGCCCAATTTTGATGATTTGATAGATGATCTTTAAGTTTTCAGGCCTTTCAGATGTGATGAAAAGGTTTATATTGGCCCAAAGTGCTTCAAAAATTAAACTACCTCCTAAATTTGACAACTTGAAACCCTTGTAGATCTGACCCAATATATTAGATTTTGATGAAATAAATCCAATTCTAACTTTATTTGATGCCTTAAATTCAACCATGAGGTCCTTGAAACTTGAAAATGCACTGAAGAAATTCTTCAATAAAAACAATGTCCATTAGATTTATGAAGGAGTCTGTAACACTAGAGATCTAATACCATGTAGGATTTAAATATGAACTCCCAACACCCTAGGATCAACAATAAAACCAAAATATCTTCCACAAGAGAGAAATGGCAAGAATAACTTGCTTTATTATGGATGTAAGATTGATTGATTCGATATGTAATGTACATGAGATGTCCTTATAAAGAAAAGGTTGAGAGATAAGATTAGAAAATATCATGATGTGTTCCTTAATCCTATATATTGAGATAACTACCTCAATAATTATTAAATGACCTAGGACACAAAAATTAACGCTAAGATAAGATAAAATAAGATCTTATGACAAATAACTACCTTCTAGAAAGATTACCTATGACTTAAATAAACTTAACATGTGAATATAACCTAATAGTAGACTAGATAGGAAAAATACTTTATTCACACCAATATTTATCTTTCTATATCTCCATATATCCCTCTCTATCTCTTCCTCTACCTCTCTCCTTCCATTTCTCCCTCTATCTCCCTCTTTATATATTTCTCTCTCTCTCTCTATCCATCTCTCCTCTCTCTTTATCTCTCTCTCCCTCTCCCTCTCCATCTATATCTCAACATTTATCTCTATATCTCTCTCTCTCCTCTCTCTATCTCCTTACCCCGCTCTCTCCCTCCTCTCTCTATATTTTTTGATATCTCTATCACTCTATCTTTTCCTTTATATCTACCCATCTCTCCCTTTTCCTCTCCCTCTATATCTCTCAATCTCCCCCTCTCTTTATTATTACCTCCCTATCTCTCTCTATGCTTATCTCTCCCTCTACCTATCTATATTTCTCTATCTAGTAATCTCCCTATTTCTCTCTCCCTCTCTATCCATCCCTCTCCCCCTCTCTATATATTAGTTTTCCTCTCTATCTCTCTTCCCCTATCTCTACTCTACATATTTATCCTTCAATCTCTCTCTTTGTCTCTATCTCCTTATTATTGGTAATGGAGCTTGATTTTCTTCACGAATTAAAGGTTTTGTTTCAGCCATGCTTAAATACTAGTTCTTGATGGGGGCGTGGGGGAAATTTCCACCCTACTTGTGTTGTCAAGGAATATTAGGGGTAGAAATAGATTTTAAAGTCCCCTTGGAAAGGCTTGAGGGAAAAACCCCTGTAGATATATTTTTTAAAATAATATCCTTCTGAAATTTAGTAATCTCTCCCTCTCTCCCTCCCTCTCTCACTCTCCATGTATTTATATATGCATATCTCTATATCCATCTATCCCTTTATCTCTCCCTTTCCATGTTCATCTCTCCTTCTCCATGTCCCTCTCCTTCTCTATCTCTATATTCATCTCTATCTTTCTCCCCTATCTATTTCTCCTTACCCCTCTCTCTTTTTCTTTATGATGGACATAATTTGAGATTATTATAATGTGCTCACATTATAACATGTTCACTTTCTAATAAAACTCATGTTATGGCTTAGTAGAGACTAGTACAAGCTTGGTCACTACTGATTCATAATGTGAGCATGTTATAACACACTTGTGTTATGTCGTGGATGGACCAAAAAGTGGGCGTGGAAATTTTTTAGTCCCCTATATTTTTGCACACACCTAAATCGGGATTTTATTTAATTTTTTAAGTTGATGTTTCGTTTAAATTAAAATCAAATTTATATCAAATTTCAATTAGATTTTTAAATAGTACTTTGAATGGGTTTCAATTTGTCATAAATTTAAATTATAATTCTTATTTCTATTCAAGTTTTAAAATAGGTGATAACATTGGTATTTTTCTTTGGTAAACCACATAAAATTAGTTGTTAAATATTTTATTAAATATTCATTTTTCTCTCACAAGTTTTTCTAGAATATTTTAACAAGCTATTTTGACCAAAAATATTTATGGTATTTTGTATTAAAGACATCTTTAGTTTATTATTATGAATCAAGTTTTCATGATTGAACTAGTTCATCTATACTCTAACATATCTAGAAAAATAATTTTCATCATGACTGTTGCTGGCGGAGGGAGTGACTCCTAGACATGAACAAGAGGAAGAGATGCAAGAATGAGAACAACAATAGGTTGAGAAGGAGATTCAAATGCCTCATTGATGGGAGTCTTCCCATTCACTACCCTAGGGGTAGGAATTGTAGGAAGCCATAAAGGCCGAGACCCAGGGGCAGCTCCACGAGGGCCCTTCCCTTTACCATAGACAATGGGCCGAGGCACCATGGGCAAGGCAGGAAGGTTGAACACCTGATTCTTGGCCTTTCACCAAGCAGGAACCATTGGAATTCCCAATAGATGTATAAGGGTGAAATTTGAAGGTGTTGCAACAAGATGAGAGGCGAAAGTAGGTGGAATTGCAAAGGGAGAAGAAGGTGTCTGAGAGGACTTGTCCTTCTCCTTTTTCTAAACAGTAGAGGCAACCTTATGTTGCGCTATCATGGAAGCCTTAACTTAAATAACATAGGGAGAAGGAGGATAGGTCACTTTCGGTGCTATGCCCCCATTCTTGTATTTTATGTAAGTGCACAATACAACAAGTTTGTCGTGAGAGGAAGCGAACCAACAAGGGAAAGCTAGAAGTGATCAAGTGAGTAGTTTCCACATGATACCATCATTTTTTAACAAGTGTCATGGATTACATGTATGAAACCTTCATGAGAGAATTTCAAGCATTTATGGATCACCGAGGGGATTGTGTTTATGGAAACTAGCCAAGGAATGCCTAGCTTCACTCTGAACAAGTCAGACTCGAAGATAATATCAAAAGGGCATTCATAATCATGGGACCAATTAGGACTGAAAGAGTGATAAAATCGATGGGAGGGACGAAAATCCCATCATATGTACTCATAGTGCTTTTAGACTCATCATACCCATCCTTATGTAAGAAGTTTATTAACATGATCTCCTCCATGATAACGTTAACCTGACATGTACGATATTCTCATTGATACGAGTGGGAATGTACAAAGGAGAGGGTTCTCTATTAGCATTCATCGATAAATCGTATGAGGTAAAGGTTATAGCAGGAGACCCACTCGCAGGCTACACAAATGGGATGGGAGGATGCATGAAAGAAGTCATCTTCTATGTACACTAGAAAGGACTTTCTCAGAAGCTCCCAAGGGTCTAACAATTAGACAGTGACCTATTCTAGTTTTCATTTCATAATGGATAGCTTGATAGACCTACTAAATACCTTTCCAACACTATAAGAATCACAAAAATCAAAGATTATGGTAAAAATTTATAAGCTCGAGAGCCACAAAATGGTGATCTAGCTTCAAAAAACAATTAATGATACCAAACAACAAAAAATAGAAAAAATTGCCTACTCCACTACAAAGTACACTAAGCCAGTTTTTTGATGATATCTCAGTTTTAAAAAATGGACATTGCGGTGAAAAGTTATGGTCATTTAAAAAAAATGTCAATTAGGGCATTAAGTAGCCAATTTTGGGCCCCTAGGCCATTAGCCCTTGGGCACCCATATGACCAATCTTGCTATAGTTTGATTTTTTTTTACCATCACCAACAACAAAGACACCATTGGGGAAAAGTGATTTGGGGGTGATGGGCCTAAGGTTGTGCTACCCAGGGCTTTAATCCCCCATATGAGTAAGGTGACCATATTTGTTGAACATCCATTGACCAAGTGTTGCATGCTATAACCAACCATTGATAGTGTAGAGGAGGAGATTTTCTACCCTCGAATCTTAGGATGAGAAATAGTCTTCAAGGAGAAAATGGTCCTCAAATACCTCAAGGAACAAAGCTCAAGTGGAAAAATAAAATGATGAGAGTTATAGAAATAGAAAGAGAAGGTCACAAAGGTCTTCTAGACAGACTGACAAGCTTTCAACCAAGGATGATAGTGCGGTACATGGATGACAGTATGATGTGCTAGCATCTCGTACAAACTAAAAATAAGGAATGTCATAGAAAATAACAAAGTTCCTACTAAAAATTATGTCTTCTAGGAATTCTTAAAGTACAAAAATAATAGAGAATAATAGAATTAAAATAATGTAAACTAAATGAGATATAAATTAAAGAATGTAAATGATAAAAACAAGGGAGAGAAAGAAAGTGATCACAACAGACCAAGAAATGAAGCCTCCAACAAAGTAATATCTCTAATACTTGCACACATAAGAATGAGAGAAAATGTTGGATGTTTAGGGGCTTTCCTTAGTCAAACCCTCGTTTCAGTGTTTCCACCTCCACGAATAACTAGATAGATAAATCTAGAGAAAATAATAGATAGTGAAATAGATAAATATACGAGATAGATAATGCATAGACAAAGGATGTGAGAAATCCCAAGATGCTCAAAGACACAAGACAAGTAAAATATCACCTGCAAAGCTTGAGGAAGCCAAAGAGAGAAAGAGTGAAAGAGATAGCTATGAGAGCCAAGAGAGTTACAAAGAGTGTTGTGAGATCTTGAGAGTGCTATAGCAAGCAAGAGAGTTATGCAAGGTTGAGAGAAGGAGAGTAAGACTTCCCAAGAGAGGGAGAAAATAGAGAAATACCAAGAGACCAAGAGAGAAAGATCAAAAAGAAGAAAGAGAATGAAAGAGATAGATTTTAAAGAGAGCGTAGGAGGGAAAAGAAGGTTCCCAAGTTGTTACAAGGCATCCCAAGCCATTTCCACTGACCAAGATAGGTGACAAGTGGCAAAAGGATTAGAAATGACTGTTTGAATGCCAAAATATCATAGGATGCTAGAACGACACGTGGACATCCACATGACGTGCTAGTGCTCAGATAAACCATGCTAAAAAAATGACGGGAACGAGGAAAACACAAGGTTTCATGCAAAGCTGACACACGAAGTTAGCTACTAAAAAGGGGTCACGAGCATCTTGAGGACAAAAAAGCTAATGGAAGGGCTAAAATGAGCCTACACAAATACTAAGGGAGTGGACACTAAAGTGTAGGTGAAATTATAGGGGGTGCAATTTTATGAAACTATAGATAGATAGATAAATAAATAATGAACTTATAAAGGCTACCCAAAATTGATTGTCAATTCAAATCAAGTACCCTATGATGTGACCTAATGACACTAAAATAATATAGACTATATAAAGAATCTACAAAAGATGTCATTGGGTATTGTAGAGAATAATTGCCAACTACAAAGTATTATCAATGACTATAGCCTGGATGACATCATATAGTATGGCCAGTTTTGAATCCATAAAGCTGTATGAAAAATGTTGACAAATGGAAAAAATTGATGACACCAAGACAAAGTATCCAATTTCGATGATTTGATAGATGATATTCAGGTTTTTAGGCCTTTTGGATGTGATGAAAAGGTTTATATTGGCCCAAAGTGCTTCAAAAATTAAACTACCTCCTAAATTTGGAAACCTTCACTCTACTTGAAACCCTTGTAGATCTGACCCAATATATTAGATTTTGATGAAAATAATCCAATTCTAACTATCCGATGCCTTGAACTCAACCGTGAGGTCCTTGAAACTTGAAAATGCACTGAACAAATTCTTCAAGAAAAAATGCATCTATTAGATTTAGGAAGGAGTCTGTAACACTAGAGATCTAATACCATGTGTAATACCCCTTTGTTTTGATTCTTGTTCAAGTTGTTTTATGCTATGTTTGGTTGCAATTACTTTGATACTGGATACATTTTGTTATGATGTTTTGATCGCTACTATTGAGCGACAACTATTATTGTGGGATGTAGTTATCTGATTATTGTTTCACATGCATTATGGATTAATGACGTAGAGTTAACATGAGATGTTATTATGAGATTACTGGATTATGATGGAAGTGTCAGTTTCAATGAGTGTATTGGTGAAGAGGACGGTTTCGCATCACTCGTTTGCGAGCGCCCTACGAATCCGTAATTCCTTCTTCACGGTGTGTATTATATGCTGGATATATTGTATGATATTATTTACTTGGTTGCAGGATTGCAGGTACATGACATCGACTCCACCTGGTTTCACAGGTTTGAGCGTGTCGATCCAACGGTTAAGTTGAACGGGAGATAGTAGCTAGGTAACATGTGTCAAGTTTACACCCTAGCCTTAATGTGTCGTCAATTGTGTGTGTCGAGTCATTGTCTGTCTGGCTTTGATGTTATTTAATTTTGAAGCATTCTTGATTTGGAAATAGATATTTAGAATAATTGCATTTAAATCATGTTGATGGTTATTTAATTTAAATAATGCAATGTGGATAAAAGTTTATATTTAAATTAATTAATTATATTTAGTTTATTTAATTAATTAAATTTGATCCAAGGGGGTTGAATTTAGTTATTAAATAATTAAATTAATTAATTAAACGTGATGCAAGAGAATAAAAGGAAATAAAAGAATTAGAATTAATTTTGGAATTTAATTCCAACATGTGGGAATTAAATTAGAAATTGTAATTAAATGTTTATTTGAGAAATTGGTTGCAACTTTGGAAATTAATTTATTATTTGAAATTGCATTTTAAATTGAAAGTGGGTTTTCGAAAAGTGAAATTGAAATTTGAAATTGAAATTGAAATATCTAATTTGCATGCAATGTGAATTAGGGTTGTAAAAATTGAAATTGAATTGAAATATCTAATTTGCATGTAATGTGAACTAGGTATTTTTGATTTATAAAGAATACATGTTTTAATTTTAAGGCAGAAAGTTTTTAGAAAAATACATTTTTACAGCAGAGAAGAAATTTTGGAAAATTTGCACAAGGGTTTGAAGAAAGTTTGATTGTAGAATTGATTGAAGGAAAGATTGTTTGCATTTGTTAGATTTTGGATTGGATTCATTGAAACATTGAAGAAAATTCAGGAAATTCTTGGAGGAGGCTTGCATCAGAAATTCATCTTTTCCTGTAGCTTCTTGTACCAGGTTTTCCTCTTTGTGTTTTATTGTTCTTGATTGTTTTCTTTAAAATAGTAATGATCAAAGATTTGTTTGTTAAATCTGTTTTAGAAAATAAATTTGATATTAGAAGAAAAAAATTAAACAAATTTATAGCCTTTGCTTCTGAAAATTCTTGAGTGAAAATTGTGAAAACCTTAGTTGAATTTAAATTATTTGGGGAAATCGATTTTGTTGTTATTGAAATCAAACATAGATATTGAACAATGCATTTAGAATGTTTTTAGAAAATGAAACCTTTTATTTATTATTAAAAAAATGGAATTTAAAATCTGCAGTATAGTTATATTTTTCATGGTAAAATGCTCTGGTTGTGTCACCTATAACTTCACTTACACAAACTGGGTTGTCAGGAAATTTAAAAAGTTTTTGCATTTTGAAATTTTCTTATTTTTGTCAAAAAATCGCAAATACCCAGATCGTAGTTTTTGAGTTATGCTTGAAACATGAGACTGCTGTTAAGTTATTTTCTCATGGCTGCTTTGAAAATAAAATAATAATAAATTGATATTTATAAATATTAATATTTTAAGTATTGTTATTATAATATTAAAATATTATTTAATAATATTTTATATTATAATTTATAATACTAAAGTATTATATTTATTTATATTATTTTAAATAAAATTTGTATATTAGATTAGTGGAATTGAAATTATAAACATATGGGGAAATTATTGTTTATTTTAAAATGACATGTTAAAGTTTAATTGAAGGAGTTAAATATTTGATTTAAAGAATGCATAATTGTGGAATTTAAATTCATGTGTAAAAGGTCCAATTATTAATTTGATTTAATTGGAAAAATATATTTATATTTTGGAAAATTAATGATAAGGGATATTTTATTTTGAATTAAACAATTTGATATTCTCTAAAGAATAGAAGATATGTTAATGATTAAATATATTTAAATATATTAATTTATATTTAGTATATATATATTGAAGGTATATATCCATTTGAGAGAATAAATAATATTTTATATTATTTTATTCTGTTGTTTGTAAATTGGGTATTATTAGTGTTCTAAAAGAAATGATTAGTATGTATGAAAAATGGTTATAGAAACAATATGTTATTATATTAAAGTGATTGAATGTTTTAAATAGAAAATTGAATGAGATGTAAGACTTGGTTAGGAAATGGAAAGAGTTTACTTGCATAGATTTGTGTGGATTTAAAAGTAAATTAAGAAGTTGTTTTATTGGTGAGGCAATCAATTATGTTATTTATTAATTTCTATTTAGATTAATTGAATCATTGTGATTGGATTATGAAAGAGATATGGATTTAGTGTATCCAAAAGTAGTATCTTCTTCATGCTTATCTTAAATGATTTAATTCTTTGTATTCAGTAAAGGGAAGTAAGTTTAATTGTTTTAGATTTCCAATAATGAAAAGGGAAATAGGGGTTATGATTATTTTAGATGATCTAGTTATCGTGTTTTTGACTTTGTCAACACTACCTATTGAATGAATATGGATTTAGGAAATCCAAATATTAGATTTGATTAATGTCTTGAATGCTTTTGTTGCTATGTCGTCAAGTGGCATTGTTGGTTTTGGGAATTAGTGTTAGTCCTAAATTATAAGTCTTCCAGAAGAACTTAGAGGATAAGGGTTGCTGAATCTTTATGCCATCCTATTGTTTTCCCTTGGGTAGTGCATGGCATCTTTTCAGTTTTACCCGATTTTCACGAACGGGGATGTTTGCATCTCCTTGGTTTATGAGCGGATTATGGGATCCATGTCTCCTTGTATGGAGTGACCTTGTGATGTGGTTTCATCTTGTTGCCTCGTGTGAAAGGAGTGGACTATGTGTTGTTGCCTCCAAGATGTTTGGAGTGAGATCTTTTGTACCTCCTATGAAAGGAGTGGACTATGTGATTATTGCCTCCAAGATGTTTGGAGTGAATTTCTATTATTTGTATCCTCCTTGTGTTGGAGTGGATTATGATGCCTAGTTGGTATGCACTTGTGGTTCCCTTGATGGATTGTTTGGGTGTGTGTTGTCGAATAGAAGAGTGGCTTCTGTTAGGCGCCAGAGCCCAAAGAGGTAAACTGGATAACCTTCAGGAGTGATTTAAACAAGTGATAATTAAAATGATGTACTTAGAAGATTAGGACTAATTTCATATTAATCAAGATAATTTAATCCTCACTCATAGACACAAGGGCTCATTTAGACTTGGGATGAGTGAGAAGGCATGCAATGGCAAGATCAACTATCTTGTCCTTGCGAGAGGTAGTTGATTCCGCATGAGTGAGTATGAGTGTCGGGATTCGGTTGAGGCCACTAGGATTACTTGTGCCAGAGCCTATGAAGAATGCCCAAAGGAGATCTCATGACAAACCTTGCGATGACACTCTATGTAGGACAACTGTTGTTAATTGTTTTATGTGTATGGTTATTTGAACACACTTGATCTACTTTATGTCTGGAAGCAATGTGAACTATGTCAGTGATGTTGGAGTTGTACTTGTATTGTACTTGAGTTGTACTTGATTCGTACTTGTATGGTGAATGAGTTGTACTTGTTAATTCATTTGGTGGGTTATAACAGTATGAGTCAGTTTGAGTTTGCCTTTGGTTAGAGGTAGTAGAATCTTGGTCCATGTTACTTTGTTACTATCTCCTAGCATGGGGGGTGGGCCTTCGGGTACCACATTGGTAGGGTGGAACATGCACCAAAACCGTTGGGTCCCCATCTATCTTCAGTACTTGGTGGCGAGACATCCAGATGGACAGCTCGCGGTTCTTGTTGTAATTTTTTGCATTGTAATATTTCAGTTTGTATATAATACTTTATCCCTCTTTGTAAGAGGTGGAGTTATGTAATTGAATACATTTGTACTAGTGTCTCATTCTGGGAATGAGTGATGTAACTATTGGATTAATATAATGTTTATGAGATTGTATCTTGGTTGATTATCTTATTATGTTATGTGATATTCTTATGATGTATGATGGTTATTTCATAAAGTTCATAAGGCTATAGTTATATATAATATGTATGTGTGGGTTTAAGTAATCCTAACCTTGTAGCCTTAGAGGTTGTTGTTAATTAGTAAGTGAATGTGTATGTTAAATGTATTTTATAAAAAAAAAAATGGTTCACTTATGATGTTAATTGCAACTTCCTTTAAGGTTACTTGGCAGGGCATTACACCATGTAGGAGTTAAATATGAACTCCCAACACCCTAGGATCAATTATCAAACCAAGATATCTTTCACAAGAGATAAATGGACAAAATAGCTTGCTTGATTATGGATGTAAGATTGATTGACTGGATATGTAATGTACATGAGATGTCTTTCTTATAAAGACGAGGTTGAGAGATAAGATTAGAAAAGATCATGATGTGTGCCTTAATCCTATATAATAAGACAAATACCTCAATAATTATTAAATGACCTAGGACACCAAAATAAATGCTAAGATAAGATAAAATAAGATCCTATGACAACTAGAAACCTTCTAGAAAGATTACCTATGACTTAAGTAAACTTAGCATGTAAATACAACCTAATAGTAGACTAGATAGGTAAAATACCTTATTCACACCAACATTTATCTTTCTATATCTCCACATATCCCTCTCTATCTCTTCCTCTTCCTCTCTCCTTCCATCTCTCCCTTTCTCTCCCTCTTTATATATTTATCTCTATCTCTCTCTATCTCCTTACCATTCTCTCTCCCTCCTCTCTCTATATTTTTTGATCTCTATTACTTTATCTTTCCCTTTATATCCATCTATCTCTCCCTTTCTCTCTCCCTCTATATCTCTCCATCTCCCCCTCTATATCTCCCTCTCATTATTATTACTCTCCATATTTCTCCTTCAATCGCTATCTTTATCTCTATCACCTTATTATTGGTAATGGAGCTTGATTATCTTCATGACTTAAAGGTTTTGTTTCAGCCATGTTTGGATACTAGTTCTTGATGGGGGCGTGGGGGAAATTTCTACCCTACTTGTGTTGTCAAGGAGTATTGAGGGTGGCAATAGATTTTAAAGTCCCCTAGAAAAAGTTTGAGGGAAACACCCATGAAGAAATATTTTTAAAAATATTTTCCTTGTAAAATTTAGTAATATCTCCCTCTCTCACTCTACATGTATTTATATCTACATATCTTTCTATCCATCTCTCCCTTTCTATGTTCATCTCTCCTTCTCCATGTCCCTCGCCTCTATCTCTATATTCATCTCTATCTTTCTCCCCTATCTCTTTCTCCTTACCCCTCTCTCTCTCTCTTTCTATGATGGACATAATTTGAGAATATTATAATATGCTCACATTATAACATGTTCACTTTATAATAAAACTCATGTTATGGATTAGTAGAGACTAGTCTAGGCTTGGTCACTACTAATTCATAATGTGAGAATGTTATAACACACTTGTGTTATGTCGTGGATGGAACAAAAAGTGGGTGTTGAAACTTTTTAGTCCCCTATATTTTTGCAGACACCCAAATTAGGATTTTTATAAAATTTTAAAGTTGATGTATCATTTAAATTTGAATCAAATTTTATATCAAATCTCAATTATTTAGATTTTTAAATAGTACTTTGAATGGGTTTCAATTTGTCATAAAATTAAATTATAATTCTTATTTCTATTCATGTTTTAAAATAGGTTATAACATTGGTATTTTTCTTTGGTAAACCACATAAAATTTGTTGTTAAATATTTTATTAAATATTATTTTTTTCTCACAAGCTTTTCTGGAATATTTTAACAAGGTATTTTGACCAAAAATATTCATAGTATTTAGTATTAACAACGTCTCTAGTTTATTATTATGAATCAATTTTTCATGATTAAACTACTTTATCTATACTCTAACATAGCCACAATAATAATTTCCATCACAACCGTTGTTGGCAGAGGGAGTGACTCTTACACAGGAACAAGAGGAAGAGATGCAGGAATGAGAACAACAACAAGTGGAGAAGGAGATTCAAACGCCTCAGCAACAGGCCTCTTCCCATTTGCTACCCTAGGGGTAGGAACAGTAGGAGGCCATAGAGGCTGAGACGCATGGGTAGCTCTACGAGGGCCCTTCCCCTTACCATAGACAATGGGCTAAGGCACTGTGGGAAAGACAAGAAGGTTGAACACCTGATGCTTGGACTTTCGCTAAGCAGACACCATTGGACTTCCCAGGAGATGCATAGTGGCGAAAGTTGAAGGTGTCGTAATAAGACAAGAGGCAGAAGTAGGTGAAACTATAGAGGGAGAAGAAGGAGGTGCCTGAGCAGTAGAGGCAACCTTTTGCTATGCTATCATGGAAGCCTTAACTGAAATTACATAGGGAGAAGGAGGATAGGTCACTTTAAGTGCTATGCCCCTATTCTTGTATTTTACGTAAGTGCACGATACAACAAGTTCGTCCTGAGATGGATTAGACCAACAAGGGTAGGCCAGAAGTGATCAAGTGAGTAGCTTCCATGCGGTACCATCATTTTGTAACCAGTGTCGTGGATTACATGCACGAAACCCTCATGAGAGAACTTCAAGCATTTATGGATCATCGAGGGGATTGCGTTTATGGAATCTAGCCAAGGAATGCCTAGCTTCACTTTGAACAAGTCACACCCCAAGCTAATATAAAAAAGGGCATTCAGAGTCTTGGGCCCAACCAGGACTAAAAGAGTGATAAAACCAATGGGAGGGACGAAAAGCCCATTATATGTATGCATAGTGCTTTTAGACTCAGTGTACCCATCCTTATGTAAGAAGTTTATTAACATGATCTCCTTTGTGATATCATTAACCCAACATGTATAGTATTCGCATTGATATGAGTGAGAATGTACAAAGGAGAGTGTTCTCTATTAGCATTCATCGACAAATCGTGTGAGGTAAAGGTTATAGTAGGAGACCTACTTGTAGGCTACACAAACAGGATGGGAGGATGCATGAAAGAAGCCATCTTCTATGTACACTAGAAAGGACTTTCTCAGAAGCTCGCAAGGGTCTTATAACAATTAGACAATGACCTATTCTAGGGTCCATTTCAGAATGTTTAGGAACTCTTCTAGTTATGCTGCTAGGGGTCGTAGGTTGGGTTGCAAGGCTAGGCGCGTTGCAATGCACACACGTACAACACATCTAGAATACGAGATAAGACTCCTCAACCTTACAAAACGAAACCAAAACAGTTCACTTCGGGTTCACCAAAATGTAGAGGGGGACCAGCTGCTCAAGACCCCAGGTCACGGGAGGGGCTCAAATGGTAGGCTGCCCTAATCTACCTCAAGCTAGATGAAAGGTTTAAGAAATTGTGAAGTGTTTAAGGTAGAGAAAGAAGAGCACTCTCAGTACTGTCATCTTTCTAAGATCCTGAGAGTTTCTTGAGGTTAAGAAAGAAGGTTTCCAAAGCCCGGACTATACCTCAGATGTCTCTCTGCCAGAGGATGGAAGTGCGAGATATAGACAACAACACGACACACTAACATCTCAATGAGGTGCTAATGTCTTTATAGATAAAAATTATGAAACACAACCAAAAACTATAGAGAGCCTACTAACTACTTAATAGATAAGGTTTGATGCGAACACAAAAGGTAAAAGCTACTAAACAAAAAAACAACAAGAAGAATACTTTAACTACTTGAATCATGAAATGACAGAAAAGGGTGAGGAAAACATACCTTCCTACCCATGAGTTAATTATCTTGAGCTCTTCACTTCAACACAAATCTACACATAGCAAAGAGGAAAAATGTTGGGGTTGTTTTAAGAGGACTGTCATAGTCAGTCCCTTGCTTTGGTGTTCCCTCCTCCACAGACAACCAATATAGCAATGATAAGAGAAATATGATAAAGAAAAGCACTGAAAGGAAGAATACCAAGCAATGCTAGCAACAATGTTCTACATAAACAAACAATGATGCTACTTGTAAAGTGAGAGATAGAAAGATATCACCTTCAATCACATGACCTCGAGGAAAATGAGAGAAGGAGCTAGCTCACAAGCTTGGAAAAGTCGACATTATCGCAACAACAAAAAAATTAGTCTCGCAAGACACCAAGTTGTAGCTTCAATGGTGGTACAAAATGTTGTGAATGAAGTGAGGTATGAAGAATTGTGAAGAAGATCAAGTGAAGTCTCAAGAACTGTGAAGAAGATGAATTGAAGTCTCAAAAACTATCCAGAAGATGAAATGAATGAATGAAATAGTGTTTTGAAGATGAAAGGGAGGCCAAAGGAGCCGTTTGAGGTCAGTAAAGTGAATAGAGAAAAATGTAAACTTCGACACCAATGGAGAATTGTAACGCCTCTATGGATTCCAGAGGTGAGAATCCTGTCAGGATGACAGTGCGTTGTGTACAGACGTCTACGCGTTGCGCTCGGGTCCCTGACAAAATTCCCCCACTGACACTATAGACAGTTGCCAAATGGATGGAGAGCGGACGAAGAATGTGGAATAACATCATCGGGTTTGATTTTTCTAAGATCGAAAGTGTAAATGGGGTATTTACAACGGGTGCAAATTCACACCATTATACAAGCCCAATTTAGACAATAGATCTACTGTAAAGATCAAAACTCTTTAATTCAAAACATCGACAATTCCTTAAATAAATTCATTTATATTATAAAGAAAGTCGAAACTCCATTCAATAGATTACATAAAATCCTCAAGATTCCAAAACAATGACTTAAAGTCTACAAATAGATTCAAAATACTTCCAATTAAATTCATACACGTGTCATCTTACATGACATTGATAATACAAAAGCTTTTGTAACAAAAGTTTACAATTCGAGACTTAGGCATTCTGTCACCTTAAGCTCTACAATAATCATACAAGACTTAGGCATTCTATCGTCTTAAGTTCTACAATAATTAATTCGAGAATACAATAATACATATATGAAGAAATCATCCTTTGTTCTTCAATCCATATGCATATCTTCAAACATGAAGACGAGAACAAGAATTAGGCGCTTTTTCCGCCCAACTTCGAAGCTTAGGCTTCCCCAAAATTCTTTAGTCATTCAAAAAATACCTGACCCTGCACAAATCGCTTAGCTAAAAGCAATCGACAAGCAAGATGGAATCTGGTGCGTGCTTAGTATAACTAGTAAAACCACAAGCATTTTCATTTTTCTAATTCATTTAAGAAACAAACAAGTTCGATACTAGGATATGGTAGAGAGTTAATTCATTCCATCTATTTCAATGGTCCTTAAGTTACTTGGTCAAGTAAAATGTCATGCATGACAAATAATAGTAGTTTTGGAAAAGAAAAACTATGCTCTCTTAAAACCCATATCCGGCACCCGTCCTGGAAGGTAACTTTCCAAACACATGTCATGCACATTCAATTATCAAGCATGCATGGTTCCATTCAAAATTTAAAAATGATCTTTCACAAACATCTTTAACTGCAATCTTATTTCAAGCAAAAATGGTTTAAATGCAGTATTTTCATCGTTTTAAAACATAAATAACATTTAAATTAATATTTAAATCAAATAATAAATAACAAAAAGAAGGTGTATTTCAAGTATGTAATCTAAGTACATATTTAAACAGAAATAAATGAGCACACATTCTTTCGGTTAATTTACTCATATAGTTTATTTTCACTTCGAAATAATCCTATTCCAATTCATTTCATTCCAAGAAATTTATATTTTTAATTTACTTGATTTATTTTCTGTTTTTCATATTTCCATAAAATAAAATAAAACTTTTCAAAAACATGTTTAACAACTCATTTTTACTTCTGTTTCGTAGTAATTTTAGTTTCATTCTATAAAATCTCTGATTTTAACTCTTATTTTTCAAACACAAATTTAATATACAAAAAGTATTTTATCAAAATCATTATCTTTTCTGTTTCATTCGTTTTGAAAATTAAATCTATCTGACAGTTTTGGTTTTTGAATCTACAAAAACAAAATCTACTGTCTCTTAATTGTTTTCTATTCAAAATCGTTCTACAATTTTCTGTTTCTAATTGTTCAATGGTTTTCTGGAAAAATCAAGGTTTGGTGTATGAAATTTCTTCAGAATTTTAATGGAAACAGTGATAATTTTCAATAGATAATATACAAGAAACAAAAGAAAGGATTCAATTTAAACATACTACGATCATGAATTTGTTAAATAATGGTGATTTGATTCTACTTGGTAATTCTTGAATTAGGAAATGATTATTTGTTTCCTTTGTTCTTTTTGTGCCTGTGCATGTATCTTAATCAACAGAATTTGATCCCTATTTCCCAAATCTATAGCTGTTCTTTCTTGTCTGTCCTTATTTTCTCTCTTTCTGAGCACTTCCCTTCTGTTGTTCTTTCCTTTTTGTTTGAGTTCTCTCTCTCTTTCCTCTATACTGTGCACCTCTTCACCTCCTCCTCTTTGTTGGCCAAACACTTTACTTCTCCCTCTTCTTGCGTGTGGTGGATAGAGAGAGAACTATGTTCTTTTTTTTTGTATGCTCCCTGTTGGCTAGTGCGTACTCCTCCCTGCTTCCACTTCTTGCCACACACCTTCTATCTCGTAATTTCCTCCTTAACCCTCACCTTCTCCTTGCGCACCTAAGACTTATTTCCCTCTGTTCTCCTTTCCTGCCACGCCTCTTACTCTAATTTCCTTAGGCGCTTCACCTCCCTTCCATGTGCGTGTGGTGAATAGGGGGAAAGAACTGTAATCAACATATAAATGTTATCAAATTCATTCTCCTCCACTGGCTGCGCCTCCCCTCAAGTCAGATAAATCCAGTAAAAATATCAAAAGACTGTGTGTTTTTCTGTTCAACTCTCAAAAACGGATTTTCACTCCTCCATTCGAATTTCTTTCTCTAACTGTTTTCATCTCATGCCAATGGTGGAGTTATTAACAAAGTCAGATCAACATTTTGTGTTTGATCTCCAGCCAAATGGCCAAAACTCCAAGTTCCATTTGTAATTGCATTCAAATTGATTGAAAGATGTATTTTTTTTCAATTTGTTAACTACTGTTTTGAATTTTCATTTCAAATTTTGAACGTAATGCTTGTTTTCTAATTTGTTTTCAATAAATTATTTTTTTATTTATCTATTTCTTCAAACAAATATTTCTACTTAATTTAATTTATTTAGTCATTTAAAAGTTTATATTTCCTTTCTCATTTATTAAATGAGAAAATAACAATTAAATCAATAAATAGTTTAAAAATAATAAAAGCATTATTATTTTTAACTAAAATAGAAAAGATTTACATAAAGAAGTAATAAATTGAATAAAATCAATTTTCTCATAAAATAATCAAATTGCCACATATATTTGAGAAATCAAATAAACTTATTTTAAATTTACATATATAATCTTCACAAAAATACATTAAAATAATAACTAAGTGGTGTGTGAGATTCCATCATCCTCATAAACATCTAATGGCTAAAACAACTCTACCTGATCAATGTTTTCGCCTTCATTTTCGTTCACTTGTTCTTGCGTTTACTTGCACTCAATTTCTCATCAGCAATGACAAACCCCGAATTTCATAATAATGCATTTCAAATTATTTCATTTGCATTTAAATTTTAATTTGCATTTAAATTTCACTTTCAATTTCAATTTCAATCTTAAATAATCATCTAACATAATAATTAAGAGTCTTATGATTAATCATTGCATTTAAATAATCGACAAAATAGTACATGACATCTACCATCGTATTGCCCTCTTTGAACGCGTGGTCAATCTTGTGATCTCCTATACTTAACAAATTCGATTGCAACGCCCTTATAATGCCATGATAAGTTCAACACAAGAAGGCCTTGTAATCAAGCATGTCAATGATATTCTTTGTCAATGATATTCTTTAAATCACCTTCAACAATCACTTTGGTAAAACCATTTATTTTAGCTAACTGAATCCCATGAAACGTCGGCATGACCTCAACAAAATTGGAAGTTTGGGTGTCTAGATTGACAGAAAAAGCATAAATCACATGTGTGACCCCTATAATCCCTGACAATACATAAAAATTTCTGCATTACAATATTATATAAAAGACATTTTAGCTCGTTATCACATAAGAACGGCTCTTTTCCCACACAACACGAATTCTTGGAAATCAGAATCCCAAGGATTAAAAATACATTGAAATCTTGCGTTTCAAAATTTCATTTGACCATTTCTTCCACTAACTTCAGAACCATCAATTTAAAGGAGGCACTTTTTATGCTGGTATGATTTTTAATTCAACAGTGGAGACAGCTAAAATAGAGAAATCCTCGTGCTTATACAAAAGGAAAAGGCGGTGCCCACATTTACAACTTGCAAGATAGATTTAAATCCACTTCTTTCCTACCTAAGGCCCACCCACCAGTGCCATGCTCGGCTTTCCCTCCACTCGATTAATGGGGATGCACGAGCTTAACAATCGAACAAAACAAAGAAAACTATTATCTTCCATCACAAGTTAAAGACTTCTCCTGGCCACTACTGGACCGCAGGAGATTTACTTATCAAACGAAGAGCCAAATGCCGCTTCGTTGTCTTTTACGTAGGAGAAAGATCTGTACACAACAAACACAAGACAAGTTAAGCGGAGAGCGGCACCCAGATCAGGTCGTTCTCGAAAATCCAATGGCAGACCTCGATCTCCCCTGGCTGATGTCCCAATGCCCTGAATGCCGCATGCTGTGCACTCCACTGTGTGGTGTCCAAATGGCAGATGGCAACTCCCTCGTTTATTTTCTTTTTCTCCTTGATTGACAACAGTGCAGCTTGGTAGACTTTAACCTTGGGCACAGCGTGACAGTAATAAACCAGAAATGGAAATAAACTCTGATGGCACGACACCGACCTTGTCACCTTCCCCCCGTCTTTGCCCGTGACGGACCCCACAGAAACTTGGCCTCTTGACCCCGCAGTACTTTCTGTGGTGAGAATCTCCACCTTGGAGCCCAAGACCGACACTGCAAACTCTGCCATGCCTTCCACTGACCTCACGCATTTCTTTATTTCGTCCTTCACCGCCGGCCTCTCGCATTCTCGCAGCGTCCGCGCCATGATCGACGACATTGTCGAGTTCTCTGGAATGTGGAACGTCTTCATCAGCTCCGGCAGAGTTTGGGTAGAAAAGGGCAGCTTCTTTGCCAAGGAACCCGGAAGGAACGATCTTTTGGGCATGTAATCCTTGATGTCGGGCATTGGGAGTGTTTTGCCCTGCACCAACAGATTCTCCCTGAAGAACTTTCCAGCCTCCACGCCCGTGGAAGTCGCCGTGGTGTTGGTGGTGTTGGTGTAGTCAGAGAACGTCACGCCGGTGTTGGCGTAACCTTTGAAAGTAGAATTCTTGGCGTATGAAGTGAAATCCGCGCTGGCGGCATTGGAGCCTCCCCCGTACGCAGCAAATTCATTGGAAGCGCTGATAACATTCTTGCCATAGTTGGTGAAGGTAAGCGTGGGACTGTTGCCATCCTTTCCATAGGATTTGAACACATTCTGCGGCACATTTGCACCGGCGGCGTAGCTTGTGAATTGCTCGAGCGCGCCATTTGCGCCCGCCGCATAGTTCTGAAACTCGTTCCTGACCGAATTCCCGTTGTCGGCGTAGGAGGTGAATTGCTCAAGGGGGCCGTTTCCGTCCTGATCGTAGCTCTTGAAGTCGTTGGTGATGACATTGGAATTGTTGGCGTAGCTGGTGAATTGGGACAGAATCCCATTGGCGTCCTTGCCGTAGGCGGCGAAGTCGTTCTGTATAACATTGGACTGGTCTGCGTAGCTCTGGAAGTTCTGCAGGGCACCATTGCTCTCGGTTCCGTAGTTTTTGAAGTGGTCGCGGGGCACGTTAGTCTGGAAGCTGTACAGAGTGAAATCACTGATCGAACTGGATCCGATTCCATAGTTGGCGAAGCCCTCGTCTACGACATTGGAACCGGGGGAGTAGTTTTGGAAATCCTGAATGCCGCTGGATTCTGGGCCGTATCCTTTGAAACCGTCCTTTACTACATTGGAGTAGTCGGTGTAGTTTTTGAAAGTGTTGTCGTTGGCCTTGTACTTTTTGAAATCTTTATTATCACTATAACTCTCGAAATCAGAAGGGCCTGCAACGGCTTTCTTGTCCTCGACTGTTCTGCGAGTACAGAGAAGATCCGCGGCTGTGCAGAAGGACGCGATGTGGTCGGAGAGCGTGTGATTTCTCAGATAGCCTGAAAACAGAGCAACGGAAGTAGCATCGAGAGGAGAGGCTTTGTCCAGCAAGAAAGCTGGAAGCCTCGCACTGGGCAATGTGCGACGCCAGAAACGCAACAGAGAAGCCTTTGCTGCGAATGGCTGAGCTCGTCCGCCTTCACACGTAGTTATCTGCACAATCCATCACATTATACGTCAAAACATCGTATTAAACATTGTTAACTCTGCAATACCAAATCTAATGCTGAATCAAGAAGCTTACCGCGACTGAGCATACAAACAAACCCAGAAGGATCGCGCGGCATTCCATTTCCCAAATTTTGAATCTGCAAAGACCTGGTTAGACGAAACTTTTTTAACAGTTGCACCTATACAGCCAACACTGGGAAGCCCCTTTCTGTTGCACGGTTGCCTATAACAGTAAAAGTAGACACTGACCTATGCCAAAAACAGCGATGCCAATATTAGCTAATACTCGATTTGAAAGAGATGAATGCAAGCTTCTGGTCAAGAAGTACGTAACAGACAATTCCCCATAACGCCTAAAGGAAATTAATAATACATGCTATATAGATACCTAAATAACGGAAAAATTGAATACAGGAACTTGACCCCAAATAAATTTTGATCTTACAAGCTTTCGCCAGAGCTCTTTGTATATTGCACCGAATTTATGACAGTGCAGCAGAATAGTCATGTGCTACCTACTTGCATCTTACAATCTTTCGCTAGAGCTCTTTGTATATATGAAGATTTTTAAGTTATCCTTTTACTCAGGCATGGGTCCCGCATGGGCCTTTGTGATGTCACGTGGGCTCCATTTTTCGGAAACAGGCTGTCAAGCTGCAGTTCCCGTACAAGAACTAAAATACACACAGCTTCTAAATTAGCGCCGATCTCTCGTGTGGTGGATGGTGTAGATTCATTCCAAACTTTTTAGGGTAAACTTCATCCACTCGTACAAGAAGGATTCCAGACACTTCATCACTGCTGCCACCATTTACCGCTACAGTGTTGATTCCTCCAACCCCAATTTTTATGGCTTAACTTGGCGTACACGCTCACTGCATTGAGAAAAGGGGAAGCCTCTGTCTTCTGACCGACAGCAGGATGGCTTCATCAACATGCCCATTTCTCACGTACTCTTTAATTACAGTTTGCAATGAAATATAATGATGTTAATTAAATCTATAAAATTAAACAGTTCACATAATTATTGATTGCAATTCTTACCAGATTTTTAAGATAAGAGTATTTAATTGTTTTGGGAAAATTCACCACCAGCAATTCACTGTGGGAAAATTTATTGTCATGACGAATTTTCCGTCAAGTAAAATTTACCACTGCCGTGAATTGCTACGGTTTTTACTTGACAGTGAATTAACGCAGCCGTGTAAATTTTTCCATGATAAAAATCTCGCAGTGAATTTTTCTAAAAGATTGTATTTATTTTGTTGATTTGAATTAGATAGTTTATAATTTTATTTTTTTTAATAAATAATTCTATTATGAATCTGACTTTCAATCATTCTCTATAATTTGAATATTCAAAGATTAAATACTCCATTCTTATAAAGATGAGGTTGAGAGATAAGATTAGAAAAAATCATGATGTGTGCCTTAATCCTATATAATAAGACAACTACCTCAATAATTATTAAATGATCTAGGACACCAAAATAAATGCTAAGATAAGATAAAATAAGATCCTATGACAACTAGCAACCTTCTAGAAAGATTACCTATGACTTACGTAAACTTAACATGTGAATACAACCTAATAGTAGACTAGATAGGTAAAATACCTTATTCACACCAACATTTATGTTTCTATATCTCCACATATCCCTCTCTATCTCTTCCTCTTCCTCTTCCTCTTCCTCTTCATCTCTCCTTCCATCTCTCCCTTTGTCTCCGTCTCTATATATTTATCTTTATCTCTCTATCCATCTCTCCTCTCTCTTTATCTCTCTCTCTCCATTTCCATCTCCATCTCCATCTATATCTTAATATTTATCTCTATATCTCTCTCCTCTCTCTATCTCCTTACCATTCTCTCTCCCTCCTCTCTCTATATTTTTTTTGATCTCTATCACTTTATCTTTCCCTTTATATCTATCCATCTCTCCCTTTCCCTTTCCCTCTATATCTCTCCATCTCCCCCTCTATCTCTCCCTCTCATTATTATTACCTCCCTATATCTCTCTCTATATTTATCTCTCCCTCTACCTATCTATATTTCTCTATCTATTCATCTCCCTATTTCTCTCTCCCTCTCTATCCATCCCTCTCTCCCTCTCCCTCTCCTTCACCCTCTTCCTAGAGCTCTATATCTATATATTAATTTTCCTCTCTATCTCTCTTCCCCTATCTCTACTCTCCATATTTCTCCTTCAATCACTCTCTTTATCTCTATCTCCTTATTATTGGTAATGGAGCTTGATTATCTTCATGACTTAAGGTTTTGTTTAAGCCATGTTTGGATACTAGTTCTTGATGGGGGCGTGGGGGAAATTTCCACCCTACTTGTGTTGTCAAGGAGTATTGAGGGTGGCAATAGATTTTACAGTCCCCTAGCAAAAGTTTGAGGGAAACACCCCTAAAGAAATATTTGTAAAAATAATTTCCTTGTAAAATTTAGTAATCTCTCCCTCTCCCTCCCTCTCTCACTCTACATGTATTTATATCTACATATAGATCTATATCCATCTCTCCTTTTCTATGTTCATCTCTCCTTCTCCATGTCCCTCTCCTCTATCTCTATATTCATCTCTATCTTTCTCCCCTATCTCTTTCTCCTTACCCCTCTTTCTATGATGGACATAATTTGAGAATATTATAATATGCTCACATTATAAAATGTTCACTTTATAATAAAACTCATTTTATGGATTAGTAGAGACTAGTCTAGGCTTGGTCACTACTAATTCATAATGTGAGCATGTTATAACACACAGTTTGTGTTATGTCGTGGATGGACCAAAAAGTGGGTGTGGACACTTTTTAGTCCCCTATATTTTTGCACACACCCAAATTAGGATTTTAATAAAATTTTAAAGTTGATGTATCATTTAAATTTGAATCAAATTTTATATCAAATCTCAATTATTTAGATTTTTAAATAGTACTTTGAATGGGTTTCAATTTGTCATAAATTTAAATTATAATTCTTATTTCTATTCAAGTTTTAAAATAGGTGATAAAATTGGTATTTTTCTTTGGTAAACCACATAAAATTTGTTGTTAAATATTTTTGTTTTCTCACAAGATTTTTTGGAACATTTTAACAAGGTGTTTTGACCAAAAATATTCATAGTATTTAGTATTAACAACGTCTCTAGTTTATTATTATGAATCATGTTTTCATGATTAAACTACTTCATCTATACTCTAACATAGCCACAATAATAATGTCCATCACAACCATTATTGGCAGAAGGAGCAACTCTTGCACAAGAACAAGAGGAAGAGATGCAGGAATGAGAACAACAACAGGTCGAGAAGGAGATTTAAACGCCTCAACGACGAGCCTCTTCCCATTCGCTACCCTAGGGGCAGGAACAATAGGAGGCCATAGAGGCTCAGACATAGGGGTAGCTCTACGAGGGCCTTTCCCCTTACCATAGACAATGAGCCGAGGCACCGTGGGAAAGACAGGAAGGTTGAACACATAATGCTTGGCCTTTCACCAAGCAGGCACCATTGGACTTCCCAGGAGATGCATAGTGGCGAAAGTTGAAGGTGCTGCTATAAGACGGGAGGTATAAGTAGGTGAAACTATAGAGGGAGAAGAAGAAGGTGTCTGAGTGGACTTCTCCTTCTCCTTTTTCTGATCGGTAGAGGCAACCTTTTGCTATGCTATCATGGAAGCCTTAATTGAAATTACATAGGGAGAAGGAGGATAGGTCACTTTCAGTGCTATGCCCCTATTCTTGTATTTTACGTAAGTGCACGATACAACAGGTTCATCCTGAGAGGGATTAGACCAACAAGGGTAGGCCAGAAGTGATCAAGTGGGTAGCTTCCATGCAGTACCATCATTTTGTAACTCACTTTCGTGGATTACATGCACGAAACCCTCATGAGAGAACTTCAAGCATTTATGGATCATCGAGGGGACTGTGTTTATGGAATCTAGCCAAGGAATGCCTAGCTTCACTTTGAACAAGTCAGACCCCAAGCTAATATAAAAAAGGGCATTTACAGTCTTGGGCCCAACTAGGACTGAAAGAGTGATAAAACCAATGGGAGGGACGAAAAGCCCATTATATGTATGCATAGTGCTTTTAGACTCATTGTACTCATCCTTATGTAAGAAGTTTATTAACATGATCTCCTTCGTGATATCATTGACCCAACATGTATAGTATTCCCATTGATACGAGTGGGAATGTACAAAGGAGAGTGTTCTTTATTAGAATTCATCGACAAATCGTGTGAGGTAAAGGTTATAGTAGGAGACCCACTTGAAGGTTACACAAACAGGATGGGAGGATGCATGAAAGAAGTCATCTTCTATGTACACTAGAAAGGACTTTCTCATAAGTTTGCAAGTGTCTTATAACAATTAGACAATGACCTATTCTAGGGTCCATTTTAGAATTTTTAGGGACTCTTCTAGGTATGCTGCTAGGGGTCGTAGGTTGGGTTGCAAGGCTAGGCACGCTGCAATGTGCACACCTACAACACACTTAGAATACGAGATAAGACTCCTCAACCTTACAAAACGAAACCAAAACAGTTCACTTCGGGTTCACCAAAATGTGGAGGGGGACCAGCTGCTCAAGACCCCAGGTCATGGGAGGGGCTCAAACAGTAGATTGCCCTAATCTACCTCAAGCTAGATGAAAGGTTTAAGAAATTGCGAAGTGTTTAAGGTAGAGAAAGAAGAGCACTCTTAGTATTGTCGTCTTTCTAAGATCTCGAGAGTTTCTTGAGGTTAAGAAAGAAGGTTTCCAAAGCCCGGACTATACCTCAGATGGCTCTCTGCCAGAGGATGGAAGCGCGAGACACATACGTCAACGCGACACGCTAACATCTCAGTGAGGTGCTGATGTCTTTATAGACAAAAAGTACGAAACACAACCAAAAACTACAGAGAACCTACTAACTACTTAATAGATAAGGTTTGATGCGAACACAAAAGGTAAAAGCTACTAAACAAAAAAACAACAAGAAGAATACTTTAACTTCTTGAATAATGAAATGACAAAAAAGGGTGAGGAAAGCGCACCTTCCTACCCATGAGTTAATTATCTTGAGCTCTTCACTTCAACACAAATCTACACATAGCAAAGAGGAAAAATGTTGGGGTTGATTTAAGAGGACTATCGTAGTCAGTCCCCCGCTTTGGTGTTCCCACCTCCACAGACAACCAATATAGCAATGATAGGAGAAATATGATAAAGAAAAGCATTGAAAGGAAGAATACCAAGCAATGCTAGTAACAATATGCTACGTAAACAAACAATGATACTACTTGTAAAGTGAGAGATAGAAAGATATAACCTTCAATCACATTCCCTCGAGGCAAATGAGAGAAGGAGCTAGCTCACAAGCTTGGCAAAGTCGACATTATTGCAACAACGAAAAAATTAGTCTCACAAGACACCAAGTTGTAGCTTCAATCGTGGTACAAAATGTTGTGAATGAAGTTAGGTATGAAGAATTGTGAAGAAGATCAAGTGAAGTCTCAAGAACTGTGAAGAAGATGAATTGAAGTCTCAAAAACTGTCCAGAAGATGAAATGAATGAATGAAATAGTGTTTTGAAGATGAAAGGGAGGCCAAAGGAACCGTTTGAGGTCGGTTAAGTGAGCAGAGACAAACGTACACTTTGACACTAATGGAGAATTGTAATGCCTTTATGGATTCCAGAGGTGAGAATCCTGTCAAGACGACAGTGCGTCGTGTAGACGTCTACGCGTTACACTCGGGTCCTCGACAAAATTCCCCCACTGACACTACAGACAGTTGCTAAATGGATGGAGAGCGGACGAAGAATGTGAAATAATATCATCGGCTTTGATTTTTCTAAGATAAGAAGTGTAATTACAAGGGGTGCAAATTCACGTGATTACACAAGCCCAATTTAGTCAATAGATCTACCATCGTGTTGCCCTCTTTGAACGCGTGGTCAATCTTGTGATCTCCTATACTTAACAAATTCGACTACAACGCCATTCTAATGTCATGATATGTTCAACACAAGAAGGCCTTGTAATCAAGCATGTCAATGATATTCTTTAAATCACCTTCAACAATCACTTTGGTAAAACCATTTATTTTAGCTAACTGAATCCCATGAAACGTCGGCATGACCTCAACAAAATTGTAAGTTTGGGTGTCTAGATTGACAGAAAAAGCATAAATCACATGTGTGACCCCTATAATCCCTGACAATACATAAAAAATTCTCCATTACAATATTATATAAAAGACATTTTAGCTCGTTATCACATAAGAACGGCTCTTTTCCCACACAACACGAATTCTTGGAAATCAGAATCCCAAGGATTAAAAATACATTGAAATCTTGCGTTTCAAAATTTCATTTGACCATTTCTTCCACCAACTTCAGAACCATCAATTTAAAGGAGGCACTTTTTATGCTGGTATGATTTTTAATTCAACAATGGAGACAGCTAAAATAGAGAAATCTTCGTGCTTATACAAAAGGAAAAGGCGGTGCCCACATTTACAACTTGCAAGACAGATTTAAATCCACTTCTTTTCCTACCTAAGGCCCACCCACCAGTGCCATGCTCAGCTTTCCCTCCACTCGTTAATGGGTATGCACGAGCTTAACAATCGAACAAAACAAAGAAAACTATTATCTTCCATCACAAGTATAAAGACTTTTCCTGGCCACTACTGAACCGCAGGAGATTAATTTATCAAACGAAGAGCCAAATGCCGCTTCGTTGTCTTTTACGTAGGAGAAAGATCTGTACACAACAAACACAAGACAAGTTAAGCGGAAAGCGGCACCCAGATCAGGTCGTTCTCGAAAATCCAATGGCAGACCTCGATCTCCCCTGGCTGATGTCCCAATGCCCTGAATGCCGCATGCAGTGCACTCCACTGTGTTGTGTCCAAATGGCAGATGGCAACTCCCTCGTTTATTTTCTTTTTCTCCTTGATTGACAACAGTGCAGCTTGGTAGACTTTAACCTTGGGCACAGCGTGACAGTAATAAACCAGACACGGAAATAAACTCTGATGGCACGACACCGACCTTGTCACCTTCCCTCCGTCTTTGCCCGTGACGAACCCCACATAAACTTGGCCTCTTGACCCCGCAGTACTTGCTGTGGTGAGAATCTCCACCTTGGAGCCCAAGACCGACACTGCAAACTCTGTCATGCCTTCCACTGACCTCACGCATTTCTTTATTTCGTCCTTCACCGCCGGCCTCTCGCATTCTCGCAGCGTCCGCGCCATGATCGACGACATTGTCGAGTTCTCTGGAATGTGGAACGTCTTCATCAGCTCCGGCAGAGTTTGGGTAGAAAAGGGCAGCTTCTTTGCCAAGGAACCGGGAAGGAACGATCTTTTGGGCATGTAATCCTTGATGTCGGGCATTGGGAGTGTTTTGCCCTGCACCAACAGATTCTCCCTGAAGAACTTTCCAGCCTCCACGCCCGTGGAAGTCGCCGTGGTGTTGGTGGTGTTGGTGTAGTCAGAGAACGTCACGTCGGTGTTGGCGTAACCTTCGAATGTAGAATTCTTGGCGTATGAACTGAAATCCGCGTTGGCGCGTCCCCCGTACCCGGCAAATTCATTGGAAGCGCTGGTAACATTCTTGCCATAGTTGTAGCTTGTGAATAGCTCGAGCGCGCCATTTGCGCCCGCCCCATAGTTCTGAAACTCGTTCCTGACCGAATTCCCGTTGTCGGCGTAGGAGGTGAATTGCTCAAGGGGGCCGTTTCCGCCCTGATCGTAGCCCTTGAAGTCGTTGGTGATGACATTGGAATTGTTGGCGTAGCTGGTGAATTGGGACAGAATCCCATTGGCGTCCTTGCCGTAGGCGGCGAAGTCGTTCTTAATAACATTGGACTGGTCTGCGTAGCTCTGGAAGCTCTGCAGGGCACCATTGCTCTCGGTTCCGTAGTTTTTGAAGTGGTCGTGGGGTACGTTGGTCTGGAAGCTATATAGAGTGAAATCACTGATCGAACTGGATCCGACTCCATAGTTGGCGAAGCCCTCGTCTACGACATTGGAACCGGGGGAGTAGTTTTGGAAATCCTGAATGCCGCTGGATTCTGGGCCGTATCCTTTGAAGCCGTCCTTTACTACATTGGAGTTGTCGGAGTAGTTTTTGAAAGTGTTGTCGTTGGCCTTGTACTTTTTGAAATCTTTATTATCACTATAACTCTCGAAATCAGAAGGGCCTGCAACGGCTTTCTTGTCCTCGACTGTTCTGCGAGTACAGAGAAGATCCGCGGCTGTGCAGAAGGACGCGATGTGGTCGGAGAGCGTGTGATTTCTCAGATAGCCTGAAAACAGAGCAACGGAAGTAGCATCGAGAGGAGACGCTTTGTCCAGCAAGAAAGCTGGAAGCCTCGCACTGGGCAATGTGCGACGCCAGAAACGCAACAGAGAAGCCTTCGCTGCGAATGGCTGAGCTCGTCCGCCTTCACACGTAGTTATCTGCACAATCCATCACATTATACGTCAAAACATCGTATTAAACATTGTTAACTCTGCAATACCAAATCTAATGCTGAATCAAGAAGCTTACCGCGACTGAGCATACAAACAAACCCAGAAGGATCGCGCGGCATTCCATTTCCCAAATTTTGAATCTGCAAAGACCTGGTTAGACGAAACTTTTTTAACAGTTTCACCTATACAACCAACACTGGGAAGCCCCTTTCTGTTGCACGGTTGCCTATAACAGTAAAAGTAGACACTGACCTATGCCAAAAACAGCGATGCCAATATTAGCTAATACTCGATTTGAAAGAGATGAATGCAAGCTTCTGGTCAAGAAGTACGTAACAGACGATTCCCCATAACGCCTAAAGGAAATTAATAATACATGCTATATAGATACCTAAATAACGGAAAAATTGAATACAGGAACTTGACCCCAAATAAATTTCGATCTTACAAGCTTTCGCCAGAGCTCTTTGTATATTGCACCGAATTTATGACAGTGCAGCAGAATAGTCATGTGCTACCTACTTCCATCTTACAATCTTTCGCTAGAGCTCTTTGTATATATGAAGATTTTTATGTTATCCTTTTACTCAGGCATGGGTCCCGCATGAGCCTGTGTGACGTCACGTGGGCTCCATCTTCCGGAAACAGGCTGTCAAGCTGCAGTTTCCGTACAAGAACTAAAATACACACAGCTTCTAAATTAGCGCCGATCTCTCGTGTGGTGGATGGTGTAGATTCATTCCAAACTTTTTAGGGTAAACTTCATCCACTCGTACAAGAAGGATTCCAGACACTTCATCACTGCTGCCACCATTTACCGCTACAGTGTTGATTCCTCCAACCCCAATTTTTATGGCTTAACTTGGCGTACACGCTCACTGCATTGAGAAAAGGGGAAGCCTCTGTCTTCTGACCGACAGCAGGATGGCTTCATCAACATGCTCATTTCTCACATACTCTTTAATTACAGTTTGCAATGAAATGTAATGATGTTAATTACATCTATAAAATTAAACAGTTCACATAATTATTGATTGTAATTCTTACCAGATTTTTAAGATAGGAGTATTTAATTGTTTTGGGAAAATGTATCATCAGTAATTCATGGTAAAGTAAAATTCACTATTGTGGTGAATTGTTAATGGTGGTGAATTTTACTTGCGGTGAATTAATGCAACCGTGGTGAATTGCTGATCGTGAATTTTATTTGATGGTGAATTTGTCATGTTTGTGAATTTTTCCGTGGTGAATTTAAGAATAAAATAATTCTATTATGAATCTGACTTTCAATCGTTCTTTCTAAGTTGAATATTCAAAGATTAAAT
The DNA here is from genome assembly GCA_007115665.2 of Sequoiadendron giganteum. Classification (NCBI taxonomy): domain Eukaryota; kingdom Viridiplantae; phylum Streptophyta; class Pinopsida; order Cupressales; family Cupressaceae; genus Sequoiadendron; species Sequoiadendron giganteum. The sequence goes on along the minus strand of CM021108.1, from coordinate 274,322,466 downwards.
ACTCCTCTATTTTTATTGTGCTACTAATGTAAAAGATAAACTCTCTCTTCCTCCTTTTTCCTTAACTGTCATCCATTCACATTTAAATCTATAAAAACTAATCCTTGATTGAACAATAAAAATATATTTCTTATATTTAATTTTAACCATAATTATTATTTTTAAACAAATTCAATGAAGTCTTATTATTTCTTATTTATTTTCTTGCTCTACATCACTATTCTAAACTTCATTCACATCTATTTTTATATATATTTATTGAGATTTGAGCATTCATTTAGGCAAAATAATTTTTTGTCCACTAAGTGGTGGCATCAATTGCTGTGCTTGTTTGTCCGGGGTAAAGATTATGGCCCAGTTTGTCGAGAACAGTCGGATTAACTTGAAACTTTATACAAAGGAAACTTGCGACATAAGGCAAATGTAGTCTAGTAAATTTCATTATAGAAAAACAAGATTAATTTGTTCACTGCATCGCTACAAGTCATCGGATATATGTTAATCCCAAGTCCAAACAAGATGAATGACGTTAAACTAGTAATCGCACCTTCGTGTGCAATGGGTACGCTGAAGATTTATGGAGAGTAATATATTTATTTATGGTATTCTATTTAAAGAATAGAAATTGTAAAATGTGAAGAGTTAATTTTTTTCAATAAAAGTAGCACAAGGTATATTTGTAAACCACACTAACCAGTATAATGGCAGAAATTTTTGAGGAAAACTTCACTGTATAATTCATAAGCTCTGTAAAGAACAATGTATGAAGTTTAAGAGATGAAGATGATTCAAGCTCTATTTTACATTTTTGCTATTGTTGTAGCAGCATCTACTATACATTGAAGAATAAATAATATATGGTTTGTGTCACACCAATCACTTGGCTTTTGACATTGGTTCTGAGTCTGGATTGGTTGTAATATCATCTCAAATGAAGCTTATTATTTCCTTCAGCCATTGTTTACTTCTGAGTATTAAATACATCATGCCAGTTCCAACGAGCATATCATAATCTTGTAATCTGAGGTTGATTTCTGAGTGCAACATACTGTTAAAATATTTTGTAGAAATATTTACTATATAATTTAGAAGCTCTGTAAAGAACAATGTATTAAGTTTACTGTATGCATTGTGAAAGTAGCTCTGACAACCATTGCATTTGCACCATTAGCCAAATAGCCTGAAGAAGAAGGAAAATAAAGTTAGTGATAAATTTATAGTGCTAAATGAACATAAAATTAATGCCTTCATTTAGCAGATAACAACACAACTGTAATAATGATATAAAACACAACAAAACTGATGTGGTCGTGTAGAGACTTCCTTAAAATATTCACAGAATTAATGCCAAGTTATGTTTCAGTCTTCTATACATGAATTAATAGAAGAGATAGCAGAAAATCATAGACTTAATCAATAGCTTTCAGACTCAGAAAACACATAAAAATTAGACCTTTTTCTTGAAGTTTATAATAGCAGTAAAGTGCTTCCAGCTTGCAATGAAATTCACAAATAGATTACCCACGTCTCCTGATACTTTCAGCGCTCAAGACAGCATAATCAGACCATAACGAAGGCAATGACAATCTTCAAAATTTCCACACTGAAATCTGGAAATACCCTTCAAATCTGGGCGGCTAGATGAACTGGACGACTTGCTCTATAAAATCTATGAATGCTCAGAAAATTCTTTGTAGCCAAAAATGACACTTATATCAGAGTCAACCCCCTCTTCATTGAATCAGTTGATTGTTCAAAATATTTATACGCGGACCTATAGGGTCCTGCACCCAGTAAGATTTACACCATGCATACAAGGTCAGACAAAACAGTAAACTGATATATGGTTAGTATTAATTCCTTGGCATGACTGTTATAGTTTAAAATTTATAACTATCCCAAAGCACCTCTTGATTCACTTTAAAATTTGTAATTTGATTTTTTTTTGTGTATTTAGTTTGACTTCTTAGGCAATTTGAAGCATCCACAAAGGTTTCTCAAACACAAACCTTTTGAAAAAAGGTAGGGCTTGTTATGAATACAAGAATTTTTTTCCAGAAAAACACAACAAATCATTCATGAAAAGGGTGTTATAAGTATGTTTTGTTGGGGTTTTCCATATTAATTAGAAGCTCTCTTTCTATTTTCCTCATATGATTACAGATCCTTGATATGAAGATTAAGGACCACTTTGCACACAAAAGAAGTATCCTAAAACACCTCATTATTTACTTTATGAAGTGTAGTTGTTTTTGGTTCTGATTATTTCACAAAACAAAACCTGTCATATTGATTTACTCCCGCTTATCAGGCATTGTGAAGTATACTTTAGGCCTCTTATGGGAAATTTGCATTACAAGAGTTTTAATGTTTTTTCAGCAAAACTCAAAACTCACATGTGAAAATTAATTATCATTTTTACTCAAAAGTCAACACCCTATACTGCGTCCGAGGATCCAGTTTTCTTGGATCTAAGTGTACGTCCAAGGCCACACACTTTCCATGTACGTCTAAGTGGATAAGAAAAGTATTTTTTAATTGAATTAAAGTTCATTATAGAAGTATAACATGACGAAAGAAAGAGCCACTAGCAGCTATGAGACTAATATCAAAATCAAACTTTAACACAAAGTAAACGTCGACCATCCAACCAGCGAAACAAACTAAACACACAACAGAGAATTTACATTCATACTAATATATAAAAGAAACTAAAATTCTAATTTCATTTATTAATGAAAAACATGGTTTTTGACAATGTAGTGATTTTTTGGAGTGTGCTGACAGATATGGCAAAATTGACATTTCAGATGTTGGTAGAAGCAAATAAATGAGATCTTCTCAACTAATTTAATGAAAATTGTTCTATAGAACTCTTATTGATAGATCGATAGTATTTTGAAAGAATTGCTTACAATAGAATCGCCTCCAATGTAGTGATTTACTTGACACGTAAGCTTCCTGAAGGTACTGTGACTAATTGGCATGTTGCAATTTGGAGCGCTCTTATCTTTAGGGTATATGTTGCAGATATGTCTTGGATTAAATTTTGCAGTCCTAGTGGGTATACATATCTACATAAAACAAACAATACAATAAGCAAATACAGTTGACTGAATTATTCCTTTCAAAAAAACACTAACGAAACACTTGTACAAGGTTCAAAATCCTTCATATCAGTCACAAACTCTATCTCTATAGTGAAATAAATCAGACTGATAAGGCTAGGATCTGGACAAAATGGTGTAGGTCACTGACTTGTTATTCTATTTGCTAAGCAAAATAGATTTCACGTCATTATGATGGCCATACTGGTAAGGACTAAATTAAACCGTCTTTACAGTCTTGATAAAGGCAAGATGGGTGCTGTTACCACGTTGCTGCAAAGTATCGAGACTCTGAGTAAGGAAGCACGTTGAGGACTCCTGCCAATAGAAAAAAATCGTGCACTTACAGTCACTCAAACACCTCCTCTTGCATTCATCCACCTTTATTTTCCCTATTCCTGCAACATATTTGCTGGTGAAATGTTCGGCTTCCACCACCTCGTAAAATTCGACAGCGACACTGCTGGAATTGCAGGTGGGAAGTGATGGAGGAGAGCAAGCACTGGTCCATCCTTGGAGCCCCTGCTTCGCAGATATTTTTTACCAACTCCAATCCAGAGTAAATGCTTGAGGACGATAGAAGGCAGCTGCAACACACTGGGTACACCAACTCCCATCAACAATAAATGCACGAACAAGATAGAAAGCACAATGATGAACAGTGAAGATCTAATAAAGATGGTCTCGCATGCCTTTAATAACCGTCGATGTAAAAAATGGATTGGCAAACTTCATTGAGGGAACGCCTTCAGCGTAAAAATTCAAAGCACTAATAATATTTTTGTTCCTTATAACGCGTCGCTTGTGCGTTCCTAGTAATGATTATATTTGACGATTGTTTAGAAATTTTTAATAGTAAAATTAGTATGCTTTTATGTTTTTTCGCTTAGATTTGTGTTTGTTTTAATGTGAGTGATTTTCTGTAAATAACAACTGCTATACTTTTTTTAGATTTGATTTATCCATTTTTATTTCATTCTTGTTTTGCATTAATTTACTTTTTTTAATTCTATTTTAAGATTAGTATTTCATTTGTTTTGGTTATTTTTTAGGGACAAAAATTGATTTAGATTAAATTTAAGAAGTGTGGAAACAATTTTTAAATCTAAAGACATTAAATACATTTTTTTAAATTTTTTTTCTTACTAATTGTTGTGAGTTGACTCAATACACATTTCAATTGTCATGTTGTTATATCATTATATTTAAAAGCATTCATTATGCGCTAATATATATGTGAAAATACAAGAAGAATTAATAAGGAAAATCTTTTTAAATAGTACACTTAGTTCTTGAAGAGCAATAAAAAAACAAAACAAATCTGAATCATCATATAAACTATCTACATGTTTATGAATGTTTTCTCCAATCTTTCTCACTTTGTACTTGTCTAAGTGATCATCCATATTACATTTCTTCTTGAATACCCATTTATAGCCAATGAACTTCCTTTATTAAGGTAGTTCGACTAGATCCCAAGTTTTGAATTTTGATAAGGTCATCATTTCCTTTTGTATTGCCTCTTTCCAAGACTTGTGCTATTTACATGTGACAAATTCCTTCACATATCTAGATTTTTTTATTAATGCAAGGCAAACAATATAAAAAAAAAAAGTGGGTTCGACATTTCAATTAGCCTTCACATGGATATGCACATGTGTGGAGTTTTAAACTCCTCCACTTCTTCTTCCTCTAAATTAGAACCTTCTTCTCTTCCTCATCTTCATCTTCATCATGCTCCTCATCTTGTTCATGGCCAGATGCATTTGATTCCTTTTTTTTTAACTTCTAAATGCACCTTAGAGTTATCTTGTTTTTTGACTATTCAATATTAGAAAAATGCCACCTTCCTTATGTAAAATTTTGGGAGTACAAAGTTTTATGAGTTAATGATTTCTAAAACATATATCATTTAAAGTTTTCACCATAGTCAATGAGAATATATTTTTTAGTTTTAAAATTCAACTTTGACCATTTTTCTTTAAGCACATGAACAAAAGTCTCACAACCAAGAACTCTAAAATGTATAAGAAAGTGATTTTATCTATTCAAAATTCCTACTGATCTAATCAACAAAAAAAAAACTGTGAGACCTATTTACTAGATAACATATAGTACTAATAATTTTCGTCCAATTTTTTAATTCTAAATTATCACCACTAATCATAATTCTGTCTCTTTCAATTAAATCCATGTTCATCCTCTCAACAAACCCATTTTTTGTGATATGTAATCAATTGTTTTCTATTTAGATATCCATTTTGTTTGCATAATTCTTCAAGTTCCTTAGAGAAAAAATTAATACACAACTAATATTCTTTAAACATATTAAAAATTCATATTTATGTTTTAGAAACTGAATAAAAAATCTTATAGAGAATTCATCTATGAAAGAAAAATAATAAAATAATTTTCTCACCAAACCAAAAATAGTTATTATGTAGATCATCTCTAAAATCTCAATTGGTATAGTTCTACTAGAAAAAAAATAATCAAGTTTCAAATTCCCCCTTGTCACTTTACAACCATCTTTATCAAAAGTAATATTTACCCTAGTTTCTTTAATCTTTGAAGTATAAATAAGGTTTCTAATTAACCCTCAAATGTGTAGTACATTAGAAAGAATCTTAACTCTTCCATGATTGAATAATAATTGTTCGTTCCCATGACTAGAAATAATATGATAAGTGTTGTCACCTAAAATAATCTACCTCTGTTATACCTTTCATATTTCAAATGTAATTCCTTATACATATTCATATGAAAGGGATAACTTAAATCAAATATTCACAAGTCATTACTAGAATGAATGTTAGAATCTAATTTAGAAAAATATTACCATGAACACCATCTTTATCAAAGGATTAATCTATATAGTCATCAACTATATTCTTTTTCTTTAAATTTACACTCCTTCATATGACTTTGTTTCCACAAATCCAACAATTTAGTTTAAAATTTCTAGAAGACTTAAATGTCTAATCTTTGGCTTGGACTTTATTTTATCCCCTTCCTTATATTGGTGTAAATAGGTGTTTAACCTAACTGTAAAGTGCGGAAAACTCCTTAAAAACAAATCGACAATACTTAAAATAAATTCCATTATATTCCAAATAAAGTCGTCATCTCTTCATTTCATTCATCAAAATACAAGTCAATTACATACAACGACATAAAATTCGAAAAGATATCTTCATTATAATTCAGTCTATTTGTAAATGTCAATCGGCTAAACAACTCTACCTCATCGTTGTTCTCACCTTCAACCTCGTTCACCTATTTCCTGCGTTCACTTGCACTCGATTTATCATCAGTAATGACAAACCCCGAAATAAACATAAATACAATAATTGCATTTCAATTAAATTTCAACTTCATTTCATTTTAAATTTCAACTTAACCATCTTTAAATATTCATTAAATAATCTAAATTCAACATGATAAGTAATGTCTGCATTAATTAAGTAAGTGAAAAATCCATACGTGACATCCTTCCCCTCTCAGAAGAGACATCGTCTCAATGTCTTATTAGTCATTCAATAAGCATAACATCATCATCATTATTAAAAATTACTATCTCAATCAATAACATAGTATCTCAGTAAGTAAAGCATAGTATCTCAATCAAGCATAATAAAATAGTAACTAGCAACATAGTTCTCCAACATAAACATAAGCAAATATAGTAGCATCCATGCTATCAAAGTTCACAACATGTGAATCAAAACCAGAGTATCAAGTATCTCCGCAAAAAACAAATGCTAATCTATGAAAGCAAATGAGGAAAATGACAGGGTATGTGCAGGATCATGATGGGCCAAAAAGTGGCGATATGTAAGCCATATGATGGGCCATGTGGCTGACGACTTTTTTTTTACCCAAAATTGATGAAATGAAAAGGGTTTTTAGAGGAGATTATCAGCTTTCCAACAATATAAATTATTCTTTACTTTGTATTTAATAAATAATTATTACTCATTTTCTATTAGAATTACGAATTAAGTCATGATTGATAGGATGATTGAAAAACATCTATAACTTTCAAATGGTATCAAATTTTTTGAATCCAAAATATGCGTCACATTCTATGCTTCACATACTATAGGATTAAAAAATTAAAAAATGAATTTCATGAATTTTTGACCAAGTTAAGGTGGTTAGACAGACGAGATTTTATATTTTTTTAAAGTTGTAATAAAAAAATCATAATTAATTATTTACTTGGAAACAAATTATAAAAAAATATGCATCACATCGGGACATGAGTCCTCTACTTATATCTAAAATATTATATAAAAATATTATCACTTTATTGTGGTTAGGGTGGTTAGACAGACACCTACTTCTTATTTTTAACCTGAAATATAAATACTACTCCATTGAAATTTCAAATTTTCACCAAACATATATTTTTTTTCTAATAAAGGTCTAGTACTTTAGAAACTACATTCAATTTGCTACAGATTCTACTTTTTACATTTTTGAAATAATATAGATAACTTATTCAAATTTTTATGTCAAGTTGTCTAACTCTGATTTTTTGTCTTTTTATTGCCACTTAAGGGCCTATTTTTTCCATGATGATCCTGCACATACCCGACGGTCTATCGTCTCAGAATCCTCCCATGTAGCACTGTCCTCAGTATACTGGTCCCACTAGACCTTATACTGGGTACTATCTCTGTTACACAGCTTAATGCTACGCCTGTTTAGGATTCGGATGGGCTCCACTAGCACCACCCCTGGATCCTGTACCCACTAACTCATTTGACCCCAATTTCTGATGAAACCTTCCGATGAAAGCTATATAATCAGATGTATCATAGGGCATTTGTGCGAATTTCCATTTTTTTTAAAATTTTTACCCCGAGGTTTGTCGAAATTTCGACGAACTATTGTTTTGTGTACGTTTCGACGAAGATCTTTCGCCAAAATTGCGACGGTCCTGCAAAGTTAAATTGTGGTGGGCATAAATTGAAATGAGCTTGACTATTATTGCGACAGTGTTTTTCTCGACGGTTTTCTTGGGGAAAATCAAAAGAAACTTAAGAAGATATTGCCAGGTTGAGGGAAGTCATTGTCTTTTTCCAGAATTCATTTGTGAAGTTAGATTTGTACTTCCAGGTTTGAAAATCATATTTGAAAGCAACATCTCATCAGATTTCATTTATAGTCTTGTGCATTTTTAGAATTTCATTTCCAGATTTTAGACCTGGCTTCACAAATTCTTTATAAGGGAATTGTTTATAACTGATGGAAAATTCTTGATGGATTTGGACAAAGATTATATTTGCAAGGTTTCAATTTTAACCCTAATGATCAATTTGCAATAGATTTGGGAGCCATAGCTAGATAATATCAAAGGTGTTGGTTGTTTTTTTACTGTAACCAAGTTTATCTTCTAGACACATAGCATATAAAATCTCAGATAATACTGCTTTACAATACCATCAATCTATATTCTAACCTAATACTACTTATCAAATCCTTATATGAACATAGTCACCTATAACCTCACTCAAGCATTTTAATTAATTCCTTGAATTAAAGCCAAAATGAGAATTACACACACCATAACAGTGAGATGAATAGAATAACCCTTGATCATTTTAGTCAAGATAATAATATATTCATACAATGGAGATACATGACCTTGAAATGAGTAATTTTCATTCAGATGCTAGTACTATTTTGAAAATTAAGTACCCATGAAACTAAAACCTACAACAGAATGACACCAAACCTAAGAATAGTATCTTCACTATAATATCAGGCTCTTTACAAATTCGCTCTGCAACTTTAGTTAGACTTGGCCTAAAGATATCTAACTTGCTAACCGGCCATATTTTTGGTCTTGAAATCCTTCTTATAGGGAAAATGAAGGAGCAAAAAGCATCAGACCAGAAATACACCTGTCACTGGTCACTTGGATCGCCTTATGAATTTTCAAAAATTGGTTACAACAACCGAGTCTCTGGAGAATCTTCTTGTTCATTCCGTCCACTGGAGAATAACTGTTGCATTTGCCAAACTTTGAAAACTTGCACCAAAATTGCCACCAAGACATAGCCAAAATTTGTTATAACCATAACCGCTGAGCTGTTAACTGTCAGTTGTAGACTCTGTCTTATTCTTGTTCAATTAAGTACTTTTCTACCCATCCTTGATATTCCTCATCCGTTGGCCAATTAAAATTTACTACCTAATTTACCTTTGCACTGTAAGTTGTATACTTTACTGCTACTTGATTCACCTCCCTTTCAAAAGATTCCAAAAATGTGCTAGTGTTAATGATTTTATCCATACTACTCATCAGCATGTCATAATCTGAGTCATCACAAATCAATTTGATTTGTGTATTGATGATTTCATCTGCCCTGTCCTGCCATTGCTGCAGTGATCTAACATTTCCTTAGGCATCTACAATATCTGGTAAAGATGTGCCACTCCAGTCATCAAAACTCTTTACCAACTCTTTAATCCTCTTGCTCAAATCATTAGGTAAGGCCTGGAAACCTTGCAGTGACTTCACAAAGTCTTGAGTAGGCCTTAATTGTTGAGGCCTATTAGCTGGATTTTGAGAATTTCATTTCCAGATTTTGTTGTGCAAGTTCAATATTCTGATTTTAGGAGTATAACAGTTGGAAATCATTGTAAAATTAGAATTTAATAATTTCTGGAATTAGCAATTGAAAGTGTTTTTTGGGGTCATTATCTTCAGACTATCTTCTCTTTTGCAGGGGTGGTTGCATGCCGATTTTTTTTTGGTGTAAAATATCATAATTATTATATTCTGTTACTTGTGTACGATTAAAAATTATTGGAGTGCGTGTGAGTTTGATATTTTTTGAAGATCTAAATATTCAAGCTTGGTAAAGAAAAATCATGTCAGATAATATTAGTCCAGAACAAAATGAAGAGACAGTTGCTAGATTGTGGGCTGTATTGAAAAGAAAGGGTGATGGGAAATGTTATTGTCCTTGCAATAATTGCAAGGGCTTAAAGACGAGAAGACTTTTAATCACAACAGCTGAGAAACATTGTAGGAAGCATGGTCACGTTGAAGGGGGGCATGATTATCGTCCATTGGTAAGTTGTTCATTATGTGTGTTTATATTGATTGAATTTGTAAATGTTTATATTGTTTTAACATTTGATATATATATATATATAAAATCACTTGATCATGATCATGGTTTATTTGTGTCTATCATTATTATAAAGGTGGGGCACCCTAGGGCACATGATATGAATTATCATGGCCCAGAGAATGTGGTTTTGCAAGCGGAAGAACATGGAGCTGTGAATATCGAAGATGAAGTTAATGATCCTATGAAAGAAGATGATCATGCACCAGAAAACACAATTGAAGATGATGGTACAAATACATTGATCCATGACACATGTAGTGGCACATCTGATCATGTTGATCGAGATGACTTTGATGATGTTCATGATTTACCTGTACTTGAGAAGGCATACGAGCCGCTTTATGAAGGCTCCCAAACAAATCTTCTCTCTGTTGTATTGTTGCTAGTGAACTTGAAGGTTATGAATGGTTTATCCAACATAGAAATCTCACAGATGTTAAGGTATGTCATATATGTCATTTTTTTTCATCTATTTTAATTGTTGTAGTTCATCGCTAGTAAATAAAGGATGAAGTATGTACCTTTAATATTCTTTATATTAAGAAGTTATTTTTTGTTGTAGATTGATTGGTGAATTTTTGTTACCACCATCAAATATTTTACCTTGCTCATACCGAGATTTATCTGGCATTATGAAAGATATTGGAATGGAGTATCAAGCAATAGATGCATGTCCCAATGATTATATTATATATCATAAACAACATGAATTTGCAATAGAATACCCGGAATGTCATATCAGTAGATATCGAACAGATCAACTAACAAAAAAGGTGCCTCGCAAGGTTCTTCGTTATATTCCATTATTCCACGTATGCAACAATTATTTAGGTGCGAAAGCTTAGTGCAATTTATGGATTACCATGCACGTAATAGAAGTGGAGATGAGATTCTTCGAATGCTTGCAGATGGTTCTGCATTTAGGGACATGGAGGAAAAATGGCCACACTTTAAAGAAGAACCTCGTAATCTCAGGCTTTCATTGGCAGCGGATGGTGTCAATCCATTTGGAGAGCTGAGATCTATTTACTCGGTGTGGCCTGTTTTTGTTATCAACAATAACATTCCTCCATGGATATCAATAAAGAGGGAGCACATAATGTTGGCAATGATTGTTCCATGTATTTGTTTACATCAATTTTCTTTAACGTAGTAGCATCTCATTTGTCTTATTTGTTGCATAATGACTTTATTTATTTATTTAATAGTCATGTACATGAATTTATATATATTGCAGTAAAATGGTTAGAATAATTATGTAATGTTTATGTTCATTCAACTAGGTAAGTACCAAGTTAAAGATATGAATGTATATATTGAGCCTCTTATCGACGAGTTACTAAAGTTATGGAATGGCGTCACTATGTATGACGTATCTAGACCAATAAGACAAAGATAATTTCAATTCCATGCAATGCTTGTATGGATAATTCATGATGCCCTAGGGCTAGCACATTTTTCTGGTATGTTATAACGTTCGACTGCATGACTTTAACGATATTTAATTTTATGAATTAGATATCATGCATGTTTTTTAAATAATCTATTCATTATATATAATTATAAAAATTGACATATTTAATCCAATTATATATGATTTGCAGGTCTTCAAACAAAGGAAAAATTTGCATGTCCAATTTGTGGTCCAAAGATGAAATCTCGTCGTTCAACAAGTTTAGGAAAGCAGGTGTTTGATGAGTATAGGCACTTCCTCCATAGAAATCATAAGTATCGAACTACTTTTGGAAAAATTTTAATGAAAAGATCATTTTATAATTGCTGCAGTATGTTCTACCTCTATCTCTCCCAAACAACTTTGACAACAATGTCAAGCAAGTTATATATGATCTTGGAAAATACATGAGGTAAGTAGCGATATTTGTTCAATTTGTTGTATATTTTTGTTAAATCTCATTAATATATTTGTGCCTTGAATCACTTGTAGATGGCTGTCATCTAAAGCAATCCATAAAAAAGATATAAATTATTGGAAGAGAAGAATTCCTCATTTAATGTGTGAAATGCAAAAGTGTCTACCTTCGACATTTTTCAATGCACAAGAACACTACCTCATACACCAAGTTGAGGAGATTGAATTATGTGGACCTGTACACACAAGGTCAATGTGGATGGTTGAGAGGCACTTGAAATTTTTGAAGGCTTTGGTTAGACAGAGAGCACATCCCGAGGGTTCTATGGTGGAGGGATACATGGTATACTAGACCATGGTGTACATTACTGAATATCTTCCTAAGTTTGCAGCAAAGATCCATGTAGATCGCATTTGGGATCCCAACTCCATTAAGAAATTCGAAGGGGAGTACTTGATGGGGAAAGGTAGATTAAGGAAAGTGTCAGGTAATTATAAGATGGTCATGGAGATTAATTAGAATACATTTTATATTTGGTTTTTATGTATATTGTACTTATAAATTAAGGTCATATACCATGGTAATTAACTAATTATACATCGTTTGTGAATTTCATTTTTTTTTTGATACAGTTGGTCGAGAGTGGGATGCACTACATTTGTACGTCACAAACAATCTTGATTGGATGATGGTATGGATTGAACAATGTCAAAAATTTGGTCTCGCATTAACATGGGAAGGTGTGGCTTCATTTGTTAAAGAAGCTCATCGTAATGGAGATTCCAATGTTACACCAAGGGAAATTGATTTAGCATATGGTTTAAGAGATAAACAGGTATGTATAAATATATTAATCACCCATATTATTTAATTATTTTCAATTATATTGATGTATATATATGTTGAGATTTTTTTCTTTGCATACATTTGGCCAAGAATAAATATGTTTATCAACTGACAATATTGCAATAAGTTTTGCATGTTTGACATATTGTAGGTGAAACACCACAAGGCTATGTGGTGCAATGGTCATAAATTTTGAACCAAAAAGTTGGATGACACGAAGAAAATTTTTGATTATGAGATAACTGTAGTCTTCCAGGTGACTAATGTTTCATCTAGAAGCGACATACATCCAGAAGTCTCAGAAAATCAATATTATGGGATTTTGGATGAGATACTTGAGTGCGACTTTAAGTCCTTCAAATTAGTTTTGTTCGTCGTCCTATGGTATAGGCTACGATTGAATGAAAATGATCCTGAGAGAACTGTTATTGAACATGATAATGGATTTACCATGGTTAATACAAGGTATTTTGAGCGAGCTAGAAATGAGCCCTATGTTCTTCCAAGCCAATGTGAGCAGGTATTTTACTCAGAGGTTCCAGGTAAAGTGGGTTGGTCATATGTTGTTAGACATGATCCAAGAGGAAGGCCGACAAAGTATAATGTGGTGGAAGAAGAAGATACTGAAGAAATAGAAGATGATGTAGATGATGATCAGGATCAACAGTTAGTTGATGATGTGCCTGATGAAGATGTTAAAGAGGAGGAACTAGATCATGATGATGTAGGAGTTAATGTTCATGAAGATGATATCCGTGTGGATGATGACATTATTGAAACTAATATCAATGACGATGATGATGATATGACCAATCCTTACAATGTTGAATCTGGATCGGATGATACAGACAAAGAGTTGGATGAAGAAGAAGATCAATGACATTAATTTGTATTATCCATTTGATATTAATTTCTTGAAAGAATTATATTTGACTTATGTGGTTACATAATTAATTTATGATGTTTTTAATTTTAATTATATTTGAATTATATTAGAATATGTTTAGTTAACAGATGTAAAAAATAAAATGGATAAACCAAAAGATGAAAGCGTGAGACCACTGCCTTGTTGGGTGTATGGAGTCAAATGAAGATCTATAAAAGTGTAATCTATGATGGAAATAATTCAAAGTGTTTGGCACACAGATGTAGTTTATAACTTGTATAAATGTGCAAGTAAATGACTAACAAACTCTACTTGAGATAGAATGACAATCCTAGTTATGTGATTCTTCTTATTGATACAATTAATACTCTTTAGTTACTGTGATTGACTAGGAGGGTTTAATCTTTACTTGAAAGAACCAAATAATCACATCATACAAATACATCAAATTTGTATCGGTAAACTGAATATATATATATATGATTGATATATCAATTTAAACAACAGAAAATCATCAATAGTATCAACTACTTCAAGCATGAGATGATTACAACGACATTTCACCACTTAAGATAGTCATTTAATTTGCAATTTGGCAGCAAGCTCTAAGCTAAGACAAACAGACACAAAACTTGACAAACACATATGATTTAGGCCAGTGCCATATACTATTGGGGAGTCGAATTAATTCACAAATATTTAGATTTCCATAATAGGTTCAAACACATAATATATAAGATCTCTGACAATATTGCATTACAACAGTGTCAATTTCTATCCTAACTCAATACTTCTTATCAAATCCCTTTACAAACATATCCATCTATGACTCCATCCAAGCATTTTAATTTACTCTTTGAATTAAAGCAAAAATGGAAATCATACACACCATGATAACAGTGAGATGAACGCCATAACCCTTGATTATATTATTCAAAATTGTGATATGTTTATACAAAGGAGAGCCATGAGCTCTAAATATATCATTAGAACTGAAATGCTAGTACTGTCATGAAACTTCAAACCTTCATGCTGTTGGAATTGTCAAATTTTGACAAATTCATTATTTCTTCATGATTATTAGTCTCCAAAAAAAATTCATAATGCAGACAAAAAAAATCCTCACGTAGCATATTTTACCAAAATCCAATTTAAAATTGTGCCATAACGCCCCATAAATTTCATCTAACATTAAAATATTTACATATGAAAATATCGACATAAGTTGATGCAGGTCTCATCGATGATAATATACATATCCTAAATGTATCGGAAAGACATCGCAAGGGTCACATCGATCAAGTTATACACAGAGAGAATGCGGGTTTCTATATCTTATCGACAAGACAAAAAGTATCGGCGTGACGATGTAAGGTCACATCGAGCTAAATTACCTTTTGCCGATTGGAGTAACGTAAAGTCTATCGGAGAGACTTTGGTCATCAGAGAGAGATTTTAAAACACTACCCGTAGCGTTATTAGTCTTGCCGATAAAGCAAGGGGAGGACTCACTCGGTGAGACAAATGATGCCAGGGAGAATTCAGAAAGTCTTACCAACCCCTCGGGTTACACCGATAGAACTGAGTGTATGAAGATAAAGGGTGTGAAGAAGATAATGCGCATGGTCTCGCCGAAGAAAAACCATATCTGTGAGACATGTCACCGTGGGGAGATCTAAGAGACATCACGGCGAGTATCATTTTGTCGGAAAAACAAATACTTTGTCATGGCGACATAAGTCAATAAAGTGAGCATCTCGGTGAGACGAAAAGCTTTCGGAGTAAGGTGAAGAACTATTGGCCTGATTCATTAAGTCTGGGCGATAGTTTTTTCGGTGAATGTCATGGCGATAAAAAAGTAGAAAGAAAGAAACTATCGGGGAGACTTGTGATGTCGGGGAAGCTGCAAGATGTCTTAGCGGATGGGTGAACGTTGAACAGGTGGACCGGCCAAAGGTTTGAAGTGTCTTATCGATGTTATTGTATCGGTGAGACATCAAACGGGTCATACCGATAAAGTTATACACTAGGAGAATGCGGGTTTGTATTACTTATCGGCAAGACAAAAGGTATTGGCGTGATGGTGTAAGGTCATATCTAGCTAAGTTACCTTTTTCCGATTGGAGAAAAGTAAAGTCTATCGGAGAGAGATTTCAAAACATTGGCCGAAGCGCTATTGGTCTTGCCGATAAAGCAAAAGGAGGACTCAATCGGTAAGACAAATGATGCCGGGAAGAGTTCATAAAAGTCTTACCGACCCCTCGGGTTACACCGATAGAATTGAGCATGCAGAGATAAAGGGTATCGATAAGATGATGCTCGTTGTCTTGCCGAAGAAGAGGTGTATCGGTGAGACATGTCACTGCGGGGAGATCTAAGAGACATCACAGCGAGTATTATTCTATCACTAGAACAAATTACTTGGTCTCGATGACATACTCGATAAAGTGAACATCTCGGTGAGACAAATTACTTTCGGAGTAAGGCAAAGAACCGTTGGCCCGATTCATTAAGTCTGAGCGATAGTTGTTTTGGTGAAAGTCATGGCGATATAAAAGCAAAAGGAAAGAAACTATTGAGGAGACTTGTGATGTCGGGGAAACTGCAAGATGTCTTGGCGGGTGGGTGATCGTTGAACCCTGATATGATAGTGAGAATTTTGAAAAAAAAACTTGCAACATTCATGTCTCGATCGGTAAAGACATTAATGGCACCACGAAGCCTAGGAGATTTTGCATATCAAGGTATGATCAATTGAAATCATTATCTCACAGAATTCAAAGCGAAGGAGAGCAAGGGAACCAGTAGAGCAATTAAGGCATTCACCTAGCTTGAGTTTGAAAGAAGTTATAGTAAGTTTCTCATCCTCTCAAAATTCATAAAAATTTGAATTATGGAAGGCATTGGTTCAGGAAAACTAAAGGGAAGAAAACCCAGGGAGGGAAGCCAATCAAAAGCAAAAAAGAAAAAGACTGAGTTGCAACTAGAAGGTACTGAAAGGAAGCTAAATCAAGACCTCATAGACCAATTACTTGGTTTTGGACCTAAAGCTAGGCATTCTGTATAGCTCAAAGTGGAAGTTGACAAATTGGACGACAAATGCAAATTTATAGGTGATGTTTGGACTCTGATTAGAGGCTATGAGTTATTCAATTTCCATTACCACAGGAGAAATCACTTTGAGCCAGTATGCAATCCATGGAGGCTCAATTTAGGGAAATTAGTGTGCCCTAACGTTTTTATTAATGTCGAACTAGTAAAATTGTTGGTCGGACACTATAATTCGAAAAAGAAAGCTATATGTGATTTGTCAGGGAATCCATTGATACATGTATCTGAAAATGCAATTGCTGAGGTTTTCAGAATGAAGGGAATATGCAGTGACAAAGTAGTGAGTGAAGAGCTTGATAGTGAGTTCAGAAGGATGGACACCATTTATAAAGGGTGGAGGTTACCTCTGCACAAAATTAGGTGTCATGGAAAACCTACTCCAATGGAAGACAGTGAGTGGCCACCCTTTCATGTAGACCTCTTCGAACCTTACCTAAAATATACTTACTACTAAGTGGGATAGGTATTAGGGATGGAGGTACCTAAGCTTATGGTGGTTGTGCCCATGGTGATTTCTGCAGACATTCAATATCATAATTTCAGATCATTTGACTATGCTGCACATGTTTTTAAGGAGCTGGATGCGGGTTTGATGGAGATAAAGAGTGGTGCTTCTATTCTCCATCTCAAAAATTACTCACTGTTGATGCACTTAGTGTTGTATTTTGGACAAGAGTTAGGTTTATGGCCCCAGGAGCTAAGGATTTCACAATCCCACAAGGAAGGTAGGCCATTGCCTGTTCAATTATGGACTGTTGTTTGGGACAACAGGTTTGCCACTTCAAATTTCTTGCATTTTGAAGAATTCTTTGTGAAACCCTTGTATAGATTTTTTAGGCATCCTTGTGATTATTCTTTATCTGAACAAGTAAAAAGGTTTCTTAGGCCTAGAGATTACAATGGACCAATTAACCACAACTGGGGGGATTGGTATTACTTAGAGAATGCCACAATGATTAGGGTTTATGGCTTTGAGGATACACCTTTCATTCTGCCCAGAACTGTCCCGGATAGAATTGCATACCTTGAAATTGTTAGGCAAATGGATTACTCCAGTGTTATGAACTTAAGTTCATATAGGAAATAGGATTTTATGCCCAGTACATTGTGTTTTAGTGATTTCATTGTATTAGCCAAGGAAGGTTATGATCTGATTCTGGACAAATTATTGCACTACAACATGAGCAAAGCACCAGTGAGAAAGAACTTTGATCCGGAAGGGTATATCCACTCTGCCAGACAAAAAGTAAATCTCTGAGGGTACCATCATGTGCCCTTTAAATCTGATGACATAATCAAAAACCTAGAGGCAGAGGAAGCTGAAATTGTGATTGAAAAACATAATCAGGAGTTGCTGGATGCTGAGTTGTTATCCTCCATTAAGGGGATTTCAGAAATAGACAGGCCACAAAGCTCATCTGGGAAAGTTTCAAGAATGAAGACTCAGGAGTATGCCTATGTTTCCAGAGAAACAAATGTTGAGGAAACCATGGATGTAGATACAAGACATGAAGACTATAGGTCTTTCATATCAAATGATGAATTAAATAAAAACCTCAGAGTTTAAGACATTTTTATATAAGCAAAAAGGGAAAGAGATAAGGGGATAAGGGATTGAGGATCAACTATTAAAAAGCTTAAAGGATGAAGTAGACAAAGAGATGATTGACATGACCCCTGAAAAGGGGAGGGAGCTACTTGAAAAGGCAGGTGTTATGATTTTTCCAGGTTTGGATATGAATTTTGCATTAGTTTTTGATAGTTTCTTAAAAGATAACAATGCTACCCACAAGCTCAGTATAGAGAAGGTGATGGAGGTATACACAGGATCAAGATACAATCCTGATGATGAAACATTGATGATTTGGGCCTTGTATCCTCCTCACAAGAAATCAATTGTTATTGATACTGAAAAGGCATTCAGACATGTCATGACCCTGAAGGCTGGGGAGGTTGATCTTGTAGCGACTGCTGATATTGGGATAAATATAGCCAAGTTGAATAAATCCCAAATCCAAGCATTGATAAGGGAAAGGGAGATGTACAAAACCAATAATGAGAGGATGTTGAGAGAGAATGAACACTTGAAAGACTTGGTAGGTGGTGTAACAGAACCAACAAGGATGCTCACTCAAGGTGAGACTTCATAGAAAAAAGACCATTGGGAAGGGTCAACTGTATACTCTCAAGGGAGAATGGATGCATTTGCTGCAATAATAAAAAAAAAGTAGGTTGTTTTAACCACTTGGTTAAATAAACTCTGGGGAAAACATTCACAGTACGTAGATGCAATAAAGGAACACAGGAGAGTGGATAGCAGAATTCAGGAAAGAATTGAGGAATTGGAGGAGGACACTACTAGTAATGAAGAGATTGAAAATGCCAATTGTATTATGGATAGGCACAGGGATTTCTTTGTGGAGTTACAAGGGGATATGCAGGGATTGACAGAGGCTACCGAAGATAAATTCACCAAGTTATGTGATGATGAAGGGAAAATGAAGGAAGTGACTACATGGAAAAGTGAGTGCGAAACAATACTCCAAGGGATGTTGGAGACAACCATTGCAAAAGATGTGATATTGGATGCAGCATGTGAGCAAAATGAGCAAATGATAATGATGGAGATTGTGATCCGTGATGCATTGGGAGATGCCGACACTCATGAGCGCCAGGATTATACTTAGCATATGTCTGCAGTCCATTTGTGGCTCAAGAGAAATTAGTTAATAGTGGATTTGTTAAACCTTTTATGCTTTAAACCTTTTTGAAAAGGCACGTCCTTTTGCAAACTGATGTATAAGTATCCGTTGCTGGATAAATTTAAGGGGTAGAAGATAGAATTAGAATAGGATAGATTGTTGTAAGCATTAAATTTTCAGAAATGATGACATTCAAGGAGACTATGTTGCATGTATGAACTTTGAAGGAGATAATGAAAGACTGTTGATTTAGTGGCTTCATTATGGTATCAATTGTTTGTTGGATTCTTGCGATTATTTGATTGTCTCCAATCTGATGTTTCTTGGTTGTTTAAATTGAAGTATCTAGTATATTTTCTATTTATCAGTACACATTTGTTGTTTTTGTGTGATTTGGTTTATTGGATTCTTTAAAGAAGAATTAAAATTCCTTTCAATAAATTATAGTAATCTGGGAATGCCATTTGGATCATTAAGAAGAATCAGATTATTAGATTTGATATTCTGCCTCAAGTAGGGTTTATCAATTACACTCTTGCATGTGTATACCAGTTGTAAACTCATAGTTATATCCCAAACAATTAGAGGACCTGCTAGATAGAAACCATTCATTAAAGGATTTCATTTGACTCCGTTTTACCCAATAAGGCACTGGTCTCCCTTATTTACATTACATTAGTTTTATTCATTTCATTTAACATCTCTTAATTGAACATATTAATTCATACCTTGATATTGCATATACAATTTATACCAAAGTAGGATCATATCTTTCCACTGTTAAATTACCATTTGTGGATAGTTAGATCAAGTAGGAAACATAAATTGAACATATTAATTTAGTATAAGAGTCAACCAATCATAAGGAAAACATAATATGAAGATGAATTTTCTCAAATCTTGTGGTTGTAGATGCCCTTTTGAAATCTATGCAAAATGTGGGAGGATAGACAAAGCTCATGAACTATTTGACACAATGCTTCGAATAATTGTAATCTCATGGAATACACTCTAATTAGAAAAGTCTCATCACTTCCCTCATAACAATATATCAATTTTTTTTAGTGTCTATTGTGTTATACCCAATTTGGGACATGGGGTATAACAAAATAGACACTAAAATAAATTGAGAGATTACAATTCTTTGAGACATTTTGTCAAATAGTTCACAAGCTTTTTCTATCCTTCCACATTCTGTATAAATTTTAAAAGGGCATCTACAACCACAACATTTGAAAAAAATCATCTTCATATTATGCTTTGATGGATGTCTATACCTTGTTCCAAATCTCCCATATTAAGGAAACCAATAAGGATTTTGGTGAAGGTTGTGGAATTTTTCTTTGCATCTACCAATTGCATTTGTTTGAAAGCTTCTAAAACCTTTTCAACAAATCCATTATGTGTATATTCTAAAATCATTATAGTCCTTATAGTCCTTCTGGTCCACATCACTTTGTTTTTTGAAGAAACTATTACCATATATTTCTTATTTATGTTCTAAATTGGATACATGTTTATAATTTTGATATTACAATTAATAATATTAATTTTGGCAAGACATTAAAAGATTTTGCTGATTTTAAAAATATATGCATCCCAATGTAAAAATGCCAACAATGGAAGCAATGATTTTAACACATAATTGACGATGTAGTATCCAATTCAAAGGATGATGTTACAATTTAGGGTTATGATTGGGTATTTAATTAGGGTTAGGATTTAGTGTTCGGGTTAGTGTTAGGTTTAGAGTCAGGGTTAGGGTTAGGAAAACAATGTTAGGATTAGGGTTAGATTAGGGTTAGATTTAGAGTTTTGGTTACGGTTGGGATTAGATATGAAATTAGGGTTAGGGTTTAGTATTACAATTAGGGATTATAGTATTAGGGTTATATCTAGAATGAAGTTTTAGGGTTATTGTAATTATGAATAAGAGTTGTTTTTATATTTGGCTTAGAGTTGGGGTTAGGATTAGGGCCAGGGATAGGGCTAGGGTTAAGTTTAGGGATAGGTTTAGGGTTATTAGAGTGAATGCAACTAATTGATTAAATTAAATAATTTTTAGGGTTAGGTAATTAGGGTTAGGGTTGGGGTTAGAGTTTTGGTTGTGGTTAGGGTTATAAAGATAGGATAAAGGTGAGGGTTAGGGTCAAGGTTAAGGTTTCAAGAAAAAGGTTTAGGTTATGATTTGGATTACCCTAAACTCTAACCGTAACCATAAACCTAATCCAAAACCTAACCCTAAAGAAAACACATAACCTAACCCTAATTGTAGTGTTTGAGGCTAGGCTCAAACACTATATAACCTAACCCTATATAACCTAGCACTAGAAAAAATTCTTCTCCCAAACAATCTCCTCTATTTCTATTCATGCCTACTAGAGTTGCAAAATTCAACATTGGTGCTTCAACCATTCATTCAAAGCTAAGAATTTGAAAGCAGTGTTCATTTGTAATATAATTAATCATTTAACAATATTATAATTATTATTAATCTAATACAATATTAATATTATTAATAATATACCAATAATATTAATAATCTAATATAATTACTATTAATCTATATATAGATTATATATAATCTTAATATATCAAATATATCATTATAATTCATATAATGTAATATAATATTGTTATATAATATATTAATATTATAACATTACTATTAATCAAAGTGCTTTAATATTTATGTTGAGTTTTAGTACATTGTATGACAGGTTACTAAAGTGGCTCCAAGATGCACATGCTCAAAATCGACGGTGATGTTATAATCTTGATGAAAAGTTGCTTGACGGTTATGTTCAGTGCTAGTGACTTCTCAAACACAAGAAGATGTGATTTTGGACCTATTAGGAGAAGATTTAAAAGTTGATTCTAGAGCTGAGAAAAATTATCATATTAAATTATGAAGCCCCTTTCTTTGGCAAGGAGATTCCATGTGTGTTCAAAAATTCTTGTTGCACACATTTCCATTACTCATGTTGCTAAGAACCTTGCAAATCCTCATATTTGAAGATTGAAAAAATCCAAAGGTATATTTTATGGCCTCCCTTTAACCAAGGAAAATGGTTTCACAAAGTATCCTAGGAGTTTTATTATTTCCCTCATGACTATAATAGGCTTGGCTTACTTTATATTCACTACTCTAAATGGCACCATAATAGGCTTTGCTTGCTTTATATTCACTACTCTAAATGACACCATAATTTTTTTAAATTTAATTAACATACTCTAAAACCTAACTAAAGCAGGTTGTAGCTTGTCAAATTGGACAAGTGAAAGGTCAATACCAGCACTGAGGAAGACTTTGGAGGAGTGAAAACAAGGTCAATACCAGCACCGACAAAGAGTTTGGAGCTAAAACAAGGTCAATACCAATGCCGAGGACCAGGTTGAGGGCACTCAGGGAAAATCGACGACCAAGGGACAATGAGTATTGTAAGTTTGGCACCCCCATTCTCTTTAACCTACAATTTTCATGCCTAGTTTCCAAAGATCTTCTCACACATTGGCCCCCCCATTGTCATAAAATGGTATAAGATAAGATAGAAAAAATAAAATAGCTTTGTCTTTCACATTTTTATAGTGATTACTAGAGGCACATAGACCAATTCTTCATAATAGATGAATTTGATCATACTTTTCCAATGATGCAATAGTTCAACTTTGGGGTGTATCATTTAGGCAATAGTTCAACTTTGGGGTTCATCATTTAGGCAATGACGGATCCCTACTCTTTCCATATGCTCTTTCCTTTCTATTTCTTCAAATGTATAGTTTATGTCTTATATTGTATTGAAATAGTTATTCCCACAACTTGTGTGGGACACCATACATTTTTAATTATCAATAAAAGACATTTGTGAAAATTTTGTGCAATCTTTCTCTTGTATACATTTGCATAATGAACTACAATTCATTTGATAATACTTTTGTGTATATGAATGGAACTTAGTAGAATTGAATGTGTACCTTTATCTTTATTTTTGCAAAAACTATCCCAACTTTACTTGATTGAGTTAGAAGCTAAATTAGGTAAAAAAATTGGTGACATCTTCTATATGTTTGCCTGCTAAACATCCTCACCAGTTGCCTAAACTTATCCATTGGGCATGGTGTCGACTCTTGGAACTTGACAAGACTTGAGAAATAGTCTTGCATAATGTTGTAACTCATCCAAAATAGTGCATAACACCTACCAACCTTATTTAACCTACCAAATGACTGAAAATAAACTAACTATGCAAACAAAACTTATTCACTTAAAACAAAAACTATCCTAACCTAGACTAACTGAGGAAAGGAATACCTAAATAAAACCATTAACTGGTTCATGAAAGTAGCTACCCTTTCTTTGCAACTTGTAATGCTCCATATGTTTGTGAGCATCAAAGAGGAAATGAAGAAATGATAGATGTTTAACCAACTATTGCAATGCCTCATAAATGGAGAAAACAAATCCACAAATCCACTTACCATTCATGTTATCTTAAAATGGATAGGATAGTAGGATAGAGTCCTCATGCTTGGGTGCAATAATGACTTGTGATGCATTGCTAGTTTCCATCCTAGTTAGATGCCTGATAGGACATCCCCTTGAAAGCTTGAGATTGGTTTTTCCTTTTTCCTCTTTTGGTGTGATCATATCCTTCATCTTACTCTTATGGTGCTCTTGTGGTACAAGAAATTGATTTGGAACTTCATGGTTTTCTTCTTCTTTCAAAGAACCCAATAAGGTTGATATAATATTATCATGACTGCATTCTTCAAACCTTTCTACCTTTTTTATGGTTGTCCCGTTTCATGGCTAAGTTTAGACAAGAGAGAAGACAGTTTGAATGATTAGAAATAACATCATTACCTTCACCTTACATGATAAATTTCCATGTTGATTCCTCATACATGGTCAATGGACCATCCTCTTCCATTAAGATAGCTAATAACTCATCGAAGCTATCAGCTCTTGGAAGGCTCTTAGGAATAGCTAGTCCAAGCTCAAAATCCTCATTAGTACACTCCAAATCAGGATTTTCTTCTTCAATGAGTGAAGGTAAATGTTCAAACAATGTAGTAGCCTCTTCCAACAAACTTTCATTTGTTATACCAACCTTAAGCTCTTTTGTACAACAGAAAGGAAGTTCCTCCAAATAGCTAAGATCTTGCAAATCAACTACATGATAAGTTTCTTTACTTGAGAGAATAGACTCCTCATCAAGACCATATTCTTTGTCTTGATCTATGTTTGATTTTTCCTCTTTAACCAGCAACTCATCGAATTGTTTGATATCTTCTTGTTGCTTCAAATCTTCATCCTCGACAACAAAACAAGACAACTCATCAAATGGGAAGATCAAATCTTCCTTCTAACCCATCCAGTTTCCTTGTACCTTGTTTTCCAACTAATCACCCTCGACTTCTACTTGAAAAAGTTTGGATTTTTCATTATTCACACCATTCATAGGCTTATAAACAATAGATATCTCTTTTGCCTCCTCATAACTGACCTTACAAGTTCTTTCCACTTGAGGAAGATCCTTAATCAGTTTTGAGTCTTGAATTGAAAACAAAAACTCTTGTTTCACTACTAGCTCGACCTCCTATTTGAAATGATTGAGCAACTCCTGAAAAGCTTTAGGGAGTGTTGATAGAGGATTGGCTAGTATAGGAGGCTTTGGTAACTCTTGAGGAAGAGAAGAAGTGATTTTCTTGAAGCTTGGGATTGTTAACACATGCTCTTCCAACTTAACAATTTCATCATAGTTGTCCATGTTAGATTCAACTGGTAAGGGGATTTGAAAGGGATTCTCTTGGTTACGAATCAACTATTGGTTTGAAGAGAAACTTTTAAAACTTGGAATTTTAATTGGCTTAGATTCTACAACACTTTCCTCTTCTTCGTTGCATGCATTTGGACTACTAAAACCAACTGATATGTAATTAGAGTCACCATGGTGTTGTTTATATTGCCTCCAAAGGCTAATAATACTAAGCAAAACACCAAATCTCTCAGTATTTTGATGAGAAGTTCATCATACTAGTCCCACAAAGCATGCAAATAATTGTTATCTCTCAATATTGTACCCCTCCTAAGTTGCAGAACTTAACATATTGGTGAAACATGGGAATTTTCTAGGTTGTGGGTTACTTAGAGCAGAAAAGAACCTCCAGAGTAAGTTGGCTCTTATGGTAGTCACCTAAAACTACTTGTTGGGAAAAGGGTAAGGAGGAAACATGAAATAAAACTAACTCCTAGCGTGATGCACCAAATATTAAGGATTTGTAATGTTGTTTTGACACACAATGTGATCAATAAAACTCACTACAATATACATAACTCAGTTTTGACATGTTTTGCATAAGTATTTCATAGATAGGCTTTGAAGTTTATGGAAAAACTCAAGTGGAACAACAAATGACCTTCCTAGAGGCTCGAATGTTTGACTTCACAATTGAATCCTACATAGAACTGGTAGAACACAAACTATGACCTACACAAACATGCACTTTTGTATAAAGGCTATGAGAAACTAGACTAGAACCAAGGATAAACATTATCATCACAAGGAAATATCAATAATTTCATGTTATCACACAATATTTAGTATTGAGAAGGAAAAATAGCTTGCTTTTATTGATTGAAAGGTAAAAATACAGTTGAGTACAAGTTTGTGAAAATGAGTTACAATGCTATCTTTTTCTTGAAAGCTCCAAAAATGAGCTACAATACTTGCTGAAAGAAGAAAGAACTAACTCCAAACTATCATTTGAAGTTACTTTATGCTTGCAAAGATGCTGCACAAAGACGTTAAGTAGATTTGATTTGTGATGGACACATTTGGATGGTAGTAACAATAACTTGCAATCTATCAAGACTTGATTACCTTATAACCTGTCAATTTCTAGCGATGAAATGATAAATTAATCATAATGTCACCTTTGAATCACATCACCATGAAAGAACTTCATCCAACATCCTTATGAGTGCAAGCACCACAAAATAGGTATTTGTCAGATTTTCCTTCCTCAAGTGAGGGAAATTCAGGAAGAGAAGAGGAAAGCGAGACATGTAGTAGGTCTAAAAGAGGGAGATCAATTAGAGGTCAAAATATTAGAAGAAAATTCCGTAAACACATGGAATTTTTTCTTACTGAAGGGGGGTCATGTTCTTATGATGATGAGAGCATAGGCAACATCGAGGTACCCTTGAGGTATAAACATCTACGGAAACAATGGGTACCCAAGGAACTTCCTCCAATAAACACTGATCTTTGTGTCAACGAGAGGATATATTGCATAGCACCATTGTCATTACATGGTTTGGGCCTATTTTGCATGGACGACATAAAAGTCTGTTATGACAAAGTTACTGAGTTGATGGAGTATGTTGGACCCTGTTATAGTTACAAAGATTGGATGCAGCTGGTTCGATATACACGAAGTGTGTGTAGGTATGCACTATCAGCAAATTATATACAACTAAAAGATAAGGATCAAAATAAAGGAGTGGCTAGGTACATTGATGGGAGGCCAAAAGCATCAGGGAATATTGTAGGGTTTATAAATAGTACACGACCTAGGTCAACAAATGAGCAACCCAATTGTATATTCAAGGCGCGAGAGGGAAACCGTGTATTCGTATGTGCGATAAAATCAATAACTGCAGGGTAAGAGTTACTAATCAATTACAATTTGAATCGCTTAGATACAAACACAATTACTATGGGGGTGGTATGTACTATATATATACCATTTTACCCAACCTCCAATTAATGACTCCAATATACCATTTTATTATTATGTTTTTTTCATAAGTCTATTGGTTTCATTTTGGTAATGTTTTTTATATTTAATTTTTGTCATAGCGGGACATTGATCATACGAGGAAGGCTCCGGCCCAGAGCACAGATCGCGATCCATCTTCAGGTGCTTTTATCTGATAGGTTTACGTCATTGTAATTGTACAAATTAGATACGAGCAAAATGTTTTATTATTATGTTTTTTTCATGAGTTTATTGGGTTAATTTTGATAATGTTTTTAATATTCTTGTAGCAGTTGGCTGATCGGGGAAAGGCACCAGCAGTACAGGAGAGCATCCATATGGAGGTGCAGTCACTATTATGCGATGATGACATCACATTTTCCACAAACCCTGTGGATATGATGAGGAAGGCCCAAAAAAAATGCAATCAAGAAATCCTTCAGTTGGTATTCGTAGTGCCTCAAACAGATGAGATAAGAGAAAGGGTTAAAATATTATTTGAGAGATCACAGAACTTGGAAGTAAGCTGTCATGAGATCTTTAATTATAACATAAGTTCATTCATGGTTTTATATTTTGTACTCTTTTATGTCATGAACTAAAATATGTGTTGTTTTTACAGGATTATTTGCGTCTTCATGATCATGCTGCTGGCCGTGATCAAGGTACTGCAAGTGTTTTCCGGGAAGTAGGGGATGGTACAAGTGTCAATCCTGATCTTCCTACGCATACAACACATCATCTGACTCCATCATTTGTGCCTATATTATTGTCTGAAATGTCGGCAACACATACCATGTAGGCATTCAGTAGTCCACCCTCTGGCAGCGAACACATGCCACTACATGTGTTAGTACCTGTGGATGCAGAGGCCACTACTACTGGTGATGTTTTAGCAGCATTTCCTGGATCTTCCCATATTACTAGTACGAGAACATTGTTGGTCACATTTGTGGTGACCGAGGATTTCCTTCCCATAAAGATAGAGAAGGTCCCAGGTACTTTAAAATGTTTTAATTATTATTATTATTTTTTAAGTAAGTGCTAACAGTGGGGATAGCGCCCTATTATATTGATTTACAAAATGGCAATATTTGCCTACATTATAATTGTAGGAAATGATGTTTTTTATAAACATCTAAGTGATATTTCATTGGAGCTCTTCGGGCCCACCATACGTACACGATGGAATGCCCAAAATCAACATTTAAAAGATGAGCTCATTAACCGTTTAGTTGTGTTGTTCGGTGATAAAACATTCAACTGAACCAAGGTCCTTAAGAAAGTTGGTACCTATCTAAACTATGTGAGGGACCAATATAGTTCACATTTAGAGAAGAACAAAAAGTACGAGTGTCCCCCCATGATTCCGGAAAGGGAGTGGAAGGACTTGGTGTCGGATGGAAAGGAGAAGGCTGAAAAGAAGAAAGGAAAGCTACTACCGGGCCAAGGAAGGTATGTAATACTATCAATAATTTAATTATATACTGATTAATCTTTCTTTTTACATAATCTAACGTATTTCAAATTTTTCATAGGCTGCCCGACACATCGAAGGCAACAAAGGCAAGACTAGAAAAACATGGGCAACACAAACTTGGCTCTGGTGGTTATATGAAAGTAGCTGCATGATTTGTAAGTATCAATAAATGAAATATTGCATCCAAATAATAAATTGCAAACAATTTTGGTTTTATCACATCATAGAAGCAAAATTCATGATCGCATGCAAAAATGTAGGGCTTTGATTTCAACAAAGTGCCCACACAAGAGGACCTAAAGATTGCCTTCGACCAAGGCTATGGAGCCCTGACTGAATAGCTACGAGTCTCGACTGTGCAAACACAATCTTCCACTGCATCCAACACGCTGGTAAATAAACTCAATAAAGTTTATTTGAAATCGAATACTTGTGCAATCTGTTCAATATTAATTTCCACCATAATAATGTGCCTATTTGTTTTACATAGATAAGCAATGATAATCCTGCACATGACATTGGAATGCAGCCTGGTGAGGGTGGAGCGCAACCTGCCGATGAAGGCCATGGTGTGCATCCCGATACTAGATGTATTCATGTGCTATACAAAACGCAGTATGGATTAATACAATTAAACATCTTTAATTGCATTTGGTGTATTAATGAATGTAACCTTTCATGTTTCAACTTTAGAGCATGTAGAGCGTGATCAACATGTTGAGCATGATCAGGCTAGACAAGATCAGGAACATGATGTGGCTCCATCAGGTAAGCAGGACCACTCTCATGTTCTTTTAAAGATTTTTAATTGCAATTGGTGTATTAATTAATGTAATCTTTCGTGTTTCAATTCCAGATCAGGATTTAGAGGGTGTTCAACATATTGAGCATGAGGCTATAAGACAATATCAGGAACATGATGTGGCCCAATTAGGTAAAGAGCACCACTCTGATGTTCTTTTAATTAATGAAATATGTGTAACAATAATAATAAAACATATCAATTTAACATTTCTTTGCTATTGCAGCAGATCCCCCCTTGCAACCGCGTCCACACGGTTGTGAGTACACAACTAGGCGTACATTAAGATCACGAGCAGAGCTCAGAACAACTCAAGGGGGGACAGATGATTTTGAAAACGATACTCCACTTCAGCTTTTTTTAGCTGCAAAAAAGAAACAAAAAAAAAAGTGATTGTAATCATATTATGACAGCCATATTTTTGATAATATGTAAAAACTGAAAAAATGAAATATGTTTATGTTAATGAAAAAATGTTATATGTTAATGAATGAATGTTATATGTTATTAATGGATGAATGAATGAATGTTATATGTTATTAATGGATGGATGAATGAATGTTATGATGTTATTAATGCAAGATGAATGAATGAATGAATGTTATATGTTATTAACGGATGAATGAACGATTAATGTTATATGATTGGGTATGGGGAATTGAGAGTGATGTGAGAGGGGGGAGGGGGGGAAGGGCCAAATGAGCTTCCACCTTCACGTGGTTGGCCCTATTAAGTAGAGATTATTAAACTACTCTCAAAACAAAGAGAAGCTCAAAAAGGTAAGTAATGCACTTTTCAATATAAGAAATGCATTGTTTGAAGCATCAAACCAATCTGCAAAGATGAAAGAAAGTGCTAACTTTTCACTATGAACATTGTGTTGTCTGTGGATTTGGTTTCAAAGCTCTATTGATGGAGATGGCTTGTATGACAGCCAAGAAAATAGTTATCATTATTGCTGCTACAAACATGCCTCATATCATCAATCCTGCATTGTTAAGGCCTGGCTGACTTGACTACTTTTATATATCGCCCAGAGTCACCCTGATAAGTATTTCGATCCATTTGTATCATCATTGACAAGAGATCATGTATCACTAGGATATTCTATAGTTTCCCCGACGTGGTGAGTCTCCCTGATGATTATTCTTTCTATCTCAACTATGTCGCCAAGACTCCTGTCGATGTAATCTTATCAGCGTCACATAGCTGGTCGAGTAGACATTCACAACTTACTCCGATGATATATGTCTTGTCGATATGCTTCCCTCGTGCTTCGTCGATGAGACAAGATGTGTATCTCGCCGATGCAACGTCATCGCTAAGACAAAAAATCCAGTCCTCTCGATATATCTTCTCAGGTAATTTTGATTGTTGTAATAGTCTTGATCTTTCAACGAATAGGTTTTTAAAAAAAAATGCACTTTCTCGTCGAATTTACGACGAATAGGCAAAAACGTCCAACGAATTTGCAATGTATCCGACGAAGTTTTTCCGTAATGACTTTCCTATTTCGTCGCTCATTCGATGAACTTCTGTCGCTATTTCAATCTAAACTATGTCGCCAAGACTCCTACCGATGTAATCTTATCGGCATCATATAACTGCTCGGGTAGACCTTCAGAACTTACTCCGATGATATATGTCTTGCCAATATGCTTCCCTCGATGAGACAATATGTGTATCTCGCCGATGAAAAGTTATCGCTGAGACAAAAAACCAGTCCTCCCGATATATCTTCTCAGGCAATTTTGATCGTTGTAATAGTCTTCATCTTTCATCGATATGCCTACATTTCAACAAATAGGTTTTAAAAAAAAAAGGTGCAATCTCTCATTGATTTTACGAAGAACCTCAAAAAGCGTTCAAAAAATTTGCAATGTATCCAATGAAGTTTCATCGTAATGAATTTCCTATTTTGTCACTCATTCGACAAACTTCTGTCGCTATTTCAATCTAAATTATGTCTCCAAGACTCCTGCTGATGTAATCTTATCGGCGTCATATAGCTGCTCGGGTAGAGCTTCAAAACTTACTCCGATAATATATGTCTTGCCAATATGCTTCCCTCATGCTTCCTCGATGAGACAAGATGTGTATCTCAACGATGAAAAGTTATCATTGAGACAAAAATCCAGTCCTCCTAAAATATCTTCTCAGGCAATTTTGATCACTATAACAATATTGATCTCTCAACGATATTGCCAATATGTCGAATTTGTGTCATAATGGTGATGAACTTACGTTGTTAATCTGACAGTTTGGCAAAGGTATGGCTCCCATCATCTGGGCACTGTTCGTCGTGTGATTGACGAAGTTGGTGTCGCGGTTCTGACGAGCGTGCATTGTGAGGTCGACATTTTGTAGCCTGTCGGGATGTAGATGAAATTTGAGTGATGGCATTGACTTCTATGATTCATCGGTCAGTCGATAATGTATCATCGAGATTCCGACGAAAGGCCTTCAAAAATTGGGGTCAAATCTTGTAGTGACCTATAATGAACGCTAATCAAGAATATGAGTCACATCACGATGATAAGGTTTCAACAAAGAAACATGGAAAACATTATGGAGTCGAGCAAGAGCAGGTGGTAACGCTAGTCTATAAGCAACTGGATTAATAACTTCCAGTACATCAAATGGGCCCACATATCTTGGTGCCAACTTTGATGATTTCCCAAACGAGATAGAGCTCTTATGAGGCTTAACCCTCAAGAAGACTTTATCTCCTGCAGAAAACTGTCTGTAAGTCTTGTTCCTATTAGTATAGCTCTTCTGTCTATTGGTTGCTTCCTTCAATCTACCCTTGATCAACTTCATCTGTTCATCCATTTCCTTGAGCATATCTGGTCCAATAATGATCCTATCTTCGATCCTATCCCAACTGATGGGTGTGCGACATTTTCATCCATAGAGTGCTTCAAAAGGTTCCATACCCAATGAAGAATGGTATGATTTGTTGTAGGAAAACTCAAACAATGGTAAATATTCCTCCCATTTGTACTGCTGATCCATATAGTACATCCTCAACAAGTCTTCCACAACTTGATTGACCCTTTCTGTTTGGCCATCGGTTTGTGGGTGATATGTAGAACTAAAATCCAGTTTAGTTCCCAACGCCGCATTAAGTGTAGTCCAAAACCTTGATGTCATCCTGGTATCTCTATCAGAGATAATGGTCTCTGGTACACCATGCAGTCTGAATATCTCTTGCACGAATTTCCTTGCAAGAGTCAACGATCCATCTTTCAAATTCCCAGGTATGAAATGTGAAACCTTCGTCAGCTTATCAACAACTACTAAGATAGTATCATGCCTATTTTTTCTCAATGGTAATCCCTGGATAAAATCCATACTGATTACTTGCCACTTATACTTAGGTATACCATGGGGATACAAAAGTCCTGCTGGATGCACATGCTTAGCCTTGACTCGCTGGCATTCCAAACATCTAGCCACATACTCCATGGCATCTTTCTTAAGTTTAGGCCAAAAATACAAAGCCTTCAACTCTGCTACCATCTTTGTAACTCCTGGATGCCCTAAATAAGGTGCATCATGAACTTCCTCAAGTTTCCATCCTCAGGGATAAACATTCTTCCTTGATATCTGACAATACCATCATTCTCCATCACATAACTATCAAATCTATGATTTGAAGGATCCGCCTCTAAGGCTTGTCTAACCCTGTCATAATGCTCATCACCTAGAAGATACTGCAACACTTGTTGTCTCAAATTTGACCTTGTGGTCACCATAGCAGATAGATGCCTTCTTCTGGTAAGAGCATCAACAACTCTATTCTCCTTACCTTTGATATACTCGATACCAAAATCATACTCACTCAGGAACTCAAGCCACCTCCTCTGTCTGCATTGAGGTTCGGCTGTGTGAAGATGTACTTAAGTCCCAAATGATTAGTCTTAAGCTCAAATGGCTTCCCTAGGAGATAATGTCTCCACATCTACAATGCATGCATAATAGTTGTAAGCTCAAGATCATGTGGCACATAGTTCAACTCATACTGCTTTAGTTTCCTAGACTCATATGCCACCACTTTGCCTTCCTGCATTAGCATTGTTCCTACACCTTCACTTGATGCATCAGTAATCACAATGAAGTGACCATTAGGATCTGGTATAGTCAACACTGGTGCTGATGTCAACTTCTGTTTAAGAATCTGAAATGCTTCCTCACACTTCTCTGTCCACTCATATCTCTTTCCCTTCTTCTGAAGAGAAGTAATAGGTGTTGCAATTCTAGAGAACCCTTCAACATACTTCCTATAGTAACCTACAAGTCCCATGAAACTATGAACTTCCGTAACACTTCTCGGTGTTGGCCAATCTACAATTGCCTCTATCTTCGTAGGATCAATTGAGATTCCCTCAGTAGATATCACATGCCCCAAATAGTGAACCTTCTTCTGAAAGAAAGTACACTTCAAAAACTTGCCAAAAAGCTTCTGATCCCTCAAACGTTGCAAAAAAATTCTCAAGTGCTCCTCGTGTTCCTCTTCTGTCTTAGAGTAGATTAGAATGTCATCAATAAATATGAGCACAAAATCATCTAGACAGTCTTTGAAGATACTATTCATAAGGTTCATGAATGCCGCTGGAGCATTCATTAGGCAAAAGGTACCATGGTGAACTCGTAATGTCCATATCGAGTTCTGAAAGCTGTCTTAGGAATGTCCTCATCCTTAATTCTCAACTGGTGGTAACCTGATCTAAGATCAATCTTAGAAAACACAGTGGCCCCTTTCATCTGATCAAACAACTCATCTATCCTAGGTAGAGGATACCTGTTCTTGATGGTAACCTTATTAAGCATCCTATAATCAATACATAATCGCAAGGTTCCATCCTTCTTCTTAACGAAGATTACCGGTGCACCCCATGGTGATACACTCGGCCTTATGAATCCCTGTTTCAACATCTCTTGCAATCGAGCTTTCAATTCATACAACTCAGTAGTAGTCATTCTGTAAGGAGCTTTGGATTGTGGCTCTGTTCTAGGTAACAGTTCAATTGAGAAGTCAATTTCTCTCTTAGGCGGTAATTCTGTAAGTTCTTCTGGAAAGATATCCAAAAACTCTTTGAGAACTGGATAGTCCTCTGGACTCTGCCGGGCGTTCTCCAAATCACTCACCAAAATGGAATACATGGAACATCCCTTCCGATGTGCTTTCTTTAACTACATAACTGAGATGTGTCTCAACTCTAGAGGCTCTCGAGATCCTAGAATCTCTACTGGATGACCAAAATCATCTAAACAGCTCACAACCTTGTCCTCACAATTCACTATGGCTTTATGCTCAGTTAACCATTTGATCCCTAAGATCACATCATAAGAACCCAATGGTGCTACATAAAGGTTAACTTGGGTTTGGAAGTTAGGTAATTCCAAATTGCTGCATGATAAACATGTATCTACCCTCTTCTCTGCTTGATTTCCATATTGAACCATCCATGATTGTGACATAAAACCAGGTCTAACAAGTAATCTATCAACTACTTTAGGCTCTATAAAACATTCTGAAGCTCTAGTATCTATCAAAATAGAAATAGATTGACCAAAAATCTTACCCAACATTAGGATAGGTGTAGACTGAAATTCGGCTTAACGATTGTCAATCGCTACATGTATCTGGTGTTACGGTGCTCACCGATCATTACCACCTCGCTGATTTCCTATACACTGAGTGCAATTGGAGGCATAGTGATCTCCTCCACAAGTGTAGCATCCACCTCATGGCCCTTGTTGACCACTTGTCTTGTTCCTGATATTGGAGAAGTTGGTGTTATTATTGTTCACCTTCTTGTTCCCACCAAAGTTACCTTCTCCTTTATCTTGGATGTTGTTTCCCCTCTTTAGATTCCTGATCTGCTAATTACTACTATTGCCCCTTTAGTTATTATTGTTATTGTTTGGAAGCTTCCTGTTTCCAAAACCAGATTTTACATTAACACTCTTCTTGTAATTAGCCACTTGTTGCAGCTTCTATTCCTATTTCATGGCCTTCTCAAAGACCTCATCCATCGTCAATGGATTGTGAATGTCTACATCAGCTCCAATCTATGGCCTCAACCCTAGAATGAATTTACGGATACAAAACCGTTCATCCATCTGATACTGCATTATGTACTTAAGGAGATTGGTGAGCCTCTCCCAGTATTGGGTAACTGTAAGATCACCCTAAGACAAATTCTGAAACTCAGTCATCTTCCTATCAAAGAAAAGTTGTGGAAGCCACCTCTTCCTGAAAAGGTTTAAGAACGATTCCCAAGTAGTTCCACCTGGTAATAACTTCTTCTCAGTCTTTTCATTATCCCACCAAGTAGCAGCTTCTCCAGTAAGCTGGTATGTAGCCCAAACTGCCTTGGTTTCATTGGACATGTTCCCGAGCTCTAAATATTTCTCCATCTCAATGACCAAAACTTCTGCTCCATCACCTATTGTCTTACCATTGAACTTGGGTGATGCTACCCTTTTCAGATCTTTCGCTAATTCCCCTTCAATCCTTGCTTGAGGATTTGGTACTTCAACCCTTGCATTATCATTGTTAGGTTGTTCCTAATTTTGGGGAATTTCAACTCGAGGGTTTTTCCCTTCCCTAACACCTTGAACTTCCTATTCCAGATTTTCCATTCTAGAACCCTGCTAATTCAAGAGGCTGAGAATCTGATCCAACCTATCAGTCTCATTGCTTGCAGTAACTTTACCTCTTGTACCCATTATGTCTCACAATTCCTACATCAAGGAATGTTCATTTAGCGTAATGGACGAAGGACCCTAGTGTTCAAACCTAGGGCTCTGATACCAAATGTAAAGTGCGGAAAACTCC
This sequence comes from Sequoiadendron giganteum, assembly GCA_007115665.2. Lineage (NCBI taxonomy): Eukaryota > Viridiplantae > Streptophyta > Pinopsida > Cupressales > Cupressaceae > Sequoiadendron > Sequoiadendron giganteum. Next base: position 274,285,899 of record CM021108.1, on the reverse strand, counting down.
TTAAAAAAAAATTGACAATACTTAAAATAAATTCCATTATATTCCAAATAAAGTCATCATCTCTTCATTTCATTCATCAAAATACAGGTCAATTACATACAACGACATAAAAGTCGAAAAGATATCTTCATTATAATTCAGTCTAAATCTTACAAGTGTCGAAATACACATTTCAAATAATAATTACAAAGGATGATAACATATCCAGTTTACAAATTGAGACTTAGGTATTCAGTCGCCATAAGCTCGTCATTACATACATCATGAATAATAAAGCATTAAAAAGAAGATTCATTTTGTCGATCTTCCATCCATAAGAAAATCTTCTAAAGAAGACGAGAACAAGAATCAGGCACTTTTCCGCCCAACCTCGAAGCTTACGCTTCCCCATAATTTCTTAGTCAATCAAGAAATACCCGACCTTGCACGAATTGCTTAGCAAAAAGCAGTCTATGAGCAAGATGGAATTTGGTGCATGCCTAGTACTACTAGTAAACCACAGGCATTTTCATTTTTCTAATTTAGTTAAGAAAGAAGCAAGTTTGGTACTAGGATATGGTAGAGAGTTCAAATAATCCATCTGTTTCAATGGTGCAAAAATTACTTGGCCAAGTAAAATGTCATGCACGACAATAAAAGTAGTTTTGGAAAAAGCAAAACTACACTCTCTATTTACCCATATTCGACACCCGTCCCAGAAGGTAACTTTCCCAAAAATATCACATGAAAAATTATCTATCATTCATGCATGGTTCAAACAATCAAATGCATTCTTTTGCAATCTTTCAAAACATCAACTGTAAACAGTGTTTAAAAGGAAAACAGTTTAATAAGTAATTCTTTCCATTGTTCCAATTCTTAAAAAGTCATAAAATCAATATTTTAATTGAGTCATTTAAATAATCAATAAAGTTTTCTAAATGAAGGTGTAACTCCAGTATGTTGAATATTACATATTAAAAACAAAAATTAAAAGAGTACACGTTCAATTGTTCATGCTCTCATTTAATTTAAGTTGTTTCAAAAATCATTCTGATTGTTTTCAAAAATAGATCAAAACTCAAGTTAAAACATTTTATTTCCAATTTATCCTATTTTTAGTGTTTAAATAACAATCATTTATCAAGTTAAACTTAACTATTTTAAAAGTCTCAGTTTTGACAGTTTTCAAGAAAACGTGGTTTGCAAGTTTTAGTAATTCTCTATTCACAATTTGTGTTAAAATTCGAAACTAAAGTTCTGTTTTATATTTTTCTATCAACAATCTTTATTTTCTGTTAGCATAATTTAACTATTTTATGTTCTTGAACATTTCATTTTTCTTAAAAAAATAGTAAGACCATTTCCAGTTTTAATAGGTTATTCTAATTTTCAGTTTACTGTTTAAAGCATGATTTAAATCAAAATTATGAAAATTCTCAGCAAAGTAAACTAAATCAAGTTTTCGTTTCTGATCTCCTCTCAAATTTTGAAAAATAAAATACAATTTGATTTACTGAATCAAAGATTTTTATCTCATCGATTTTTACATTCAATCTATGTCTCTAATTTTGCCTAAGATTCTAGAATTAATACAGTCTATTCTGTTTTCTATTTAAATAAATTTGCAAGAATACTTTTAACAATCATAGTTTTAAATCTCTCTCTTTCCTAATTTTTATCCATCAAGATCTTATTTTCTTTCTAATGTTCACTTCTAGAATTTATTGGAGATGGAATTGAGAATCTAATTTAAAATTTGAATAACAAATTCCTACCTAGTAAAATTAATTTATGGAGTTGGTTATTCTGTAGGTGTGCTGATCCTCCTTTCTAACTCTGTCTTTGTTGTCTTTATGCCTGTCAGACACTCTCTTTTCAATTCTTTCGTGGCTGCTGTTGCATTCTCTCTGCCTTTTCTCCTCTAAACTTTTCTGCTGGTATGTAGGTGAGAGGGAGCTAAAGTCTGGAGTGGTGAGGGATGTGCATGCCTTTTTAACCTATGCATTCCCTGCTATCTCCTCCTTGTTGTAGGTTGTGCGCAATCCTCAACAAGTCACGTGCCTTTCTTGTCTCCCTGGGCACGTAGGGTGAAGGGAATCTCTCCCTGGTTGATGCGTGCGAGAGAGGGATGAAAGAGGAAGTGGGGAGGGTTGTGCATGCCTATCCTAGGCCGCACACTCTTCCTTTGTCTACTGCGAATGGAGAATGGGAGGAGGTGTGGGTGGACAGTCCCTTCCTTGGCTTAATTTCCCCAAGATCAGAAAAATGGAAACAAATGTATTTGCCTTTCTAAATTTTGAATTTTCTGGGTAACCAAATTCTCTCTCTGTCTCCCCAATTTCAGATTTTTCATTTGATATTTATCTCCCTTATTTGATTCCATGCATTGATCAAAAAAAGAATTGAGATCCACAATTCCCTCGTTGATCTTCAGTTAACGAATTTAAACTCCGTGTTTCAGTTTTGAATGCCTTTTTTAATAAAATAGATATTTCATTTCTCAAGTTTAGCTGAAGTTCATATTTTGAATGCAAATTCAATTTTAAATTTGATTGGATGTTTGTTTCCTAAATATTTTCAATTTCACAATTTAACTAAGTTTAGATATTGATTCTATTTCAAAATATTGAAATCCATTAATTTCACAATTTCTAATTTAAATATTATTTTAAATTTAAAATCACTTTATTTAACTAAATTGAATCAAATTTTGAATTTAAATCTAGTGCATTTAAATTTCTAAATTTCTAATTTCTTATTTCCAAATAATAATAAAATATTCAAACAAGCAATCTATCTTTTTAATTTACATTAAATTTAATCAATTTAACAAAATCATCATTCAATCACATGCATTTTTGCAATTTTAGAGAAATCACACTAAAACTAAATTTTTCAATTCGCAAGCATGATATAAGCACAATACATTAAAATATAAATCTACGTGAGTGTGTGAGATCCCATCTATTTGTAAACGTCAATCGGCTAAACAACTCTACCTGATCGTTGTTCTCACCTTCAACCTCGTTCACCTATTTCCTGCGTTCACTTGCACTCGATTTATCATCAGTAATGACAAACCCCGAAATAAACATAAATACAATAATTGCATTTCAATTAAATTTCAACTTCATTTCATTTTAAATTTCAACTTAACCATCTTTAAATATTCATTAAATAATCTAAATTCGACATGATAAGTAATGTCTGCATTAATTAAGTGAAAAATCCATACGTGACACTAACTAATTCAATAGTGGTTCCTATTTACATACTTAAGTTTACTTAGGTACTTGGGAATCTTTCTAGAAGGTTGTTAGTTGTCATAAGATCTTATCTTATCTTTTGACATTTAATGATTGTCTCCTACATCATTTAATAATAGCTGTCCCATGACATAGGATTAAGACACTTTTCATGATCTTTTTTAATCCTGTGTCTCACTTGACTATGTTGGTGTTTCCAACCAATTGTCTAGTTTTTTCTAATGGTTATCTAGATCCTATACTCAAAAACCTTAGGCCAGCGGCCAATAAACAAGAGATAGATTTATATTTGTTCTTCGAGTTGTACTTTAGGCTCTACAAATCCAAGGTGGGTTCCCCTATACAAAATTTAATTTATAGCAATACTTACAAATACGTTTTAAATAAATTTTAGTCTTCATATTGAGATTGGAGAAATTTAACATTCTATTAGCTTTGTATTTCCTTAATAGTGTGGAATAAGAATGAAATAATAAAATGCAATAAAAGTAAATTTTAATTTGTTTATATTTGATCCTACTTAATTTTGAGCTCTATGAATCATTTTGTCCAGTGCCTTATCCATTGTAGATTCAAGAAGTGAAGTAAAACTCTCCAACAAATCAACTCTATGGATTCTTATAACCTCACTGCATTACAATGAAAAACCAAAAAAGAGACAATACCATTACTCTACTGACAAATCCTTATTATAATGCATAATCTTTAATGATTAAATTGAAAGAAAATTTAATCCATTCCTTTAATTGAAGCCAACAATTTATACATTCATAACAACAAATGTGATATAAAAATCAAGATAAATCGTTGATTATATTGATTCAAAAGAGGATGTATTACAACATGGAGATAGTAATAGATTGAAATTCAAATTTAGAATAATACGAGTGTTTGAGTCATCTATTGTTATTATAGAGAAAAATTATTGGAGATTGTTGATATGTGGTTTTCATTGATGTCAACACTATTGGCATTAATGTCTTTTAGGCTGTATATGTCGAGGATATTGAGAAAATTGTAATAAAATAAGTTTCTGGTTGTCATTGATGCAGTGAAGTTCAATATGATGGCTAGCTTATTATATTGATGATAAGGAGTTGCAGATTAAAGGGTTTTTTGAAAAGTATATCTAGTTTATCCACCTAATTTTTTAGAGGTTTGCATGAATATTTGATCAAGTTATGTGTATCGGTGTTTTGACAGTTGTTTTGTTGTTGTAGCTAGTGTTCCTGAAAGAAGATGATGCGATTCTAGTAATTTGAGTTGTTGCGGATGCTTCTGTGGTTATTCATGATGCTTGTGGATATTTTTCTATATCATACTTTATCTATTTTGTTGGTTCACATCGATTTTTGTGCTCACGATTAGTGATTTTCTTTTGAGAGTTCATATTTTTCATGATCATGGTCAACAAGGTGATTGTAGCGTGTTGTGGATCTTCGAGGCTAATTGTTTAAGGTGTTTTATATTTGAGACATGTTGTTTTGCATCCTTGCTATTTTTTGGTTGACATTATTTGATTTGCATTGATAAATTGTTTATTAATTTGGGCCGACAGTTTGTACAAATTTCATATTTTGTTGGGTCAACATGTAGCTGATGTTATCCTTAGTTTTGGATATATATGATTGATTGTTTATAGCATTTGATGCATGGTGTGAAGTGGAGACAGATATGTGCGAGTGCTGTGTGTGAATAATGTTCTAATCTTTCAAAGGAAGAAGTAAAGTGTGAAGAAGAGTGAGCAGAAGGAAGTGTTCATGTGCTTAATAGAAACTATAATAAGGCATTAGTAGATGCTATTTTTTCAGTTCAAATCTTTGGGTGTAATCTAAATGTGATTGTAAGACAATGTGTCTTCCTTTGGGTAGTAAGCCTTTTATATTTGAGCAGTGAGCTCTAGGCAGTGTGCCTGAATGCATGTGCATTCCCCATTTGTAATAATTTTAATAGAGTATAATCTAGTGGATTAACCTTCACTGTGGTTTTTCCCCTAACAGGGTTTCCACACAAAAATCTTGGTGTTATGTGTGTTTTCGATGTGGTGATGGTTTATGATTTCATGTTTATTTATCAGATCTAAGATTAAGTTTAATAAGTATAATTTATGTGACAAATGATTCACCCCCCATCTCAATTGTCTACCCTTGTGTTGCCAACAATTGGTATCAGAGCAGGTTCCTCTGGAGAAGCTTGATCGCTTAAGGTGATCCAAGATGGCAACATATAAGAAGGATAGTTCAAGATTTGATGGAACAAATTATTCTTTGTGGAAGACTCAAATGGAGTGTCATCTAGGATCTGCATTGGTGAACCTTACTGGATGATTACAAAGAATAAATATATCATCCCACATAATGGTCCTTCTACTGCAGGTGAGATTAAGGAAGTCGAGTACAATATTAGGGCTAAGGAAGCATTGGTGAGTGCTCTAATTGATTCTAAAATGACAAATGTAAAGGAGCTGAAGACTGCTTATGAGATTTGGAAAAAGTTGGAAACTTTGTATAAAGGTGATAACTATTTGAAGATTGCTAAGTTGTAGAGCCTGAAAGGGAAATATGAAACATTGAGAATGGGTGAAGATGAGAACATCACTTCTTTTATGCAGAGATTGAATGAACTTGTGTGTACTACTAGATGTGTTGGTGGAACATTGGAATCTAATCAAAGATTGTTGCTAAACTGCTCAGATCCTTGCCTGCTGCATACAAACACAAAGTCGTTGCTATTGAGGAGATCCGAACTGTGACAAATGTAACCAAATACATGTTGATTGGTAAGCTTGCTGCTTTTGAGTTAAGTGAGTTTGGTGAATCTCTTCGTAAGATAAAATCTACATTCAAAGCTACTATCGCCAAAAAAATATAAGCAGAGATATGATCCGAGAGAAATCTCTTCTGGAAAAATGTCCAAGTATGAGTAGGAAATGAGAGAGATTGAAGAAGATGAGAGAAAACTAGATGAGATTGAAGCACTTCTTGTCAAGAGGGTAGCTAACTTGGATAAGGTAAGTATAAAGTTAAATTCCCTCTTAAATGATTTTCTTGCAATAAGATAGGTCATTTTTCCTCAAGGTGTCCTGAAAGAGTTCCTAAGCCAAGATCTAACATGCCTAGATTCCAAAGAAAGTGTTATTTTGTTGTTGATGAAGGTGTGATAGATGATGAATCTGATAAAGGAAATGCAAGTGAGGATGAATGGGTATTTACTGCTATCAAGGAAAATAATCATGTACCTACTGATTCTACTAGTTGCATGAGTGTGGAGAAAGCTCTAGCTGCTAGAGTTGAAGAAAAAGATGAATGGGTGATTGACATTGGATGCTCTCATCACATGACAGGTCATAAAAGTAAATTTGTGAGCTTGGAAAAGTATGATGGTGGTGTTGCAAGATTTGGTGATGATAAAGTTGGTGTAATCCATGGAAGAGGATCCATTTCTTTTGATGGTAAGCATTATATTGATGATGTTCTATATGTGGAAGGTTTGAAGCATAATCTCTTTTAAGTGTTGGACAAATGGTTGAAAAGGGATATAATCTTCAATTCAAGGATGGAAAGTGTAGAATATTGGGGAGTTATGGAAATGTGATTGCATCTAGTACAAAAACAAAAGGTAATATCTTTCACCTAAGTAATACTAGTAAAACTTGTTTGATTGCTAAAGTTGATGAAAGTTGGTTGTGGCATTTGGAGATTGTGTCATGCAAAATTTGACAATATTATCAAGAAAATTTCTACTTAGGCAATGAGAGATTTTCCTAAGTTGTTAAAACCTACTAATACTATATGCAAGGAATGTCAATTAGGGAAGAAAACTAGAGTTTTATTCTGAAGAAAACAACATTGTTCAAATGAAGTGTTGGAGCTTGTGCATAATGACTTGTGTGCTCCTTCTAGAGTCAGAAGTCTACAAGGAGATAGGTATTTCATGTTACTTATTGATTATTATTCTAGATTGATGTGGGTTACTTTCTTAAGGGAAAAATATGAAGCTCTAGAGAAATTCAATATTTTTCAAGGCTATGGTTGAGATAGAGATAGGTCTGAAGATTAAATGTCTAAGATCAAATAGAGGTGGTGAATTCACTTCCATTGATTTTAATTCTTTCTATGAAGAGCATGGGATAAAGAGACAATTATTTGCCCCATGGACCCCTCAACAAAATGGAGTTGTGGAAAGGAAGAGTATGAAAATTCAAGAAGCTGCTAGGACTATGATGCTGGAAGGAAATGATCCTCATATCTACTAGAGAGAAGTTGTGAGTATTGTCGTTTATACTCTCAATCGGGTACATGTCAAAGGTGATACTGGTAAGACTCCTTATGAGCTATGGTTTGGTCATAAGCCTACTATTAGATACTTCAAAATCTTTGGGAGTATTTTACAATTCTTCTCCTAGTTTGAACACCTTTGTTCTTATCACCTATAATCTTATATTTTGAATGATTTAGTCTTACATACCTTGGAGTCTTAGGTTCTTGAACTTCAGGCTCTTGTGATCGTACTTCTACACTTTCACTAGTTTCTTCCTCTTGATTTTCCTGATTTAGAGTCTGATATTTCTTTCCTTTATCAGTACTATTATTCCAGTCATTTGAATCATATCTACAAGTTTTGGATGGTCTAAATGTGTCTTCATCAACCTTTACATTAGTGCTTTCAATTACTTTCCTTAATCTCTTATTGTAGAACCACTAAGCTTTACTTTTAGTAGAATAACCAAGAAAGATTCCTTCATCACTTAAAGCATCAAACTTTCCTATATCCTCAAAGACTGAGCCTAATAATGTCAATGAAGCATGCACAAATGAACATTGGGTGGAAGAAATGAAAGAATAACTATTGCAAATTGAGAAAAATGATACATGGATTCTTGTTCCTAGACCTAAGGACAAAAATGAAATTGGAACTAAATGGCTCTTTCGAAAAACAAACTGAATGAGCAAGGTGGAGTTGTTAGAAACAAAGAAAGACTGGTGTGTAAAGGATATTCTCAGATGGAAGGAATTGAATTTGAAGAAAAATTTGCTCCCGTTGCTAGGATTGAAGCTGTGAGACTATTTCTTGCTTATGTTGCTTACAAAAACTTCAAGGTTTATCAAATGGATGTCAAGTCAACATTTCTAAATGGTGAACTGGATGAAGAAGTGTATATTAAGCAACCTGATGGATTTCAATTGATTGATCAGGGAGATGTGGTTAGTCAGTTGAAGAAAGAATTGTATGAACTTAAGCAAGCCCCAAGAGCATGGTATGCTAGATTGGACAAGTATTTGTTGAAGCTTGGATTTAATAAAGGTACTGTTGATAGTAACTTTTATTTCAAGATTGATCATGATAAAGATTTGATTGTTGAAGTCTATGTTGATGATATCATTTTTGGAGGAGATGATAGTTTGTTCATGAATTTTTCTTATGAGATGCAAAGTGAGTTTGAGATGTCTATGATTGGAGAAATTAAAATCTTTTTGGGATTGAAAATTTCTTAGCTAGATAAAGAGATCTTTATATCTCAATCCAAGTATGTGAAAGAATTGCTAAAGAAGTTTGGTATGGAAGATTCAAATGTAGTTGGTACACCTATGTCAACCGGATGTAAGTTGACACAAGATGATGACTCTCCTAAAACAAATCAGACTACATATAGATCCATGATTGGTGGATTTCTCTATTTGACTCAAACTAGACCCGATATCATGAATGTCGTATGCATTGTTGCAAGATTTCAAGTTGATCCTAAGGAATCTCAGTTGACAGATTTGAAAAGGATTTTTAGGTACTTGAAGGGGAAAGTTGATTTTGGCCTATGGTATCCTAAAGAAGATGACCTTACTTTGAGTGCTTTTACTGATGTCGATTGGGTACGAGATGTGGATGATAGAAAGAGTACTAGTGGTAGTGTATTTTTCTTGGGAAATAAGCTAATTTCATGAATAAGTAAGAAGCAAAATGCCATTTCCTTATCTATTGCAGAGGTACAATACATTGATGTTGCTAACAATTGTACTCAAGTATTATGGATGAAGCAAATGTTGAAAGATATCAGAGTTGTGTATGATGAACCTATTTCTATATTCTATGACAATTCAAGTGCAATTAACATTTCTAAGAATTTGGTGTTGCATTCAAAAACCAAGCATATATGTATCAAGTTTAGCTTTTTGAGAGAGAAGGTGAGTGAAAAGGAAGTCAAATTGGAGTATGTGCCTACTAAGGAACATATTGTAGATATCTTTACCAGGCCCTTTCCTAAGGATACTTTTGAGTATCTCAAAGGGAAGCTAGGGGTGATTACCCCTCCTAATTAGAATTAAGATGCAATGAATTGCATCAGTTTGTACATTTCACAGTCATATCTTGTGATCCAGATTGTTGTTGTGGTGGCTACTATTGAGGGGGAGTATTCAAATGTTTAGATATGTGGTTCAGAGCTTGTGTGGAGAAATATAATGTGTACCTTTGTCATTGATGTCAAAGGGGGAGAAGAGTCATGTGAAAATATGCGAAATAATTAAGGAGAAAAGAGTCAAAACCTAAGCCAGAGAAAGTGTTAAGAGAAAGTATCATTGATGGTGTTTTTCACATCATGTGTTGCCATCAATGCCAAAGGGGGAAGTTTTTTTTAATTTTTGATATGTGGTTTTCATTGATGTCAACACTATTAGCATTAATGTCTTTAAGGCTATATATGTCAAGGATATTGAGAAAATTGTAATAAAATAAGTTGTAGGTTGTCAATGATGTAGTGAAGTTCAGTATGATGGCTAGCTCAATATATTGAGGATAAGGAGTTGTGGATTAAAGGGTTTTTTGACAAGTATATCTAGTTTATCCACCTGAAGTTTCAAAGGTTCACATGAAGATTTGATCAAGTTATGATTATCGATGTTCCGACAGTTGTTCTGTTGTTGTAGCTCGTGTTCTTGAAAGAAGATGGTGTGATTCTAGTAATTTGAGTTGTTGTGGATGCTTCTGTGGTGATTCATGATGCTTGTGGATGTTTCTAGATTGTTCTCTATCTGTGTTGTTGGTTCACATTGATTGTTGTGCTCGTGATTGGTGATTTTATTTTGAGAGTTCATGTTTTTCATGATCATGGCTAGTAGGGTGATTGTAGCATGTTGTGGATCTTCTAGGCTAATTGTTTAAGGTGTTTTGTGTTTGAGACATGTTGTTTTGGGTCCTTGCTATGTTTTGGCTAACATTATTTGATTTGCATTGATAAATTGTTTATTAATTTGGGTCGATAGTTTGTACACATTTAATATTTTGTTGGGCTGACATGTAGTTGATGTTATCCTTAGTTGTGAATATATATGATCAATTTTTTATACCATTTGATGCATGGTGTGAAGTGGAGAGTGAGATGTGCAAGTGCTATATGCAAATAATGTTCTAACCTTTCAAAGGAAGAAGTAAAGTGTGAAGAAGAGTGAGCATAAGGAAGTGTTCATGTGCTTAACCGAAACTATAATCAGGCATTAGCAAATGTTACTTTCTCATTTCAAATCTTCGGGTGTAATCTGAATGTGACTATAAGACAGTGTGTCTTCCTTTGGGAATTAAGCCTTTTGTATTTGAGCAGTGAGCTCTAGGCACTGTGCCTGAATGCATGTGCATGCCCCATTTATAATACTCTTAAGAGAGTATAATCTTGTGGATTAACCTCCACCGTATTTTTTCCCCTAATAGGTTTTCCACACAAAAATCTTGGTGTTATGTGTGTTTCTAATGTGGTGATGGTTTATGATTTCATGTTTATTTATTAGATCTATGACAATTGATTCACCCCCCCTCTTAGTTGTCTTCCCGTGTGTTGCCAACAAAAATCACAACATTTCTTATTTGAACTTCAAAGGACTTGTACAAAACCATAATCCTATACAAAGACTACAAATCTAAGGAATTAATAGATTGAGAAATTAGAATCCTAAAATGAGGCTCAAAATTCCCTTTTATAGATACAAGGGAAGCAATAAGCAAAAAGCCTCATTCACTGAGCTTAAGTCACTAAAGACAAAATATTAGGTGGTGACACTATACAAAAGTTAAAAAGCATTTACAATTTATAGAGAGGCTGCTAAAAGGGTTGTTGAAGGCATCTAGGGTAGTTATTCTATCATGTAGATCTAATTTCCTTCTAAAATGCTCTCTACGGGTGATAGGGCATCTCTGACATGTCCATGTATAGCAGTTATGTTTGGTTGGTGGGATTTTAATGAAACACAACTCAAATGTCTCACATTGTTCCTTTCTTTATCACCATCACTGCTATGTTGATATGTCTTAGTATAGTACCAATTGATTTGGGGAACTACTTCATTCTAACTATACTTTTTAAAATTGAAAAATAGTCATTTCTTGACCCAATATTTGACAACTTAAGCTCAAAATGCTGTCAACAAAATAGGATATCAAAATAATATTTACAATCTTGGAAAGTGATCATATTTCTCATCCCATGCTTGGTATGATCTCTCTGATTTTCATTGGAGTGCAAGGATCAAATAAATATTATACATGTTGCAAGTTTATCTAGAGAAAATTGAATTGGTCTTCTTTTCAAAAGCATCCAAAATCTGATTTGTATCAATCAACTTGTCCACATGAGTTTTAAGGAGCTCTATGCTAGCCTTATTATCATCACAAATGAAAAATGACAAAGTAGGGGTTAGTGCCTTGAACTGCGACTTCAACTCAAGGAGTTCCTTTATCTCCCCATTCTCCTTTTTAATATAAGGCACAATTCTTACTTCTATACTTTCAAAATGATTTAGCGTTGTTCTAGACTTCTCAGTTAATTGATCCATATATTCTTGCATTTATTTTGTTGTCTTCGCCATATTATAGACAGGCAAAATGTTTGAGGGTGGACTAGACTCATGTACAAATAACTTATACATTCATCGCAAAGTTGTTATCCTAGGGACCCACTTATTCATAATATCCCTAGCGCGCTCCTTATCTCTAGCCACCCTTTCAATTACTTTTACAAGGTTGGAATAATCTGTATAAAAAATTTCCAATCTTTTCCAAAATTTGGACATTAAGTGTTCCAAATTTTAGAAATAATTGTAGGATCATGATGAGCCAAATAGGACCCTTAAGTGGTAATGAAAATAAAAAGAAACTTCACATAAGAATTTGAATAGGTTACTAACATAATTTTGAAAATATGTAGGAGAAAAATTATAGCAAATTGAATTTAGTTTGTAAGCTACTAGGCCTTTTTTGGAAAAAAAGAAGGTAATTTGATTTGGTGAAAATTTGAGATTTCAATGTAGTAGTATATTAAAATTTGGAAAAAATAAAAAAAACAAGTGTTTGCTCGGCCACCCTAATGATGAGAAAAATAAATACATTTTTTCGAATCTTTCAATATAAGTAGAGGATACATGCCTAAATGTGACACATATTATTTTTGTAATATTTTTGCAAGTAAATAATTAGTTATGAATTTTCTAGTAGGAATTATTAAAAATATTAAAAACCATTTGTTTGAACACCCTAACTTGGTCAAAAAAATGAAATTCATTTTCTTGAATTATAGTTTGTGAAGCATAGTATGTGACACATCTTTTGGATTCAAAAAATGTATAACCATTTAAAAGTTATAGATTTTTTTCAATCAACCTTCTAATCATGACTTTACACATAGTGTATGTAGAAAATCAATAATAATTATCTATTAAATTCAAAATAAAGCATATCTTATATTGGTAGAATGTTGACAAATTTTTAAATAAAACCTTTTCATTTCATCAAATTCAGAAGAAAAAATGTCGTCAAAATAAAGGCTACAGCTCGAAAAACCAAATTTTGCAACCCCTATAAACATGTTAGGGATGTTTACTTTTCAAGTTGGACAACCCCAAGCCAAATCCCAAAGTAATATTGAGGCAAAACAAATATCCATTTTTTAAAGTTAAAAGTGGATATCCGATTATTAAAGAAATGGTTATCTATTTTTACTTTCAAGAAATGAATATCCATTTCTTAAAGTTAAGAAGTAGACATATGTTTCTTTTAATTAGAAATATTAAAATATATAAATATCACTATAGATTTAAATTTAACATGTGTTATAATATTAATATTAGTATAAATATTGTAATTAATCAAGGAAAAAATGGTGTAAGTGGGAGCAAGAGTAGAGTAGGCATTAGGAGTTGCAGGATAGGAATTTTATGGTACTTGTGATGTTGAGCAAGGAGTGAATAACAAGATTCATGGAAGGGAAATAGGTGAAAACAACAATCCTCAGAGTTGGGCTCAGGATGTAGAAGAGGAGATTGCACTAGATCAAATAGAAAATCATGCGACCAATGAGCCATGGTAGCAACACAAGGATTGGACCGGTTTGAGTCAAAGGAGGAGGCCTAATGGTGGCATGGTTGGAGGGGGAAGCAGAGGTACGACAACCCTATCATGCCCCCACCCCCAATTTCAGAAATCATGGTCTTTGGTACAAAAACAACAATAGGTTCAAAGGTGGTATAGGTGAAAATTCTGGCAACCAAAACCATATATGGCCCGACATAATCACGAAAAGATTCCAAGAATATGGGAAAAGACACAAAGCACAAGATTTTCAGCAAGGGGGTCATTCGGCGAAGGATTTAATAATGGCTAAGCGGATGGTGGTAGGATGGAAAAAGGCCTTATGAGAATAATGGTAATATGTTCAAACAAGCTACAAGTCAAGATGGACTGACTTGAGCAATTGGGGCTTCTGGTTAGGTGTTTTGGCATGAACCTCAACTGGGATAGCCTGATTAGGTGGTGACATAGAAAATGGGGGGAAGATATAATGTTCAAAGCTTTAGTGAATGGGTATTTTGTGGTGATTGATTGGATTCTAATGGTATGAACACCTATGTGAGATTGTGTGTTGAAAACAATCCTAGCAATCAACATTGGCAAGAGATTTATTTTTTTATGGATTGGGGAAATTGGGTGCAATCACTAACATTGGATCTCTATCCCAACAAAACTTTGGTTAGGACATTTGGTTGGCGTCAAAATTCCTCCTCTAAAAAATAGAGGGAATCACCTCATTCTCTAAATTTGGGTGGCTTGATTGGCTCTACTAAGGAAGAATCAGTAAAGATGTCAGGGAATCTGGCTTAGGATGATCTGGTGGTGGAGCCCGAAAAAACTAATAAGATGAAGATCACTCTAGTAACCCAAGGGACTTGGGAGATCAATGAAGGGAGCTTAAGGGTATGTGTAAGATCATGATGGGCCAAAATGTGGCAATATGTAGGTGATATGATGGCCCATGTGGCTGACGACTTTATTTTACACAAAATTGATGAAACGAAAATGGTTTTTAGAGGATATTCTCAGCTTTCCACCAATATAAATTATGCTTTACTTTGAATTTAATAAATAATTATTATTTATTTTCTATTTGAATTATGAATAAATTTCTGATTGATAGGATGATTGAAAAACATCTATAGCTTTCAAATGGTATCAAATTTTTTGAATTTGAAACATGAGTCACATTCTATGCTTTGAATACTATAGGATTAAAAAAGAAGAATTGAATTTCATGAAGTTTTGACCAAGTTAAGGTGGTCAAACATACAAATTTTTTTATATATTTTAAAAGTTGTAATAAAAAAATTATAATTAAACATTTACTTGGAAAATAATTACAATAAAATATGCATCACATCGGGACATGAGTCTTCTACTTATATATAAAATATTATAAAAAAATATTATCATTTTATTATGGTTAGGGTGGTCAGAAACTAACCTACTTCTTATTTTTTCCCTGAAATTTAAGTACTGCTGCATTGAAATTTCAAATTTTCACCAAATAGATTTAAAAAAAAAACCTAGTAGTTTAGAAACTAAATTCAATTTTCTACAAATTCTATTCTTACATATTTTTTAAATAATATAGATAGATTATTCAAATTTTTACATCAAGTTGGCTAACTCTGATTTTCTGAATTTTCATTGCCACGGGAGGATCTGTTTTTTCCATGATGATCCTGCACATACCCTTAATCAGAAAGTCTTGGATGCCATAAAATTTATTGGGAATAAGATCAGAGAAGAAGATCTCAATTCCCTCATTGAGGTAGGGAATGAGCTAGTTGAGCTAGCAAAATCATCCAAGAGTGGCTCAATCAATATTGAAGTGGAGGAAATGTTTGAAGATTGGATTGATAGCCCAAATATTAAAAATGTTGTAGGCCAAAATGATGTTGAGGTGGAACAAAATTCATGCAAGAGACAAAGGGTTTCACAGCTAGATCAAGTTGAATCTAGCAAACTGGGTATTGGTCAGAAGGACACATTCAAATCATCTCTTGATTGCAGAGAGTGAAAAAGGAGGGAGAGAATTCCAAATCAGGAGAAACTGAAATGGGATGGGGAAGCCAATGACTAGCTAAAGATCAATTAAATGCTAAAATTAGGGGGAAGAGTGAGGCCCTTCCTAAATAACCATGAAGATCTTATAAAGAATTGGTGGTTAGAGATTAAACCTGGTGATTCAAAGGTGTTTAATATTGCCGCAAAGTTGAAGGTGGTCAAACAAAATATAAAAGTATGGAATAAGGAATTTTTTAAGAACATATTTGTAGAGAAAATAAAAATAGAGGAGGATCTAAAGTTTCTTTTAGAGAATTTAGTATTCAATGGAATGGAAAATCATTACTTTCTAGAATAAAAATAATTGTTAAACAAATTAAATGACCTCTTGGCCAAATAAGAGATATTCTAGAGGCAAGAATATAGAGAATTATGGCTTAATGCAGGGGACAAAAATATGAATTTTTTTCATAACTCCAAACTTCGAAGGGAGATTAATAGGATTTCAAGAATCAAAATAGCTAATGGTAGAGTTCTTAATGAGATTGAAGAGGCTAAGGCTTCCACAGTGGACTACTTCCACAATTTTTTGAATGATTGGACTCATTCTAAGTTGGGTGCACAACAAGATCTCATTGGTTGCATTTTGAGGCTTGTCTCCAAAGCTCAAAATGACATATTAAACAACAAATTCACTGAACAAGAAGTTAAAGAGGTACTTTTTTAGCTTCATCCTAATAAATCCCTTGGGTTGGATGGATTTCGTGCGGTCTTTTCTCAGATTTGTTGGGACATCATTGGCATGGATGTGATTGACGCCATTGAAGACTCCAAGAATTTTGGTCAGGTGTTTAAGGAAATCAACAACACTTTCATCACTCTAATCTCAAAGAAGGATAAAATTGAGTCACTTGAGGAATACAAGGCCATTTCTCTTTGCAACACCATTTACAAGATCATGGAAAAAGTAGTGGTTAACAGGATTAAAAATATTTTACCAAACATCATCTCTAAAGAACAAATAGGTTTTGTGCCAGGAAGATCGATCTTCGATGGTTTCATTATTTCCCAAGAATCCATCCATTCCATTCAAAAAACAAGGAAACATGCAATGTTAATCAAGTTAGACATTAGAAAGGCTTATGATATAGTGAATTAGTGGTTCTTATTCAAAGTGTTGGAAGCTTTTGGATTTTGTAGGAGCTGGTTGGATTAGATTTTTGGTTGGATAACATGTCCCAAATACTCTATCTTATTAACTGGTTCTCTTGAAGGTTTCTTTAATGCATCCCGTGGCTTGCATCAAGGGGATCCTCTCTCCCTCTTTCTATTCATCATTATGGTTGAGGCCCTTGGTAGATTGATCTCTAATGCCTGGCATTGTAGGAAGGTGTCGAGATTGTAGGTTACTAGTGGGTTACCTAAGGTCACTCATCAACAATTCACTGATGACACGATTTTGTTTGGAATGGTGATGGAAAGAGAGGCTAGGAGGAGTTTCAAAGAGATTTTGGTGTAAGTGCATGGAGATGGGTAGCAATTTTGTGGCCACTTTTTTTTTTTTTTGAAAACTCATAACGCGAGCATGTTATAACGTGCTCACGTTATGGCTTGGTGTGCTGAGCCTGAGGCTTGGCCACCAAAATCCCATAACATGAGTGTGTTATAATGCACTCGCATTATGTCATGTTAAAAGAAAAAAAAAAGAATCGAATTTTATTTTCATTTGTGACTGGTTTTTTGTTGTCGTATGCGGCCAAAAACCTGAGAATTTTGTGCTCGTGTTCTAGGAGGTGCTTTTTCCAAAAAATTTCATCAATGGTTTTTGATTCATTGCTAGGATGCCACCACGTCGACGAGGAGGTGAAAGAGGTAAGGATTGTTTGTTTGTTTTTTTGAATTTGTTAGTTTTAGGTTGTATTTGATATTTATATTTTGAAATTGTAGATGTTAATCAACCTGAAAACCCTCCTCAAAATCCATAGCAAGAACAAAATCCTCAAAAAAAAAATCCTCAACCACAACAACAACCTCCTCCACCAATCCCTTAATACCCTCCTGACACTCTACAAAATTTAATGGGTGAAATTGAGAAAAATAGAAAACAAATTGAGGATTTAATCGGGAGGTTGAACAATCCGAATGGTTCAACTGCAGAAAGAATGACATTGGCAACTTCATTGCAAGATATGTTAAAAAATGTAGATTCAATCATCAAACAATTGTCCAGTTGGCAAGATAGGATGCAGGCGGCTAGGGATTTTTATCAAGATAAATTATCATATAAAGATGTAAAAAATTTAAAAATTACAAAATTAGATTTGTGTGCATTATTCACTGACCCACGGTCAAATGGAAATCTCTCCCTCAATGCGAAGAGTTTTCCTATTCATTGGTGCAACCACCAAGAGATTACAATTTTTTTGGGGATAGGTGGTACATGGTTTTTGATGACCCACCATGCAACAATTGTGAAGTCCCAAAGTATTTTCTAAGGAAAGTATACGTTGAATTCATCTTGAACAAATTCCTAAATTATTTTGATATGAGGGACTTCCAGGGGAGAGGTGGGGAATCGAAACAAGATAGACCCAGTGCATAGCTAGATCCTAGGCGACAAGCGAGACAACCTCTTCCTAGGCCGCCTCATGAGCACATCGTCATCCCTTCCATCGTGAAAGAGAGTGCCGACATATAAACTCTGCAGACCATCAACTCTTTGATACAAATTGTCATCCAACATGTTAGCCCTCTTGTACAATGCCATCCAAGGGAGTCTTTGATAGGTGGGCTTTGATCCCATGTGTGTCAATCTTGTAGGGAAACTTGTTCATATGACCCCACCGACACTCAGGAGGCTACTGTGCATGATTCGTTTGTAGCTATGGAGATAGAGAGGGCAGCTGACATTTTGCATGGCACGTATGGCATTGATAGTCAGGTAAAAGTTAGCATGTTCATTGAATTTAATTTATTAAATTTCAATTTTGAAATGCAAGATTAACTAATTTAGTTTTATGATTTTAATAAACTTGTAGGGTCATAGTGTTGATACTGGATACACTGGCCCTACATCTACTTATTTCTATAGTACACCTATCAGTTGGGTATGTAACTAGTAAACAATTATAAATTTATTACACGTTAATAACATTGTTTTATGAATGGTATTTTAATATTTAATTTTGGATGTTGGATAGGCTAATATTGGAGGTTTCAAGGGAACACCTCTCGATGCCAGTGGATTTAGTCAAACCTTCACACAAGTACTAGAACAAATATTTTAACTAATGAATTGTACTTAATAGATAGTTTGTGTAGTTTATATTCATATCGTTGATTGCATTGCATTACACATCAATCAAACTCAAAGAATTAATTCACATTCCATAACTAATAACTAGATGTTGATAGATGAAAAAATTTCAACTATAATATAGTTGATTAGAAAGTCAACATAAGTAGTGATGCAATTACTTCACATAGCATAAGTAATAAGTCTAGGAGTAGATTCCAATTGCATTTGCTTGTGCCATTCCATGAGACCACATTTTACTAAGGAATCTTTTCAAATAGTTCATTGCCTTGTCTATGTTCCAAACTGGGCACCCATTATGGCCTCCTCTCATAGATCTAAAACTCACTTACAACTCTTTTGGAGCAACTGTCCCAAATTTGGATTTTAGCGCTGAATTAGGCCACAATTAGGCCTCTTTTTCAAAGAGACACCTATCCAAACACACAACCAACACTTGAAACCTCCAAACAGTCAAAAGAAAGCCAAGAAAACGTTAGATTATTCAACTTTTAGGTCTCCTCTCGCTCATTTAGACCCCTTTTCATAAAACCCTCACTTTCCTTGCAATCAAATAAGGCTTATTGAAACTATTATGCCCTGACCTATCAAAAGCTTATAATCACTTCAATTGGGCTTATTTATGCCTGTACATGCTCATTCCATCCTCAAATAGTACTACGCCAAAGACCTACATACACTTCCTTCACAAAATCACTCTTTTTCACTAGTTTTCACCCTCTTTCACCTAGGGTTTCTCACTTATTCACTTCTATGACCACTTACAACCTCTCAGATCTTCTAAAAACTCTCTAATTCACCTTCTCTCATATTTTTTAGGGGATTTTATCCACTTCTAAACCCCTGTCCTCTTTTCACTCACTCTAGCCTTGTTTAAAAGGCACCAAAACTGGTTTTTTACTAGGGCAGCGAGGAGAACTCACACAAAACTTCACCAAACCAATTCCTTACATTCTACACCTAATCCAAATTTATATAGGTCCATTCCACCAAGAAAAAGTTGCTACAAAAAGGTGGAATGTACTTTTTAGTTCATTTGGGCAATCAAACCCTTGGCCCCTGTTTTCTTATCGCCTAGAGAAATCAGGCCAACAAAAGCTTGAAACTCAATATCAAATGCTCAAATTAGTTTTAAATTGATGCCAAAACCTAACTCCTTTAATTCACACATTAGAAATACACTACCACCTACACAAAACCGTACACTGGCAGATGATGGAGGAAAACATCATAGGTAAGAATATAACAATGATATTTTATTATTTTTCTCCTTCAAAATGCTTCAACAACAACTAACAATGAGTTAGAGTAATTGGGTATTTACTTTATTAATTAAACAATATTTGTTTAATTATGTAAATTTCCCTTTTACCTCTTTTCACTTAAGCTAACATTAGGTGCATAATAATTAATTACTTTATTAATTATTATTGTGTAAGCCTAGGGTTTTCATCTATATATGGTTGAAAACTCTCTTTTGTATCATTATTCATTTTACATTTTAGGTGAATACATTGCTCCACATTCTTGAGCATTTCCTTTGTTGCTTCTCTTTGCTTCTCCTTGTAATAGGTTATTTGCTTGCAGAGATCTTTGGGCTTCTGTGGTGTTGTATCTTCTCAACTCCAACATGGTATCAGAGCTTTAGATTTGCAGCTGCTTGTTCTTGTTTTGAGATATTTGCATTGGAAGCAAATCTAGGGTTCTAAGGTTTCTTCTTGTGGATTCAGCATACTCTGAATTTTAGGTTCACTTTGGGCCCAAACGGACAGTGCCATTGGATTCGTAGCGCCCAAAAACCCCTAAATCGACTGTCAAATCATCGATTTTGGTTACAGTCAACCAAGGATGCAAATTTTTTTTAGGGTTTGGCCGTATGGCCCCCTCAACAAAAAAAATTGCAAAAAAAAGTAAAAAAAACAAAGGTTTTTTGGTTTTTTGTTTGCACGGCTTGTGCAAATTTTTTTCACCGCCTGGCGGCTACCACCGTGCTGCCCGTGTCCACCGCGCCGCCCTCGGCTATCCCCGGCTTTGCCCCCGCTCCGCCGGCTTGGTTGCACCCACCCCGCGCTCCGCTGGCTCCGTCCACCGGCCGCTCCACACGCTCCGCCTAGTTCCACGGTTCGCGCACCGCCCAACCACCGCTGCGCTCCCCGCGTCAACCGAGATCGTCGACCACGGGCTCGCCGACCCGAGTCAGCCCCTCCAGCCCCCACGGGCTTCAAACCCCACCGCTAAGGTCACATGAGGAACCAGGGGCTACGCGCCCAGCTCCTAGTTGCCTGCCCCCTAGTCATCCATATGGCCAGGGACTTTTTTTTTTAGCTCTCGAGGGTTGTGGGATTTTTTTTCTTTCCCCTTTTGAGTAGCTTGCGCTAAATCGAGCGTAGAATGGGCATTTTTTCTCGGATTTTCAAAAACAAGATATTGCCAGAAAGCTGGTTTCGGTGCCATTCTAGTGGTACTGGTAATTTTTCCTGATTTTGCAGTTTTACAGTATTTTTTGCCAATCAAATTCAGAACTTGGTTTTTTCACTCCAAGGGGCGTATCTTTTGCGTCCAAACTCCGTTTTCCACAAACGAGTAGGCTTTGGAAAGGTATTACAATGATCTTTCCAGATTTACAATCTATTTTAGCAGAATATTTACTAGGTATTTTTTATTCAGCTTTGTGTGTTTTTACACTTTGCTCAATTACTTGGTCATCTTGGCTCCTACATGGGGTTTGTTTGCGTTGGATGGGTTATGTTGATATGCTTTATCATTACTGAGATCATTAGTCTCTGAATTTTTTATTTGAAGAGTTATGATGGGTTTTTCTACTCACCCTTCAGTTGTTCTTCTGGAACGGGGTAATTATGAGTCATGGGCAAAGGGTATACTTACACATTGTAGGTGGCTTAATATTTTGCCTTATTTGTATGATCTCATACCTGAACCGATAACTTTAGAGGGCAGATTAGCATGGGATATTATTAGAAATCACATAGTAGGACTTATATTGTCTAGTGTTGATCATGACACTGTGTTGGTTATATCAGACATTGATTGTCCTCACCCACTTTGGACACGTCTTTGGGAGATCTATGGAGACCCTATTTTATCTCCATTCCTAGAGGATCCTGCTTCAGATTGTCTCTTACCCATTGCTTGGAGAGAAAATACACCCTTTGATCATGATACTTTAGAGGAGCTTGAGTATTCAGACACCCTTACATGTTCCGATGGATCAGAGGTTTGTCTCACAGTTCCTACTCTTTAGATTGAGACTTCATCAGCATCTCTTTTTGTTCTTGATTCAGTGTAGCAAGGAATCATACATCTTCCAGACATAGCTACTTTGGACTCTTATGTTGCAGACATATCTTTCTTGTTTGTTGAGTCCTATATTGCAGATTTGGAGGATTATTTTGAGGACATTCATCTCCTCTACCTTGACAGTCAGGTTATCACTATTCGCCCACCATTATCCATGCATTCAGAGGTTGCATTTTAGTATTCTCCACATCAATTTGGATTTGGCATTATTTGTTTCAATTCAGACAGTGAGACTCTTCAACATCCTATCATGGCACACATCTTGAGATAAATTGGTTCATCATTCTTCATAGGGTTTCTTCGACACAAGTCCATGGATTCATTTCTTCCCAAGGGGAGGAATATCATTTGCCACTTCAGGATCTCCTTTTGGATTCTACATCAGGCATCTACCATTGTGATAGGAGTTTCTTCATTGAGGGGGGGCCTTCTTCTCTCTTTCTATCTCTCCTATGGAGACCATTGTACATGTACTTATATGATAGAAGTTATCTATGGGAGGTATCATGTTATCCACCTCCTATCCTTCTTTCATTAGTGCATTGCATTCCTTCCTTGCATTCTATTTTGGGGTGGAGTTTTGTTCCCACTGGGTTTTCTCCTTTACCCCATTTCATTTAATTTGCATTGATTTTGTACATGGGTACCTGATTAGGCCTTGTTGCCGGGACCCATTGCTTTTGCTTTTAGTAGCTCTTCTAGGTTTTAGCTTTTCCCTAAGTCTAGCTTAAGGGGGGGTGTTGGAGTAATTGGGTATTTACTTTATTAATTAAACAATATTTGTTTAATTACGTAAAGTTCCCTTTTACCTCTTTTCACTTAAGCTAACATTAGGTGCATAATAATTAATTACTTTATTAATTATTATTGTGCAATCCTAGGGTTTTCCTTTTTTAGGGTTTTCATCTATATATGGTTGAAAACTATCTTTTGTATCATTATTCATTTTACATTTTAGGTGAATACATTGCTCCACATTCTTGAGCATTTCCTTTGTTGCTTCTCTTTGCTTCTCCTTGTAACAAGTTATTTGCTTGCAGAGATCTTTGGGCTTCTTTGGTGTTGTATCTTCTCAACTCCAACAAAAACCTAACTCCTTTAATTCACACATGAGAAATGCACTACCACCTGCACAAAACCGTACACTGGCAGATGATGGAGGAAAACATCATAAATAACAATATAACAATGACATTTTATTATTTTTCTCCTTCAAAATGCTTCAACAACAACTAACAATGATGAATCACATCTTTTAAACACTTAACCAATAATTTGAACTTCCTAAGTGCCTAATATTTCCACTACAACTACCTTGAATCTTCATATTTCTCCACTTGGCACCTTTTTGCATTTTTGCAACATTGATTGACAACTTTTGTTAAGATTCTGCAACTTTATAATTTATGCCTAAAATGACTACCAAAGACCATTAAAAACTCGAAAATGGCTATTTAAGCCTTATTACATCATGAAAATACCTATACAACCTCAATATACTAAATTTTCCTCATGGAGGCATGCTCTTGTAAAGGTGCACCTACACCACTTTTTCAAATAGCTCAACGCCTTTTCTATGCTACCACATTTTCCATACATGTCTACCAAATAGTTTGATCAAATAGTTCATTTCCTCACTGCTATGGCTAAAATCTTAAAAAAGGTGCTTTCCAAAAAACTATGGATGCTTGAAAAAAATCTATCAAAGCATAATAGTAAGCAATAACATAGACAAGGCAGTTAGTAGGTTGAAAAAATGCCTCAAAGAAATGCAGTCTCATGGTGATGGCATGCCATTCCATCACCATGAGACCACATTTCTTCGAGGAATTTCTTCAAACAACTAACCACTTTTTCTATGATACCACATTTTCCATACATGTGTGTATACATCTAAAATGATCACGGTAAATCAAACTTGTTAATTAATTAAATACGAATTATTTAATTAATATTCTAAGTCATCTACATGTAAATAAATTTAATTATTTATTTATATCATTCATTTTATAATTCTTCTAGTTTAATTAAATAAATAAGTTTATTTAATTATTGCTAGTTTCCTTAGTTAAATTAAATAAATTTCATAATTTATTTATTTAATTATCATTTTGTTTCTAAAGTTTGAATGTTTAAATTCGAACAATGAAATATTCCTCTAATTCATCCTTCACTTCACATTTAAATTAAATATTTTATATTTAATATCTTTTTCACCTTTCACTTAATTAAATATTGTAAATATTTAATTACGTACCTTTTTTTCACCTCTCACATAATTAAATATTAATTATTTAATTATGGAAGTTTCCAAAATACATGTCACATATAATTAAATAAATTTATTTATTTAATTAGTTTTTATCCTCAATTTTCAATTAATGAAAAGACAAAGAGCATGTTTATCTCTATTTTTTGAATGAAGATAGTTTCATGGGTTGAAAACATTCTCCATCTTTCTCTCAACCTTCCACCTTTCTCTCAACTTCCAGAATCTCACATCGTTCATCTTGATAGGTTTGAAACTCAACCGTTGATCTTTGCCAACTATATTCTTGCCTTCCGAAAATCTATAAATACAACCTTTTCGTGAGTAGATTGCATCCTAGATTTTATGCTTTGTTACTATAGTTGCATTCGAATCAGCATATCAACATTTTAGCAATATCATAGCATTTTAGTTCTTCAATTTCATAGCTTAAATCATTAGCAATGGACATGTATTTTCAATCAATCTTGTTCTCGTAAGTTGTCATTCTACAAGCTACTGCTTAAACCAACTGAGAGCCAATATCTTGAATCGAATCCTTGGAGATAAAGAACAATGGGATGAATTTGAAGGAGTTGCTCTTATTTAGAGTTTGCATTTGTATTTTCTAAATTAGTTTATTTCAATCTAATGTTTCATTGGTGTGTTAGTTTACTTCTAATTAGACCACATATTCTAACAACATATTTTTGGCGCCCACCGTGGGGCCTTGCCCTGTTTTTAATCTTTTTATCACAGGTTTTTCTGGTAGGTGATGGATCGAAGCCTCAGATTAGCGCATACGAGCTCTGTTTTGGCGCATTGGTGGCCTATTTTAGCGCATTGGTGGCCTGTTCTAGCGCATACACTAGTTCTTTTAGCACATTGGTGGCTTGTTTTAGTGCATTGTTGTTTGTTCATTTAGCGCATTGGTGACCTGTTTTAGTGCATACAGAGGTTGTAAAAATTAAATTTTGATTTCGACGCCATCTGCGAACATGATTTTTCAATTCGGTTTTAAAGTAAAATGAAGCAATCCTAGGATAGACATTTAAAATCTAGAATTATCAATCCTAGGATAGTCACCAAATTTTATTTTATGTTGGTTAAAATGAATCAAATGTTTGTTGTGAAGGAAAATCTTCACAGCATAGGAAATTGTCATTTGGATTTAAAATTGAACCATTTGTTTGTTGTGATTATTGGGTAATATCTATATGCTCTCCCCTTTACTGGGTGATCAGAACACTAGACTCACCTTTTTCAATTTATGCAATTCATGTTTTATTACATCCTTTGGAGGGCTTGTCGTAGTGGGAAAAAATACTCACCCTATGGGAATGACCTAAGTGGGAACTATTGGAACCATCAATTTCGACAAAAATTGAGGGTGCCTTGTCAAAAAAGTCTAAATACAACACTCAAAACTCAGTTAAAAAAGTGGCCTAAAGAGCACATTGTGAAAAATCATAATTTTGAATCTGGTCATTTTCATGCAATGCCATCTTGCAGGTGTGTCCATCTAACATATGTGAGTGTGCATATCAGTTTTCAGCTCCATATAGTCAAATCTGACAAAGCTTCAAAGCGACATGTTGAAGGGTTTTTGAGAAAATCTGATGTCAGAACAGTGAAGATTCTGTTAAAATGGTCAAATTTGAGAATAAATATCAAGCAACTGATAATATATCATGACAAATAAATTGGTGCTTCAAATTCTCCCCATCTCAATGTACACCCATGTAAATTTTCAAAGCATCAGGACATCGTTTGGTATTTTTCGAAAATTGAATCTGAATGGGTTGTACTCAGTTTGAAAACTGCACTTCCAGAATACTGCAAAAGGGTCAACTTTGGTGTTTTATATCTTGCAAAGGAAAAGGATTGAAGAAAAACCCAGTTGCCTATATGTTCATGTGAGCTAAATGAACCAAACCCTAGGGTGGTGGCTTCTAAAAATTAGATCTAGCATTTTTCCAAAAAAGACAAATTTGACGAATTTCAAGTGACTTTTGGCAGTGGCAGATTTCAGAAAATGTCAAATAGGCTACTTTGACTGTTGACAGTTTTCAATTTTGATAAGCTCATGCCAAATTGTTCTACAACCATGCTCTCCTATCATAGTTCAATATACTGGTGTATTTTTGTGGCCTTTGGAGATCGTTAGATCAATTTCCCACATCAATTTTGGAGGCTATTTTGATCATTTTAGTCACTGTGTGAAAATGTCAGAAATTAAATAATTACCCATTTCAGTGGATAAGGCATTTCATATTCTTGACAAACTAGCTATGAGAGATATTATCAGGACAATTCCAAAATTAAATCATAAAGGACTATGCAAGAAGAAAAAATATGGTTTCTTGAATCACAATCATGGCACATGACTTATGAAAATCAATAGAAAAGGGTAATCTTCAATGTTCCAGTGACAGTAATACAAGAATCATGACATGGAGTAAAAATCCTAGACAAAATCACAATATTTGTGATACAAAACACATTTGGTATCTATTTGAAATATCAAAATTATGCTACAAACAAGAATAGATGACAAAATTACATGCCCCAAAATGGCATGATTTTGTTACTAAACTCCCAACAAAAGGAATTCATAGCTACTGAACTTGCAAAGTATAGTGTAAAATAAAATTACAATGTCTTTTAGTTCAAGTTGAATGTACTTCATTCATTCTAAAAATGAGAAGGGATGGGCATGGAAAAGCCGTAGGAAGACACAATGGATTGGTCAGTTAGAAACGGATAATACTTGGAGCAATAGAGGGAGATTATTAGTTTATGATTTGTGTTTAGAGGCCGCACAACAATCAAATGATGTTATTTTTTCATTCATCACAAATTCAGGTCTAAGAGTTTCGTAGAGGAAAATTGAAGCAAAGTAATCTTGTGATTCCAAGCATTAGAGGACGATGGATGCAAATCTGGCAATCATTAAGTACAAAAAGATAGAAGAATTTTAGGTCAGGTTCAAGCACGATGGATAGTATCTTTTCATTGTTGGATATGTTCTGCCAGAGAATTCTGCTACAAAGGAAATTACACAAGAAATTTTAGATTTAACTCCTGCACGAGTTAATGGCTCAATTGTGTCCAACTCTGAATTGCAACTATACAGTGACTACCCGAGGAGGAATCAATTCATAATATCTTCATTGCATCTTTAGATCATTGTATAAAGTAGCCGTGAATATTTATTAAGGCAACTTATTAGGCGTAATGTGGAAGCATACATGTGGCCACATTCTCAAATGTAGGAGATACAACCTGGTCTAATATATAGGCAAGCAAGGCAATGGGAAGCAGTTCAGGATCAAGCACCTGTACAGTCGGCACAGGATAAACTAGAATAATGAACTTGCGTCAACTGAAGCATCAAATCGGTGAAGTATTGCTTCTTGTGCTTGTAAATTGTTTGAGAACGATAAAGAATGCAGTAAGAGAGCATACCCCCATCACAAGCAATAAAGGCGAAAAACCCTAAAATACATCAGTGAGATTTGCATGATCGACGAGATTTTTTTTTAGTCACACCGATATCAGAAAGACAATTGATATCAGTGAAAGCATTTTGAAGCCCCTCGATGGAATAAAGTCCTACCGATAAGCCAACAACATGCCAATTTCATTGGTGAGACAATTGACATCGGCAGGAGTATTTTGAAGTTCCCTAATAGACTAAAGTCTCCCCGATACAAAGACATGCATCAATCTCTATTAAGGACACTATGATTTATCAGTGTATGTCATTGGTAAATCCCTAGATAGGGTAAAAGGATAAGTCACAATGGAAAACTAAAATAGTATTTTATTAAAAAGTTCGAAGGGGAATAATTCCATCTAAAAAAAATAAAAATTAAATAATGGGTGATTGTTACCAAAATGGGTAAAAATATAGGGGAAATACATGATAACATATTTTTACCAAGTGGGAGATAATGGAGAGTGTTTTAGCTCTTCACAGAGGAATTAAAAGACAATTTAATACCTCGTAAATGGGTTATTACTTTTATTCAAGAGATTTTCTATATCAGGTGAGGATGAGAAAATTAAATACAAAGTAAAATATTTTCACTAGGATGGGAAGCGTTTTCATGAAAGAAATCATGAAGAGGATAATTACCAAAATTATTTTTTTGCAAAAAATACAAAATGGAGATTAAAGTTAAATATTTAATTTGCTAATGGTAACTAATTAAATATTTTAAATGAATAGTTGCATCGAGAGGAAGGATTACATTGGACAGATTCTGTGAAGGGTTGTAACCTTAAAAAGGCAATGTATATATGTAAGATGAAATAAATCATCAAAAAAAAAGGATGATAGAATTATAATAGGACAGATCGTTGTAAGCATTATATTTTCAGAATGATATTCAAGGAGACTATGTTGCATGTATGAATTTCGAAGAAGATAATGAAAGACAGTTAATTTGGTGATTTCATCCTAGCATCAATTGTTTGTTGGTTTCTTGCGATCATTTGATTGTCTCCAATCCGATGTTTCTTGACTGTTTAAATTGAAGTATCAAGTATATATTCGATTTATCAGTACACATTTTTTGTTTCTGTGTGATTTGGTTTATTGGATCCTTTAAAAAATAATTAAAATTCCTTTCAATCAATTGCAGTAATATGGGAAAGTCATTTGGATTAGTAAGAAGAATCAAATAGTCGGATTTGATATTCTGCCTCAAGTAGGGTTTATCAATTACATTCTTG
Source organism: Sequoiadendron giganteum (assembly GCA_007115665.2). NCBI lineage: Eukaryota > Viridiplantae > Streptophyta > Pinopsida > Cupressales > Cupressaceae > Sequoiadendron > Sequoiadendron giganteum. The sequence continues at coordinate 274,256,690 of CM021108.1, read as the reverse complement.
CATGTTTATACCAGTTATAAACTCACAGTTATATGCCAAACAATTAGGGGACCTGCAAGATAGAAACCATTCATTAAAGGCTTTCATTTGACTCTATTACCCAATAAAGCACTGGTCTCCCTTATTTACATTACATTAGTTTTATCCATTTCATTTGACATCTCTTAATTGAACACATCAATTTACACCTTGATATTGCATATACAATTTATACCAAAGTAGGATCATATCTTTTCCACTATTAAATTGCCATTTGTGGATATTTAGATCAAGTAGGAAACATAATTCAAAATCTATGTTACTCATATAGGTACACCCGCCTAGGTTTGACATAGCCTTAAGATTAGAGGGTTCAACCATATTGGTTGGCCTTGTCAGTTGACCAAAAAATGTAGTGAGAGTGTGGCAACCTCTCCTGGTATATTCAACTAGTGTTTTTGAGACCCAACAAATTGGCGACTCTGTTGGGGAATTACTTAGGAAAATTTTCAGGCTTTCCATTTATAGAGTCAACAAAAATTTCACATTTTTTTTGGAGATTCTGTTGGGGGAAAACCAAAGCAATATCATAATCTATTTCATTTTCCTACTTTTGGAAAAGTAGGTGGTGACTCTATTTTGATTTGATATATAATGCATAGATATTGTGGAGCAGTAATATTTTGTCAAGATGGCAGAAGAACAAAGAAGACATCGGACAAGGAAAGAATTAGAAGAAATGAAACAACAAGTGTTATACTGGGAACAAAAAAACCTACAATTGAAACAACAAATGCTGCAATTGGGACTTGAATTAGACAATGAAGGTAATATGTACTATTCACAACAGAACACTTATACACCACAACCATTACCTCAAGTGAATCATCTTCCATTTTCTGAAAAAAGATCAATGATCTACCAAAACCCATATGGCCCTCCAAATTGTGTCTCAATTATTGATAAACCATTTAACTTTAGTAATATCCAAGGTTACCCAAATCCTTACCCCTGCGATGAGACAGAACTGTTTATGCAGATCCCTAAATTTTATGGAGAATGGAATGAATGAGCTTATGAGCATATGGAACAATTCTGGAATGTCATTGTCAACCTTCAAGTTTATCTAGAGGATATCATTATGAAATGTTTTTCAAGATCTATGAGGGATAGTGCAAGGGAATGGTTTAAAAATTTGCCTGTGCAAAGTATATCTTCGTGGGAGGATCTGAAAGAAATATTCTTGAGCTAGTATGAGGAAAAGGATGATGATCAAGAAGAAGATAATGATATTCATACTCAAAGCCAAGACTCCATTACAGAATCAGAATGTGGAGTTTCCCCCTTCGATTCATTTTTTGATATAAGGAGATATAAGGAAGAATCTACGAGGTCTTTATACAATAGGATGACAGATGTCTGTATGCAATTACCTCCTCACTGTAGGCCTACAAAGCCCCTTTTTGTTGCACAATTTCTAAGAGCATCGGAGCCTGAATCAACTTATTGGCCAGAGTCATCAAAGCAGCGTGCCTTGGATGCAACAAATAAATTTATTGATTCCATGCTTGGGACAATATACTAGGATACTGTCAATAATGAATCTAATAGTGACATCATGAATGATCAAACAATGCAGCCAATGGAGGATAAATGTGCAGTTGAAATTTCCAATGACAATTGTTCAGATTTGGAAGATGGTGATGATATGGGTGGTCAATCATACATATTGAACGAGGAATACAATGATGAATATGTCCTTGAAAATACACTTCATAAGGAATATATTGGTGATAAAGCAAGCAAAGGTGAACAAATTATGCCCTCATTCTCATATCAACACCATGGTAACACAATTGATGATGAAGAAGAATTAATGGAAGAAAGCTTTTATGAGGGCCAAGATGATGAAAATATAGAAGAGGTCAATAAAGAAGAAAATCCACTTGAAAAATAATACATGACATATTGATCTATGGCAGATAAACATGAAGACATGATTGATGAACAAAAGGATTGCCTACTTGAAAATGATTTTGAAATTTTCTTAAAACCAAAGTATGATCAAATAATAGAAGGATCTCAACAAACATCCTACCAAGTTGAAACAAAAGGGGATTTGATATCATGCCACAATGAAGATGAGTTTGAGGAAAATCACATGAATTTTGATTCACAACAAGGAGATAGTTTCAGCTCTAATGGAGATCAAGAAGATGGAGGAATAGTAGAAGATATGGAAACAGAGACATGTTCACTCAGCAGTGAGCAGGTTTCAGATTTGCTGACTCTTGAATACCAGAAATATGCACATGAAGATGATTCCAGAGTTTTGGTTCTAGCCTATATCTACTTTGACAATGAAGGTAATGTGTGCAATAATTCAAATGGTTCCATGTCCATCTCTCATAGTGATGAGGAGATCTTTGAAGCTGATCAAGAATCCATTTTTGTCCAAGATGAGGTATGTGACTCGAATATTTTTTGTTGAAAAAATAAAGATATTGATTTGCACATCATCAAGGATGAATATTCAACATTGATTGATTTGAGTATTTAAAAAGAAGACTATGTGGATCAAAAGTGCGTTTCAATACCAACTATTGATAGGGAAGAAATAAAAAGGAGCTCTTATTTGATTGTTTCAGGAAATGTTGATAAGAAAGAAATTTTTGATTTTCATGGAAAGCATTCAGATTTTCAGGTCCTAGTATAGCCGCAGGATCATTCAGTAACATATGATAATAAGCAAGATTGTGAGTGTTTCATTGGATGTGAATACACTATGTATCATGAAGGGGAGAAAAATTTATCATATGATGAACTGCATAAGGGTGAAAGGAATATGAGTCAAGTTGAATATAATGACTTTCTAACAATCTTCAATAACAGTTACATGGCAGATTACATAAAAATTCTCAGGAGGAATTCGATAAGATCACAACAAAATAAGGTGTATGATAGGAGAAGATAGTGGCATTCCTTTTTTGGTGGCCTTGTGCCATTAGTTGGGTGAGGTTTTTTCAAAGAAATGATATCATTTAATGACAGAAAAGAATTTCAATTTGCTGCTCAATAAATAAAATCTTGGTCTGCTCTCCCAGAGGCCTGGGTTCTTGCTATACCCACAGGGGGTATACATCCGCAGATGGAGCCACTGTTGGAACCATCAATATTGGCAAAATTTGAGGGTGCCATGTCAAAAAAGTCTAAATACAACACTCAAAAACTCGGTTAAAAAAGTGGCCCAAAGAGCACATTGTGAAAAATCATAATTTTGAATCTAGTCATTTTCATGCAATGCCATCTTGCAGGAGTGTTCATCTAACATATGTGAGTGTGCATATCAGTTTTCAGCTCCATATAGCCAAATTTGACAAAGCTTCAAAGCAACATGTTGAAGGGTTTTTGAGAAAATCTGTTGTCAAAATAGTGAAGATTTTGTTAAAATGGTCAACTTTGAGGGTAAATATTAAGCAACTGATAATATATCATGACAAATAAATTGGTGCTTCAAATTATCCCCATCTTAATGTACACCCATGTAAATTTTCAAAGAGTCAAGACATCGTTTGGTATTTTTCCAAAACCGAATCCGAATGGGTTTTACTCAGTTTGAAAACTGCACTTCCAGAATGCTGGAAAAGGGTCAACTTTGGTGTTTTATATCTTGCAAAGGAAAAGGATTGAAGAAAAACCCAGTTGCCTATATGTTCATGTGAGCTAAATGAACCAAACCCTAGGGTGGTGGCTTCTAAAAATCAGATCCGACATTTTTCCAAAAAAGGAAAATTTGATGAATTTCAAGTGACTTTTGATAGTGGTAGATTTCAGAAAATGCCAAATAGGCTACATTGACTGTTGATAGTTTACAATTCTAATAATCTCATGCCAAATTTCTCTACAACCATTCTCTCCTATCATAGGTCAACATACTGGTGTATTTTTGTGGCCTTTGGAGATCGTTAGATCAATTTCCCACATCAATTTTGGAGGCTATTTTGATCATTTTAGTCACTGTGCAAAAATGTCAGAAATTAAATAATTACCCATTTTAGTGGATAAGGCATTTCATATTCTTGATAAACTATCTATGAGAGATATTATCAGGACAATTCCAAAATTAAATCATAAAGGACTATGCAAGAAGAAAAAAGATGGTTTCCTGAATCACAATCATGACACAAGACTTATGAAAATCAACAGAAAAGGGTAATCTTCAATGTTTCAGTGACAGTAATACAAGAATCATGACATGGAGTAAAAATCCTAGACAAAATCACAATATTTGTGATACAAAACACATTTGGTATCTATTTGAAATATCAAAATTATGCTACAAACAAGAATAGATGACAAAATTACATGCCCCAAAATGGCATGATTTTGTTACTAAAATCCCAACAAAAGGACTTGATAGCTACTGAACTTGCAAAGTATAGTGTAAAATAAAATTACAAAGTTTTTTAGTTCAAGTTGAATGTACTTCATTCATTCTGAAAATGAGAAGGGATGGGCATGGAAAAGCCATAGGAAGACACAATGGATTGGTCAATTAGAAACAGATAATACTTGGAGCAACAGAGGGAGATTATTAGTTTATGATTTGTGTTCTGAGGCCATGCAACAATCAAATGATGCTATTTTTTCATTCATCACAAATTCAGGTCCAGGAGTTTCATAGAGGAAAATTGAAGCAAAGTAATCTTGTGATTCCAAGCATCAGAGGACGATGGATGCAAATCTGGCAATCATTAAGTACAAAAAGATAGAAGAATTTTAGGTCAGGTTCAAGCACGATGGATAGTATATTTTCATTGTTGGATATGTTCTGCCAAAGAATTCTGCTAGAAAGGAAATCACACAAGAACTTTTAGATTTAACCCCTGCACGAGTCAATGGCTCAATTGTGTCCACCTCTGAATTGCAACTATACAGTGACTACTCGGGGAAGAATCAATTCATAATATCTTAATTGTGTCTTTAGATCATTGTATAAAGTAGTAGTAAATATTTACCAAGGTGACTTCTTAGGCATAATGTGGAAGCATACATGTGGCCGCATTCTCAAATGTAGGAGATACAACTTGGTCTAATATATAGCAAGCAAGGCAATGGGAAGCAGTTCGGGATCACACACTTGTACAGTTGGTAGAGGATAAACTAGAATAATGAACTAGCATCAATTGAAGCATCAAATCGGTGAAGTATTGCTTCTTGTGCTTGTAAATTGTTTGAGAACCACAAAGAATGTAGTAAGAGAGCATACCCCCATCACAAGCAACAAAGGCGAAAAACCCTAAAATGCATCGGTGAGATGTGCGTGATCGACACGAGTTTTTTTTAGTCACACCGATTTCAGCAAGACAGGTGATATTGGTGAAAGTATTTTGAAGCCCCCCGATGGAATAAAGTCTTGCCGATAAGCCAACAACATGCTAATTTCATCAGTGAGACAATTGACATCGACAAGAGTATTTTGAAGTTCCCTAATAGAATAAACTCTCCTTGATACAAAGACATGCATCAATATCTATTAAGGACACTATGATTTATCGGTGTAAGTCATTGGTAAATCCCCGAATAGGGTAAAAGGATAAGTCACAATGGAAAACTAAAACAGTATTTTATTAAAAAGTTCGAAGGGGAATAATTCCATCAAAAAAATAAAAAAATAAAATAATGGGTGATTGTTACCAAAATGGGTAAAAATATAGGGGAAATACATGATAACATATTTTTACCAAGTGGGAGATAATGGAGAGTGTTTTAACTCTTCACAGAGGAATTAAAAGACAATTTTATACCTCATAAATGGGTTATTACTTTTATTCAAGATATTTTCTATATCAGGTGAAGATGAGAAAATTAAATACAAAGTAAAATATTTTCACTAGGATGGGAAGCATTTTCACAAAAGAAATCATGAAGTGGATAATTACCAAAATTATTTTTTCGCAAAAAATACAAAACGGAGATTAAAGTTAAATATTTAATTTGCCAATGGCAACTAATTAAATATTTTAAATGAATAGTTGCATCGAGAGGAAGGATTACATTGGATAGATTCTGTGAAGGGTTGTAACCTTAAAAAGGCAATGTATATATGTAAGATGAAATAAATCATCGGAAAAAAAGGATGATAGAATTAGAATAGGACAGATCACTGTAAGCATTATATTTTCAGAATGATGTTCAAGGAGACTATGTTGCATGTATGAATTTCGAAGAAGATAATGAAAGATAGTTAATTTGGTGATTTCATCCTGGCATCAATTGTTTGTTGGTTTCTTGCGATTATTTGATTGTCTCCAATCCAATGTTTCTTGATTGTTTAAATTGAAGTATCAAGTATATATTCGATTTATCAGTACACATTTTTTGTTTCTGTGTGATTTGGTTTATTGGATCCTTTAAAAAATAATTAAAATTCCTTTCAATTAATTGCAGTAATATGGGAAAGTCATTTGGATTAGTAAGAAGAATCAGATAGTCAGATTTGATATTCTGCCTCAAGTAGGGTTTATCAATTACATTCTTGCATGTTTATACCAGTTATAAATTCGCAGTTATATGCCAAACAATTAGAGGACCTGCTAGATAGAAACCATTCATTAAAGGCTTTCATTTGACTCCATTACCCAATAAAGCACCAGTCTCCCTTATTTACATTACATTAGTTTTATCCATTTCATTTGACATCTCTTAATTGAACACATCAATTTACACCTTGATATTGCATATACAATTTATACCAAAGTAGGATCATATCTTTTCCACTATTAAATTGCCGTTTGTGGATATTTAGATCAAGTAGGAAACATAATTCAAAATCTGTGTTACTCATATAGGTACACCAGCCTAGGTTTGACATAGCCTTAAGAGTAGAGGGTTCAACCATATAGGTTGGCCTTGTCAGTTGACCAAAAAACGTAGTGAGAGTGTGGCAACCTCTCCTGGTACATTCAATCAGTATTTTTGAGACCCAACAGGAACAACGAAAGCCAGGTTTTCCAACCTACTCTAATCAAAAGTGAATTTTGGGGAAACCCATATTCAACGGAAGTGAGCAAGATAACCATCCCCAAAATATATGGTCTAAAGATTGGGAGGTATCTTGAGGGAGTTTATCTATTGCCATGCCAAACATAATCCTTTACTACTAACCATAGTGTAGAAAGCCAGTCGTGTAAGTATCCAAACATCATTTCAATCACAATGCAAGGGAAGGGAAGGATATGTCCCTAAGACACTCACCATATAATTGCCACAAATTGTTTGCTCAAGGGATCGAGAAATATAACGTTGAGTACACACCTAGAAAAGAAAAAAACATGGGCGCCCTCTAGGGGGTGACATGGCTATGTGAATCGACGTGATTTTAAGCTATGGGTTGTGATTCCTATGATGACCTATTTGAAAAATTAAGAGTGATTTTGTTTGAAATGCTTATCTTGTTCAATAACCGTGAAAATCTCAAGAACATACTCGTTGTTTAGATTTTAGGATTTACAAAACAACTATCTACTACTGTATGATGTGTTTTTCACATTTAAATCAGATTAAGATCATCTGGAAATATCAAACTGTCAAAACATGTATGTCTCAGAAAAATAATTGGATAGTTTAGCGCATCCCTAGTTTGTTTTAGCATATCTGTGCTCTATTTTGGCACATTCGTGCTCTATTTTAGCGCATCTATGCTCTGTTTCAGCGCATTTGTGCTTTGTTTCGATGCATTCATGCTTTTTTTTGACGCATTCATGCTTTGTTTCAACGCATTCATGCTCTGTTTTAGTGCATCTGTGCTATGTTTTAGTGCATTCATGCTCTATTTCAGCGCATTTGTGCTCTATTTTAGCACATACCTGCAATAGTCTAGCACATAGGTTGGATCTTTTAGTGCATCTTTTGAAAACTTTGGCGCATCTGTGTTCCGTGCCTAGGTAATTTTTTGACATTCAAAAATCTGTCATCTTAGTCTAGTCTTTTTTCTATGCTCAAGGTTTGGAAGTCTGCAAATTTTTCCAAGAAGTCCCTAGAGAGGAAGATTAATAAGCCAAAGAAATCTCTCAGTTATAAGAATTTATTGAAAAAGAGGAAATTTTTATACCAAAGTCGAAAGGTCTTTCTTGAACACATAACCTTTATTCATTGATATCACGACTTTGTTAGAGGTTTCACTGATGATTATGCTGTAGAACCATTATACTCGCGAGATTTCTTTCAAAGAAGAGCCCTTTCTCAAAGGCATAATCACTATAAGTATATTCATTCCTCTTACATACCCCAAACTAGAATTGTATACTCTACTGGTCCTAATCAATTTCTGCAATAGAGAACTCGAGAACATTAGGCATTTATCACAAATCCTTATTTTTACAAAGCTATGATGAAACCTCACAAAGTGCAAAAGCATCTTTATTTTTGATCTTTGGTTTAATTCCCGCAAATAGGATTTTCATGCTTTCAATCAAGGAATCACGAGCTAAGGATTAGAAATTCTTTAGTTAGAGAATCTTCATTCTATCCTGACTTTCATATCCATCAAAATTGCACTATTTCATTCTTTTGATCAAAGTTAGTAGAAATTTGGCAAAAGCTTATGCCTATTGTCACAAGATCTCAAAAGCACATAGAAAGAGATGAAAGGGAAATTACATTAAGCAAAATGGGTGATAATAGTGATAGGGAAGAAAATCCCTTTCATAATTCAAATACTGAAGAGATAACGGAATCGAAGCTCCAAGAAGCAGAGCAGGATCCCCAATTCCATACTTTTATGGAAAGGATTTTGGAATGAAACAAGGAAAGGTATTTCCTTTCATTAGCTAATCAAGGAGCTAAGTTACCTACTGATTTTGACTCAGAAGGGATTAAAGAGAATCCTAAAACTCCTTCTAATGATTTTAGTTCCCTTAATCAACAGATAAAAGAATTACAAGGGAAAATAAAGGAAATCCAAGGGGGTACAACAAAGAAGTATTTTTTGGATGATATATGTCCATATCTATTTGAGAGGAATCTTCAAATGATTCCTTATTGCGAAATCCCTAAATTTGATAGGTATAATGGGAAAACGGACCCCATTGAACATGTAAGGGATTTCCGAAATATGAGATTAGAATTCGCGCATGAGGATAACTACTTAATTATGTGATAGTTTCCACGAAGTCTAGGTGGAAAATCCATGGAGTGGCTTTCAAATATCACTCTCCCCATCAGAACATTTGAGGAGTTAATAAATAAATTTATATCGCAATACTCCTACAACATCCAACACCAGATAACCATGCTTGATCTGTGTAAAGTGAAACAAAAGGTAAGGGAATCCTTCACCACATTTTTACAAAGATGGAGAATGGTGTTTTCTAGATACTCCTGTCCTGTTCCTGAAACAAAGAAGATGGAGATCTTTATCGATAGTCTGAATCAAGAGATGAGTTATAGACTAAACCTTCACTGTCCTCAATCATTTGAAAAATTGATTGAAAATGTGATTACTATTGAAGGTGCCTTGGTCAAGCATGGAGTTCTGAAACTCAATAAAGAAGGTTCAAATTCGTACAAAAACAACAACGACAACAAAAACAATAGTAACAACAATGACAAGTCACGATTTTGGAATCAGAATAAAAATGTTGTGAATGATGGGGTAGTAGATGCTAACAACATGAATGTGAAGCCTATTGTTCTTAATGTATCAGGCGTCCAACATAGCAATAATGCTGGAAATTCTAGTACCCAAGGCAATATTTCCAATCAAGGGAATAATCGTGGAAATAATTTTGGCAATAATCAAAATTCAACTGCGCCTAGATCTTCATATTTTTCAAATCGGTGGAGTTTTACTCCCTTGGGCCAGTCTTTAGAATCCATTCTTAAAGAGCTATTGAATCAAAATGCTATTACATTTCCACCACAAAGAGATTATGAGCCTTGAGTTAAGCCACCATCGTGGAATGACTCACACTTTTGTGAATATCATAGGTGTAAAGTTCATAAGACAAATAATTGCCAAGGGTTAAAGAATATTGTTCAGGATTTGATTGATAACCATACCATCATGGTTGAGGGACATAATGCCAATGATGACCATCAGGCGTTCAAGGATCCTCTCCCCAATTATCAAAAAGGGGAATCCTTGGGTGATAAAGGAAAGAATGTTAATCATGTCTACGACACCACTATCAATCATATTTACATGGACGATCAACAAATCAATGATATTAGAATCAAAGGTGAGAAAGAATATCGAGAGGTCAATGTTACAACAAGGGGACAAGCCAAAATCATTGTAAAAAGAATCTCATCTAAAGTGGAAATTCCCCCTCCAAGTCAATACAATTTGGTCGATCAACTATGAAAAACATCGGCCTAAATTTCTATCTTGGAGCTCTTAAAACTATCACCTACACGTAAGGACATTTTGGAAAGAGCACTAGTTGACACAACTGCATCTCCTAATATAGAGATCAATAAATTTCAAGCCATGGTGGGACACTTTTCCTCATCCACGTGTTTATACTTTAATGAGAGGGATGAATCATCCATGAGCCATCCACATAATTCATCACTCTACCTAGAGGTTATGGTTCACAATGCCCGAATTAGACATGTCCTAATAGATGGGGGAGCGAGATTAAACATTTTTACTTTGAAATTGGTCCTCACTTTGGGATATTCAAAAGAATCTATAGATCCACAAAGGAAAATTATAATCAAGGCATACGATGATTGTTGGAATGATGATGCACAGGTGGACCTTTGCCAGGAAGAAATATTCAACCACAAAGAAAGTATGATGATGGCATGCAAATATAGATTCTATTATGATCTATCAGATTGATATATAGATGGATGTTTTACAAAGAGTACATATGCCTGATTATATAGGCAAGTGCTAAACTTAAAATGCAAAGGATGTTGCCAAGTGTTCAAATCACACTTCATGTGACAACATGAAACCCTAACCAACTACCTAGGGAATGATAACAAGATGGAGATAAGTTCTAGAAAAGACAACTCATCTTCTAGAAGGGAATATTATCTCAACAACTTTATTAAATGATTAAATGCAGCTTAGGACTAATATGATTAATTAAAACCTAAGTTAACTTATGCTAGTGTAATAATTAATTAATTACACTAAAAATGATGAGGAAAGAGCTTCCAAAGGCCTCATCATGCTACCAATCAAAGTGGGACCTATTGTGAAGAATACCTTTTGTCAGGTTCTAGATCGGGATCTATCCTATAACATACTCTTGGGTCATCCATGGATCCATGACATGCAAGTTGTTCCATCTACTTATCATCAATGCTTGAAGTTTCCATATGATGGACAAGAAGTAACAATACTTACTGATCACATTAGCATTCAAAATTTCTCTAACCTAAGAGCAACTCAGGACACATTCATCCCACATAATAGAGAGGCTTTGGCCATTTCTACCTCCAAATACAATGAGAAAGCACGAGAAATGATAAGTAATTTTGGTGCCAAGCTAAAATTGAAAGATAATGAGGTGGGAGAATATTCCTTATCTCTCTCTAATCTACCCATATCTCCAAGATCCCATGGTCAACCATCAACATCCATATAACAGGCTACAACAGCTTTAGCCTCAGCTTTAGTTCCCATCACCAAGTTTAATGGATTATTTATCAAAGAAAATGAAATGGAAGATAGAGCTATCCTTGATTAGCTCTATAAATATGAAGCACAATAGATCAAGTTACCCACACATCAATATGGAAAAGGTTATGTGATCATGAAAAAATTGGGTTACGATGGAAATAGCCCTATCGGAAAAAGAAAAGAGGGTATTGTTGAACCTATCCAACTAAAAACAATGCACCCAAGGGATAAAATAGGGTTAGGATATGCTGAAGATACAAAGGATGAAGTAATACAAAGAATGTCCAGTGAGGAGTTAGCTGAAACAATTTTGAGAATTCAAGACAATAATTCTGACACTGACTCCAATGAATATGAATGGGATACCATCTTTGATGATAAATTCTAGAGAAATAAAAAGATGGATGTCATACAAAAATTCACACCCACATTCCTAGAAGGGGAAAGCTCAAGGCCTCTGCTTGATTACACTCTACTAAGTGATCATGAATCAAGTGAGAACAATTCAATTCAAATTAAGACAAATCATCAACAGGAGGATACCATCCTAGATCTTTCCCATAATGACATTCATGATAGCATCATGACCCTAATGGCCAATGACCTTACTCATCCTAATGATCCATTTCCTTTGGTCCATCCTGAACTCATTGATTGGGAACAAATTGCACCAATTGATATCCCAGCTTTTCCAAATGACAAAACCATCATAAAATTCGTTTGTTCATCCCAACCGGAAACAAGTTCCACCAGGGTATCACAAGATCAGAGTTTTTGACAGGAAAGTGCCAAGTTTCTTAGCTATGAAATAAATAACATAAAAGAAAGATCTAATGGTGAAAACCTAACAAAGGCAGTATTAGATCAAGAAAAGAGAAAAATAAAAAGTTTATCCAATAGTGAAAACCTTTCAAAGGCACTAGAGGATGGGAAACTTGTCACTCTCCCAGAACATTACTAGGAAAGGTCTTCTATTTTGATAGAACCAACGAAGGCACTCAATATAGGTACTATGGAATAGCCCAAATTCTTACAACTTTCTGCATCTCTAACAAAATAGGAAATACTGGGATTCACATAATTTCTCAAGAACAATCAAATCATTTTTGCATGGTCCTATGCAGATATGCCTAGATTAGATCCAGATCTCATCATGCATCATCTATCTATCATGCCAGGGGCAAAACCTGTGAAGCAAAAACTCAGAAAAATGCATCCACATGTTGCATTATTGGTTAAAGAGGAGTTAAAGAAACTCTTAGATGTTGGATTCATTCATTCTATCGACTATGCAGAATGGATTTCCAATATCGTACCTATTGTGAAGCTAGACAAAAGAATCATAATTTGTACAGATTTTAGGGATTTGAACAAGGCATGTCCCAAGGACGATTTCCCTCTACCGAACATAGATATGATTGTTGATTTGACTGTTGGACATGAGATTTTATTCATTAATGGATGGATTTTTTGGATACAACCAGATAAAGATTGCATCGGAGGATCAGGATAAAACAACATTCACATGTCCTTGGGGTACCTATTGCTAGAACGTAATGCCATTTGGGTTGAATAATGCAGGAGCTACATACCAACGTGCAATGATAACGATTTTTCATGATATGATGCACACATTCATGGATGATTATGTCGATGATCTCCTCCCCAAATATAACACCAAGGAAGGACACATAGGTATCTTATATAAAATTTTCAAAAGAATGGAACAATTCAAAGTGAGACTTAATCCAAAGAAATGTGTCTTTGGAGTGAAATATGGAAAGTTGCTGGGTTATATTGTATAAAAAAAGGGAATTGAGGTGGATCCAGCTAGGGTACAAGAAATTCTTGATATGCCACCACCAAGGAACATTAGTCAACTACGCTCTTTGTAGGGACGGTTACAATCCATCAGAAGATTCATTGCGCAACTAGCGGATAAAATTTTACCATTTACTCATCTCTTACACAAGAATGTTCCATTTAAATGGGAAGACAAATGTGAAGCGAGATTTGATTAGATAAAGTATTATCTAATGAATCCGCCAGTGTTGATTCCACCAGTGCAAGGTGCACCACTCATATTGTATATTTCTGCCATGGAAGTGTCCCTAGGAGCATTATTGGCACATGAAGACAACTCGGGAAAGGAGTGAGCAATCTATTACATCAGTCGAACTTTGACAAGTCATGAGCTAGATTACACCTTCATTGAAAAATCTTGCTTAGCATTAGTGTTCACTTCTCAAAAGTTATGACACTATATGCTAGCTCATACAATAAAGCTTGTGGCTAAGATTGATCCACTCAGATATCTTCTAAGTAAGGCAAATTTAACTGGCGGGTTGGCTAAATGGGTCATGATCCTGAGTGAGTTTGACATTCATTATGTGGATCAGAAAGCTATAAAGGGATAGGTAATCACAGATCAGTTAGCAGAAGCACCAATCTCAGCAGAATACCCAATACACATTGATTTTCTTGATGCTGATGTATTCACAACAGCTATTAAGCAACCATGGGCGCTCTATTTTGATGGTTCCTACACTCAACATGGCTCAGGAGCAGGGATTGTTTTTATTCCACCTCAAGGACATAGAATTCCAAAATCTTATCGGCTAATGTTCCCTTGCACAAATAACATAGCTGAGTATGAGGCGCTATTAATTGGTATGAGAATTGTAGTAGACTAGAAAATCACAGAACTTCATGTTTTTGGTGATTCACAACTTGTTATAAATCAAATCAATGACGAATATCACACTAAGGATGACAAGTTTATACCTTACAAAAGGATGGTGGATGATTTCAAGAAATACTTTATTGATATAAAGTTCATACAAATTCCATGTATTGATAATAAAGCAACTGATGCTATGGCTACAATCGCATCTCTACTCCAGTTGTCAGAGAATCAAGTACGGTATAATTTCTCGGTGGAACAATTATTTTCTCTCGCCTATGACAATCCAGAAACTCAAATAATTTTCCACTTAACTAGTTCTTATTCTCCATTGTATGGCCAAATCTACACTTACCTAAAGGATACTATTTTACCTTTATACTTGTCTAGAAATCAGAAAATAAATTTCATCCATCAATCCTCCTGTTACACCTTCATTGTTGAGTTCTTATACCAGTGTGGTCTGGATGGTACCCTCCTTAGATGTATCGAACACACTGAATTAGAAAAGTCCTTACAAGAGGTACATGGTGGCATTTGTGGGACACACTCAAGTGGACTAACCTTAGCAAAGAAAATTGTTAGATTGGGTTACTACTAGCCGACCATGGAGAATGAATCATTCATCTTTGTGAAGAAATGTGGAAAATGTCAAATTCATGGGAATCTCATTCATGCTCGGACTGCTCAAGAATTACAACCCTTCACCACAACATGGCCTTTTGCTTAGTGGGGATTGGACCTGGTTGACAAGATACACCCATCATCTTCAAATGGAAATAAATTTATCATCACAACCACTGAGTATTTTACTAAGTGGATTGAAGTTGTTCCTCTAATAACTGTTACTGGAAAACAAATCTCTTATTCATTTTGAACTATATCATCTGTTTATATGGTATTCCCTACTCCATTATCACAGACAATGGAAGACCCTTTAAAAATTGGGATGTTGATGAACTATGTGAAATATTTTGTATCCAACACAGGTTCTCTACACTTTATTATCCACAAGGGAATGGTCAAGTTGAAGCTTCAAACAAAACAATTTTGAAGATTTTGAAGAAAGCAGTGAATGAGGCAGGTCATGATTGGCATGTCCAATTGAATCCAGCATTATGGGCATACAAAACAAGTATTTGCACACCAACAGGTGCTACCCCATATGCTTTGGTCTATAGAGAAAAATCTATTCTACCACTAGAAGTTGAGATTCCCTTGCTTCGAGTATCACTAAAGGGGCTAATCAATGATGAAGACTACAAAGTATCAAGGTTGCAAGAGTCGGAACTGCTTGATGAACAATGTCAAACTACAGTTAATCATTTAAAGGGATATCAAAAAATTATGTCCCGTAGCTACAATCACAAAGTCAAACCATGAGCCTTTCAAGTGGGCGACTTGGTTCTCAAGGAAAACCCTCATAATCAACAAGATCGAGAAAAGAAAGGCAAGTTCAAACCTAATTGGTTGGGCTCGTTCATTATCATTGTGGCATATGGATCAGGGGCATATCAGTTGTCAACATCAGAAGGGGACCTATTTGAATATCCAACCAACATCATTCACCTGAAGAAGTTTTATGCTTGAAAAATATGAAAAACATTATAAAAAGTCCTGAAAAAATACAAACAAAAATAATAAAAATAAAAATAAAAAAAGAGAAAAAAATCATTGCCTTGATGAAAACCTAGCAACAACAGCAAAAGAATCATAAAATCAGGAAAAATAAATGGTGAAAACCTGGCAAATAGGCATTGTTTGTGATTTTGTTTGGCTCTCTCATCTATTGGGATACATTCTGCATATCCATCTTTCATCGACATCACATACATGCCTATCCATCGCATCTACATCATACGTCCCCAACATTTCCTTGAAATGACAAGGATTTCATCATGGCTTGATGATTAGGATTATCCTTAACAACAACTGTTTCTAGTAGAAGTCAAAGTACAAGGTCATTAGGGGGAAATTCATTTGTTGGAGCTTTTTGGCAGACAAACAACAACATGTGTCAAGAATCAGAATATTAGAAACAACAAACTTGTCCAATTAAACTAAGTCTACATGACTGTTTGATAGAAAACTAAAACAAATTGATGATCTTAATTTGACTAAAATGAATGAAAAAATTAAAGCATAAGTTGAATTGTTGTTTTGACATTTGATGACATCATATCTTTAAAGTGGTTCAATGATGTACTAAACTAGAATCACAAGGAAGGAGTACGATTTTTCTTTGCTTGTTGTCTGTAAGCTAATCATTAGTATTGTGCAAATCTTTTGTGGGACATGCTCTACAACGTATCATTAATGACATTTCAGAATTTGCATAGGAAAATGGTTAACTTTTTTCTGTTTATGCAAGCGGTACTCAAGTCATCTTGGTTCAATTATACCTCAATGCTTGTATTAACTTGCTATACCAAACATCATGAAAGCAGTACTCAGGTGATCATTGGTGCTAATATCCCCTTTGATGCTTGTACTAACTTTCAACATATCAAAATGCTCAATGATGAAAATCATGCGCAACATTGGTTCATGGAATGACAAATAGGAGAATGGTTCATTAGTATATTTTAGGATTGCATGATTCATTTAGATTTTCATTTTAGGGGCTATCTAAGTAGACTTTTGAAGGTTGGCAAAATTCTCGTATATCTTTTCAGACAACAATTGAGTACACTTGGACATTTATTGTATCGCATTGCATTATCATTCATTACATATCATTTCACCATAATTATTCATTCAGGTTATTGTTATCATTGCATTTGCATATTTCCATCATTATCATTATTATCATTATTATTTGATCTTATTTAGTTCATCATGATCATTATCCATCTTTACATATCATTTTCATCTCATGTGCATAGTCATTCATTAAGTACAATATCATTCATTTATCATTCATCTCATATTATATTATTTCACAACATTTGCATTTGCATTTTTTTCACAACATGAAATAAATATTGCATACATTTCATTCATTTCATATCATCATTTTTAGGTTATCATTTTTTTTACATCAGTTGCATCATATCATTAGGTAGTGTTACATTATATATCATTATTCACCAATTCATATCATTATCATTATCATCATTATCAAGTCTTATTCATTTTATCATGATCATTATTCATTTAGTTCATATATACCATTTTCATATCATGTGTGTAGCATTCATTAGTACATTTCATTGAATATTCATCTCATTTATATCATTTTTTGCTTCATTTTCATCTCATCACATTACATCTCGTTTCATCATAACTTTTCATTTACGTCATCATTATCATTTCATTTCATATTTCCATTCTCATATCCATTCATATCACTTTTTTATTTTAATCATTATTAGGTCTCATTCATATTGATCATTATTCATATCATTTTCATATCATATGCATATCATTTTTAAGACATATCATCTCATTAAAATCATTCATGATTACATCTTACATTCATTACATACATCATAAAAGAAAATCATTTAGATTGCATCATATATCATTATGTTAGAAATCATTTCATCATAACACACCCTACATCATATCATCATTGCATCATCATACATTACATAAAATAAAACCATCATTTACAATTCATATCACAATGCATATATCATCATCCATAATCATAAATGACATAGCATATAGAAATAAAATGCATAAATGAATTCATGACACATGCATATCCAATCACCACTGCATATCATAAATATCACCAAAAAAAATGTCCAGGGGTACAAGGATATCAAATGTTTCAACAAGATATATCAAATACAATGGCAGGATGTATCAATCACTCAATACTGAGGGGCATCCAGTCATGGCACATGGCTACTACTGTCTCCCAAGGCGGTAGGTCTCACTAGATCTCTGCTCCTAGAAGCACTGATATCTCGTATGACTGGCTGACCCACACTCCTAGTGGCACTCCTGGTATGGCTGCATGAATGGATCTAGGAATGAGTACTTGACTGTGTGTAGGAAATCCTCCTCTCGGGTGGTACTGCCCCAAAATATCTCATCCTATAATACTCGGCCTCTCAAGCGGTCTCTAGTCCCTCTGCTACAACCTCTCCAATAGAGGTGCTCTCGACTAATCTTAGGAGTCTCTCAGCTACCCCCATGACTTGTTAGCATTGCTCTTAGATGCTATCTCGCTCTGCTATAAGTTGAGCTACTTGTGGGTCAAGAGGTGGTGGTTGTGAGACCTATGCCTGTAGCTAACTAATAGTCACTTGTGCTTGTGCTAACTGACTCTGAAGAGTCTGAACCTCTGCCTGCAAGGTATCCATTTGTCCTTGTGAAAGAGCCCTGATAGTGATCCGTGGGGCTGAAGTACTTGGCTGATCCACCACTCTCGATGTCCGAGGCCTCATCCTGAATGGTACATCAAAGAATAACCTCTGACGTCCACTCCCACTGCCTCCAACATCCCCACCATCACCATTGTCCTCTGAATTGTCTGACTCCATCTCCTCATCCTCATCCTCCTCCTCATCTGCATTCATCACCAGCCCACCTATATCCTCGACCTGTCCTGCCTGTGCCCCTGCTTGTGCCTGACCCTATGGCTGCCCTACCATTGCCTGTGCCTATGGCTGCCGTCACACTCATCGTATAACTGGCCCACCTAACAGTGGGGTAGGCTCATCTGGACTGGTAAATCTCAGAAAGGGATGTACATAAAAATAAGCCGCATAATCATCCATCATATGTGCATCTGTAACCTCAGGATGAATAGTCCAAAACTCTGGTTTTCAAACTAAATACTCATCTCTGGCTACCTCAAAAGTAATAAACGGGCCCCACTCTAGCACATCATCACGGTGCCTAGCATAGTGTGCCACACCCTGCCGCATCATCTGTACTCATCCATACTGTCTCAATACTCTCAAAACTAGAAACCGCTCGATGATAAAGGGAGTCCAACCAATCATGAACCTAGCTATCCCATAGTATGAAAGCTCTATGTCATCCTCGTCCCAGGCCTCATAGTCAAGATACAGTCTCCAAATGATAGTATCCATTTCATCCAATACTCTTCACCAGTACTCTAAATTGCCCAGCATCGGCTGGACAAGGGGACCTATGTAAGCATATACATAAGGGTGGCCCAACGGGTGATCTCTCTGAACAATGGGACAAGTAATAGCAAAGTGCTCCCATGCCCAAATGTATAAAAGAGTAACTCCTACTAAGAGACTCTTCCCATCCATGTACACCACTTGATGAAGATCATGGTACAGATGGGCAAGCATGCATGATCCCCATGCATATCTCATCTGATGGAGAAGCATGTCCTCCAGAATCCAATGCCAACCTACTGATAGTCCCTTTGACCTATGATCAGGACAAATGAAGCCACTGATAAAGCTTGCTAGAATTGATGGAAGTGGGGCATACCTCTCTACCATGTTCTCTATGAGATCTCATATTCGCTCGCATGAGGATCCTGAAACACTCTTTGCAGGGCATCTATCCCCCCAATCTCCTTGTGATCATAGATCACAAGCTCACCAACTATTGGGACGCCTAAAATCCTATACACATCCTCAGATGTAACAGTAATCTCTCAAGTTGGCATGTGAAAGGTATTATGATCACTATGTCATCTCTTAGCTAATGCGGTCAACAATGCCCTGTTGACCCTATGCTGTGGGATCCTAACCAAATATTCCAACCCACATCTTGCAATTACCCCTATCTCTGCTTGAGATAGTCTAGGAATCATGTCCCATGTCTAGGGAAATCGCTCTCTAATCGGGAGGATATTAAAATCCTCCTATACAATCAAGCACATCAAAATCAATCAATTAGCGAGGAATCAAGAAAGCATCAAGAAAATTATGTTACATGAACTGAAGAAAATCAATATCAAATCAATCATTATTATTTGTCTTTCAAGCAGGAAAGAAAATTTATCAATTATTTCTACTATTTGTCTTTCAATCATGAAAGCAACTTTATCTTTACTATTTGTCTTTCAATCACGAAAGAAAATTTATCATTATCTACTATTTTTTTTTTTATTCATACATGGAAAAAAATTTAATAGTCAATCGACTCAACATCTATCATTACTATTTGTCTTTCAAATAGGAAAGAAAATTTATCAGACTTATTACTATTTGTTCTTCAAGCACGAAGAAAAATTTATCAAATTAGGATAATCTATCCTTGATGCTATTCAAAAGCATAAAATAAGTTGGCTAATATAGCAACAATCATCAAGCACATATCAATTTCATTTCAAAAAATCAAATTTGGCAAAATTTCATGGATGTCCTAAAATAGTCTATCAATGCGCTAAATCATCAATGCGCCATTTTAATCCATGGATGCGCTAAAGCAGAGGTTCAATGCACTATTCCATCAAAGCGCTACTCTATCAATTCTATGTGCTACTTTGTTCCATCTATGCGCTATTTGAACAACAAATGCGCTATTCTATCAGGTCCGGTGAGCCATTTTGATTGATGCGCTAATCTACACATGGATGCGCTAATTCGAGATCCTATGCACTAAATCATTAATTATCTACATAGGCATCGGTGCGTTAAACTGCCCATCTATACGCTAAACTACAGGCTCGCATGCGCTAAATTTGGCATCTATGCGCTAAAGCATAATGTTGAAAATCTAAAAATTTAAAAAAATTTAAAAAAATCTTCAAAAAATGGTTTCAAATTCATGGCAAAGGATTAGATCATCTTATTGAAGGTCCATACGTAGCTGGTCTCTAATGACGGTGGGCTCACTCGAATCGGTGGCACTCGTAGTGGATCAAAATCTCGTTTTTATCTCTCAGAGCTCTAAAATTTACCACAAGTTACTATTCAAATGACAATGACTTTTCACCTTTTCCACCTTTTAAGGGGGTAAAAAGGGAAGTTATTTTCATTTTTACTATACAAAGCGCTATTTCGAGAGCTAAATCGCCAATTACGCTTCAAAAATCATCTAAGTTCTTTCAAAGCATCATCATCATCATTCAAATCACAATTTATCTCTCGAAGGGGCATATGGCATCGGTAAATATTCAAATTCAAGGGCCAAATTCTTTAAATTAATGCGTAAAACACATCACTTCAAAGAGGGGCAAAATGTATACATCTAAAAATGGTCAAGGTAAATGAAACCTGTTAATTAATTAAATATGAATTATTTAATTAATATTCTATCATCTACATGTAAATAAATTTAATTATTTATTTATATCGTTCATTTTCTAATTCTTCTAGTTTAATTAAACAAATAAGTTTATTTAATTATTGTTATTTTCCTCTTAGTTAAATTAAATAAATTTCATAATTTATTTATTTAATTATCATTTTGTTTCTAAAGTTTGAATGTTTAAATTCGAACAATGAAATATTCCTCTAATTCATCCTTCACTTCACATTTAAATTAAATATTTTATATTTAATATCTTTTTCACCTTTCACTTAATTAAATATTGTAAATATTTAATTACGTACCTTTTTTTCACCTCTCACATAATTAAATATTAATTATTTAATTATGGAAGTTTCCAAAATATATTTCACATATAATTAAATAAATTTGTTTATTTAATTAGTATTTATCCTCAATTTTCAACTAACTTTTTAATTAATGAAAAGACAAAGAGCATGTTTATCTCCATTTTTTAATGAAGATAGTTTCGTGGGTTGAAAACATTCTCCATCTTTCTCTCAACCTTCCACCTTTCTCTCAACTTCCAGAATCTCACACCGTTCATCTTGACAGGTTTGAAACTCAATCGTTGATCTTTTCCAACTAGATTCTTGCCCTCCAAAAATCTATAAATACAGCCTTTTCGTGAGTAGATTTCATCCTAGATTTTATTCATAGTTACTATAGTTGCATTTGAATCAGCATATCAAAATTTTATCAATATCATAGCATTTTAGCTCTTCAATTTCATAGCTTAAATCATTAGCAATGGACATGCATTTTCAATCAATCTTGTTCTCCTAAGTTGTCATTCTACAAGCTACTGCTTAAACCAACTGAGAGGCAGTATCTTGAATCGAATCCTTGGAGATAAAGAACAATGAGACGAATTTGAAGGAGTTGTTATTTAGAGTATGCATTTGTATTTTCTAAATTAATTTATTTCAATCTAATGTTTCATTGGTGTGTTAGTTTACTTTCTAATTAGACCACATATTCTAACAACACAATGTGTACCAAAAACATTTTATCAAACTACTCACTTCCTTGCTGCTATGGCTAAAAGCCTAAAGTATGTACTTTCCAACAAACTATGGATGCTTAGAAAAATCTCTATCAAAGCATAATAGTAAGCAATAATACCATAGAGAAGACAATGAACTGTCTGAAAAAATGCTTGAAAGAAATGTGGTCTTATGGTGATGGAATGCCATGATGTGCATTTGTTTGTAATGGCATTCCATCGCCATGAGACCCCATTTCTTTGAGGCATTTTTTCAAACAGTTCACTGCCTTCTCTATGCCACCATAGTCATTGTACATGTATACAAAATCATTTTATCAAACGGTTCACCGGATTGCTGCTATGGGTGAAAGCCTAAAAACACGTGCTTTCGAACAAGATATGGATAGGGAAAATAGTAAGCATGATAGTCAGAAATATATAGCTTAATAATTATTCAAAATTTTGTTTATTATCTCATACATTAGAAGTCATGACGTGGATCACTATTGTAGTTTTTGTGATTGAATAATTTGTTGTTTTATTTTTAGCTGTTGCAAGCAGAGACACCTCTGAATGTGACGGGGGCAAAGGAGATTGGTGTTTCATCTACTATAGAATCCTCGATGGCTCTAACAGGGGAGTCATGAGGCAAATTACTAAATTTCAATTTGCATTCGTTGTTATAGATGTTAGTTCTAGTGAAAAATAAAACCATTATTGATTCTTGGTTTAATCTCTATTTGGATGGTTTATACAAGGCTTCAACACACCTCAGCCTGGGCGTGTGAATATTTCCCTTGAGGAGAGTGATTATTTTGTTAAATATATAATCTTTTATAATGTAATTTCTATATATTAATGTCTTTACTTCTTATTGTAATAGATAAAACTTTATGAGGAACTAAACACTAGGAGGAGCACTAGGAGCACTCCTTGACCACAACATAAATGAGTGATAGACGTATCACCATCTGATTGACAAGAAAAGGGAAAGAGTTTATTTTGATGGGATGGAGAGCGATGAATTTTGATTCCAGACCCCTTTGTTGTATGCCTACATGGCATTTTTTTACATATTTTGTATTGGATATATTTGACATTGTATGCCTATATGGCATTCTCGTAAGCCTATATGGCTATTTTGTACCCATATTTCATACTTATATTGACATATATTGATGTATGCCTACATGGCTATTTGGTTAATACAATTTTTTTTTATCGATGGTGTCCATATTTGCATTCTAAATTCATGGTTCAATAGATATGAGTTACGTGTATTCAAGTGTATACTTTACAACTTACGTGTATAATTTTTGACTTACGTGTGTTCCAATGGATACTTTGTGACTTACTTGTTTTCATGCGTATTCCTTGTATTCATGTATATACTTTGTATTAATTTGTGTATACTATGTATTCATGTGTATACTTCAAGGCTTATGTGTTTTTGAGTACTTGTTCTTCCATTTTTCACATGTACATGCTTGAATTATTCACTTGTATACTTATTAATTGATTATCCCTAACATTGATCATTGTTGTCCTTCATGTTTTGTCTTGAATATTAATTGATTGATGCTAAAAAACTTTATGTAAAAGCAAAAAACACATTTTCAATTGGTATTGCATGAAATGATTCATAAAAATATTTCAAAAAGTATCCTTGATATTAAAAAAAATATGTTTTTATACACTTTAATCAAGTAGTCACCCTTTGGCTCTTTCAAAAAAAAATTTGCTTGTTCCACTGTTACACTACGCAAGTAAACCAGATTTTGTATTGTGGAGCTATATTAAGTTACCACTCTCAAGACCAATGTAACAATGATACAAAATAATGTTTGAGACTACAAGAAGACATCAAAATGGCTTGTTTACTAAACAAATTCTTATGATTTCTGAAGAATGCTAATAACTTTACCCAGTTGGCTTCTTTTTTCAAAATCATACAAATTGAACCTTGGCATCAATAGACTGTGTATATCAAGCTACCACAATTCAAGTTTCAGTGATGAATATTTATCATGCATGTTTTAAGTGAAATTCAAGTTTATGGTGGTTTTGTTGTTTATATGATTTTATGTGATATTCTAATCCTAATTCATGCTTCTAGGTTGCATATATATATTACATGTTTTTTGTACTAACGAACCCAAAACGATCTGAACCCCCTTCCAGACTTTTTTGGCCGAACTGGCAAACCGAACCCCCGAACCCGAACCCGAACATCATACAACCTCAAAACCTCTTCCAACACTCTTCATTATGCTTGCACAAACTTAATTGACCACCAAATTATGCTGCCCCCTTACTTTACCCACTTTTACTCCCTCAAACCTCTTTTTTTCATTGAAAACCCCTCCTTTCCCAACTAGGGCATCATGCCATAACATAATTTTGACCTCCCCTTATGCTTGCAGAAATTTTGAACACATCAAACTCCACAACCTCATTCTATTTCCAACCTATTCTAGCTTATTGTCAAACAATTTCTTCTTTTCACCTTTTCTAGCCTTTCTTTTAAGGCCTAAATGATGAATTTGCAACAGGGGCAGTGTTAGTAATCTCTTCCAATGCTTTTACCAATGCTATTTTCTTATACCTACTCCCTATCCTACTTACATTAGGCCCATTCCATCGAGACACAACCTGAACAATAGGTGGAATGGCCTATTTCAACATATTACACTCAAACCCTTGCATGAGCAAGTTCAAACC
Organism: Sequoiadendron giganteum; assembly: GCA_007115665.2. Lineage (NCBI taxonomy): Eukaryota > Viridiplantae > Streptophyta > Pinopsida > Cupressales > Cupressaceae > Sequoiadendron > Sequoiadendron giganteum. The sequence goes on along the minus strand of CM021108.1, from coordinate 274,231,460 downwards.
TGTTTCAAAAATCTACTTCTAAGTTGCTTGGAAATAAATAGAATTCCACAAGAATGGATTCTAATCAAAGCTAAAACTATTCTACAATAGATTTAGATCATCTTAGAGAGAACTCCTGTTATACGGACCTGTACACAGGCTGGAAATGAAGAAAATGCACATAAATTAACAAAGAAACAAAAATATTTGATTGATATTCTCCTTCAAACTCTTCAACAATCACTAACTTCATTTTTTCAATGATCATATGCTTTTTGTGGGGAAAAATTAGACTTCTCAACCATCGTGTGTATGTTTCTCTTTTCAATTGTTTTTCATGCCATCATAAGGGATCAAGTCGGTTGAACATAGCTCAGAGAAATTTTGTATGTTTGGGTACGAAAGAGGACCATGCCTAGCATAGACATACATATCGGGACACGTTGGAGAAATTTCTTTGGTCACACGAATTGCAAAATGAAAGTTACACCACTTTGCAACTTTACACTGCTTGCATTTGACACTTTTTCCATCAAGTGAAAATTGGACACCACAGGAAAATGACTCTGATATAACAAGAAATGAGAGAGGTCATTGCAGAGTTACCCAATGTGATCTTGTAGGATTAGATGGAGAGTTCGTAAGTGTCACGATTTATGAGTAATATCCCTTCAAATATTGCTTCCCTTTTGCACTTTGGACCCTTCAGGGATCGATCCAGTTGAACGTAGCTCATAGTGATTTTACGTGTTTGGGTGCGAAAGAGGACCATACCTAGTGTAAACATACCTATTCAGACATGTTGGAATAGTCTATTTGGTCACACGAGTTGCAGAATGAAAGTTGCACCACTTTGCAACTTTCAACTACTTGCATTTGACAGCTTTTTCCCAAGTGAAAACTCACCACCATGGAAAAATGCCTCCGAGATAGAAAAAATAGATAGAGGTTATTGTAGAGGGGGCCAACATGATCCCATAGGATTATATGAGAAGTTTCTAAGCATCATGATATCTAAGTAACAACATGTTGAAGCTTACAACTATTTTGCACTTTGGACCCTTAAGGGATCGATCCAATTGAACATAGCTCGGAGCAATTTTGTGTGTTTGGGTGAAAAAGAGGTCCATGCATAATGTAAAAATACCTATTTGGATGCGTTGGAATAGTCTGTTTGGTCACACAAGATGTAGAATGAAATTTGCACAACTTTGCAACTTTCAACTACTTGCATTTGACAACTTTTTCCCCAAGTAAAAACTCCCCACCACAGGAAAATTCCTTCAAGATAGAAAAAAACAAGAGAGGTTATTGTAGAGCATCCCAACTTGATCCCATAGGATTAGACAAGAAGTTTCCAAGTGTCACGATATTTGAGTAACAACATGCTGAAGTTTACAACCATTTTGCACTTTGGACCCTTAAGGAATCAATATGGTTGAACATAGCTCAGAGATATTCTGCATGTTTGGGTGAAAAAGAGGATCATGCCTATCATAAACATACCTATTCAGATGCGTTTGAATAGTCCATTTGGTCACACGAGCTGCAGAACAAAATTTGCACCACTTTGCAACTTTCAACTACTTGCATTTGAAAACTTGCCACCACAGGAAAATGCCTCCAAGATAGAAAAATTTGAGAGAGGTTATTGTAGAGGGTCCCAATGGAATCCCATATGATCAGATGAGAAGTCTCTAAGCATCACGGTATCTGAGTAACAACATGCTGAAGTTTGTGACCATTTTGCACTTTGGACCCTTAAGGGATCGATCCAGTTGAACGTAGCTTAGAGCGATTCCACGTGCTTGGGTATGAAAGAGGACCATGCCTAGTGTAAACATACCAATTCAGATGTTTTGGAACACTCTGTTTGGTCACATGAGTCATAAAAATAAATTTGCACCACTTTGCAACTTTGCATTGCTTGCATTTGACACTTTTTCCATCAAATAAAAACTGGACACCATGGGAAAACCACTTCGAGATAAAAAAACTGAGAGAGTTTATTGGAGAGTGGACCAACATGATCTTGTAGATTCAAATGGAGATTTTGTAAGCACCGCGGTTTCTGAGTAATACCCCGCTAAAGATTGTTGCCCTTTTGCACTTTGGACCCTTAAGGGATCGAGTCGGTTGAACATAACTCAAAGCGATTGTGGTCTCTTTTTGATGGAATTAGGTGGACATCAGACTTAACTCATTTTTAGTTTTGGGTTGGTTGGATTTCAAGAAATTTTGTGCATTTTAGAAGCCAATTACTAAGGGTCGGTCTATATAGCCTGTTTTAAGAGAATCTTTTAGGTACTCTGTTTTACTAAGGTGTCTTAGGAGGGTCGGTTTGTATGTCAATAAACCCTTTCCTCACTTGTGAATTAAGAGAGTTTTGGGGTTTGTTATGTGAGAGGGCTTATCATGCCCTAAAAGTGGAGGAATTGGTGGTTTGGTAGATTGGTTAATGGAGGATGTTGCAAAGTTGAAAATAAGCCAAGATTAAGTTTTTAGGGAAGGAAGGAGGTTGAAATAATTTTCTATTGTGGAAGTGAGCTGATTTCCTCCATATTTTTTTGCACTTTTTTCACATTAACAACTTTTCAATTTTTTCAATTTTACATCATTTTGAAAAATACGCAACATGAGCTCCAAAATGACCCCAAAACCAACTAACATGACTTATTACATTTTAAATTGGTCTAATATGGCCTTATTCAATTAAAAAAACACAAAAAACAAAACTAAATTAAGACTTCCATGAACCAAATTTGCTCCCTGCACCAAATTTCATTATTTCAGTAAATCTCATTACAAGTAAATCTCATTACAATGCCTTAAGTAGTCTGTTCTTATAGATATTTTACAATTTCACTCGTACATTCAAGATTCTCTTATAATGTCTACATGATGGGTGCTCATTATGAGGTTAACTTCAAATGAGTAACTTGAGATTCCCTCACAAAGCTTCACACACTCTTTTATAATGGCTTCAAATCAAAATTGAGATTTCTCAAGATCATCAAAATAAGGATGTTGCATTTATTTTTTGGATGATATTCTCTTTGATGGCTCATAAATCAACACTTTCTGCAAGGAGAGACCAATCAATTTTTAGTAGTTTACTTACAGATACGCAAAGTAAAAGAAGAAAAAGAAAGAGCATCCAAAATAGAAATGAAATAAAAATAGATAGAAGGAACTTACAAATAGGCATGGTAGTCTCTCAACTTAGTCACTCCTGGTAATACATCTTCATTGGGAGTTCCAAGGTACCTATTACACACAACACCTCTCATGAATAGAATATATTGAAATTCTAGATGCTCTTATAATTTCTACATCATAGGTGCTCATGATAAGGTTAACTTCAAAAGAATAACTTGAAATTCCTTCACCAAGCTTCACATGCACTTTTGTAATGGCTTAAAATCATAATGGATATTTTTCAAGATCATCAAAATAAGGATCTTGCATTGCTTTTTTGGTTGAGATTCTCTTGGATGGCTCATAAATCTGCATTGTCTGCAAGGGGACACCAATCAATGTTTAGCAGGTTATTTACAAATAGGAAAAGTAAAAGAAGATGATAGAGTTTGTATCAAACAAATTAATGTGCATAAAAATATAAAATTAATAAAAACTAATGTGCATATACTAAAAAATTAATCCAACAAACCATTCGAGTCTTCTCTACTCTTTATTGTGTCAAGTATTACCTCATAGTCAAACTCACAGACCTTCCGCAAGGTCTTATTCAAAGGTCTACCCCCATATTTGGTCAAACGAACATTGGATGCCACGACAAGGTTCGAGTAATGAAGAATCTTATGATGCATGTGAAAGTCCTAAAAAAACCATTGTTTAACACCCTTATGTGGGTACCTTCTAAACCACATTCCACTAACCACAAATGAGCCTTTAGGGTATTTGATGTTTTCTCCATCTATAACTAGGGCCTCCAATTTATTTTTGGCCTCAATACAACAAAACAAGTAATATTTTCTTCCCTCTTCGTTCTCTTCGTTTGCAATAGCTACATAAACATGCCCTACATTGATATGTGCAACAAATCTCTTGAAAATAGTCAACATTATGAATACACTACAAAATAAGATAACAATATGGAATTTGAACAACTAAGCAAGTAGATATATCACTTGATTGAACTAGATCTAATACGTGATCAGAGTCAATCGATGATTCCATTTGTGTCAGTTCCAATGTTGTCGGAGGGCGATATGTGTGAAGTGGGCTAAGATAACTTTTCAACCATTTGTCCACCCACTCCCCTGACTCACAATCATTCTAGTCTTGCATTGTACGTGAAGAAAAAAAGCATGCCATCTTCCATGTATTGATACTCCATGAACTTACATTTGAGCTAAGGAAAGAGTTTAGCTCACTTGATCTTGTTAGTGTACAAAAGTCCTCATATGGTGCAATGTTAGTATCATTTATCAACCAAAAAAATCTACGAAATGAAGACATACCATCATTACCTGGACCCATCGAAGCATTACACCACCCGATGATTGATCTTACGTCTGTCAACTTTGCACTATCTTTATACTTTAACTCTTCTTGTGCTAATGCTCTTTTCACACATGCTCCTGCACCATCATTCTCCCCCTTTCCATGCCTGACCTCAAAAAAGTTCCACATATGCTAAACACCTGTAATGACATGCATCCTGCACAACCAATAGAACATGCATGAGTTCCTGAACTATGTTGCATAGTTATCCGACCATATTATATGCCGATCGTATGCTATGCCCCTTTGAGCCAAACCATTGTAGAAAATCTAGAAGAAACCTTGCAAGAACTCTGGAGAATATGTGCGATCATCACTAATGTAAAAGTGGCACTCCCTCAATACCTTCCTTTGGTCCTCTATACTATCAAATGCATGAATGAATGCTATGCACACAAATATCAAAACCTATGTAGATTTTCAATACTGTGACTACACCTCATTTTGTGGTTGTAGAGTTTAGTTCTCTACTAATTCAACCACTAATACTATGCAGCCAACTGGAAAGGTGTCCTTGTATAGCTTGAATTGTGTGTCCAACCATCGAGCTCTATGGGTATGCATTGCATACTCAGATAGTATATTATCACGAAACATGGACATAAACTCATACACTAGAATCTTCTCAATAACCAAATCACACCTTTTTTCTTGAAACCCATCTTTTGTAGCATATGCCACTGTTTTATATTTCTCAAACTCTACTAGTTTTTGTCCCACCTCATATGTGTTTTCCATATGTTGACATACTGGCATACACTAGAAGCCACCGCAATGCTCACATAAACCATCCAAGAATGTTGTCTTATAGAATATCTGGCAATCCTCTATTTCACATCATTTTTTTGATAAGAACTCTCTTCAAGATTTTGGTGGGGCTTCTATGCCACAATCCTGCAAAACATCATTAGTATGCAAATCTAAACATATAGAATGATAAACACCATAATGGTTAGAGAATTAAATATGTAGTCTACAACAACAAGTAGTGTGTGTGTGATTTATCTTGACATAAAAAGGTTTAAGAATTTCAATTTTTTTTTGACAAATACTAATTTAAGGATAATCATTTTGAAATTGATGAAAAAATTGGGTTTCAGTCATATCTAAAACATGCTTTGTATGTGGCTCACGCTTTCGACTATTGATTCTACTTCTTACCAGATCCCTTTCATTCAGAGATGGCCTTGTGTTATTCTTCCAATACTCTTCAATTAGTGTTCTCAAGGCTTCAAAAAATTCTTTATCTTTTTGTGGCAGTTTCCCTAAGAATGTCCATAATTCGTTTGAATCATTGCCCTCAATTCTTTATCGCCTTTGAACGACTCTTGATAAAAAAATTCTACTAATTCTCATTTTTTCACTCGTATTTTTAATGAGATGAGATCTCTTTGTTTGAAAGCTTACCAAAGTCAATGTAATGACACGTCGGGTGACATTACTATCCTTTGAGCATGAGGTCCTACCCACACTCTCATAAGCATCCATTACATTCTTCACAATAGTGTTTTCACTTGATGCATTCGATGTTCTCAACCCAAGAGTCTTCATAATGTTTCTATACTTTACACCCATCATTTCAAAAAATAGTTGACATCTTGTGGTCTCATTTAGCCTTTCAAAGAATAATTTCCAAATCTTATCAGCATATCTTCTACAAGTGCATGTTGAAGTCTTACCTTCCATGTGCTGCAAAATATCCTCATCAATATTAATAAAATACTTTGGCTTTCTACGCAATATTCTAGGTGGTGTTCTCCTAGGTACATACATCTCAAGATTAGGAATTTCATCAATCTTTAATTGAGGTGGGATAGATTGCATACCTTCTATTGAGGGTAGAGTAGAAGACATACCATGAGGTTCATGTGGGAATGATGGAATACCTTCTTCGTCAAATCAAAGTTATGATGTACTCTCCACTTGCGATGTGTTGGATGGTGTCCAAAAATATTCACTTGAGGTAGATGGTATCCCTCCATATTCACTTGTGGTAGATGGTGTCCCTCCATATTCACTTGTGGTAGATTGTATCCCTCCATATTCACTTGCGGTAGATGGTGTCCCTCCATGTTTTCTTGTGTTTAATTGTCTCCCTTCATATTCAATTTACGTAGAGGGTGTGTCCAACTACGGTATCCAAATCTGTCTTACCATGATGCTTTCACATTCATGCCTTTTGTGTTGCCAATTCCTTTTCTCTTTTTGATGGTTGAGGTTCCTCTTCAATTGGATTGTTTTCGTTAATCATTTCAATTTCTTCTTTTCACGATATTCCGCCACTCGATCTCTCTCCTTTTGTTTGAAGGTTTCATACTCTTCATCTGTTAGTTTCTTCCTTGTTCATTTATTCAACATGGCGGATAATTTTACCTGTACCATGGTAATGAGACAAATATTATTTCCTAAAAATGTATCCATTCAAATAAATCAAAATATATGTCATTCAAGGCTTTATAAAGTATACTTACAATCATCCTATACAAGAGTATTTCTAGCATAGACAAAGGTCACATGATTTTTTCAATGGAATGCCTTAAAGAGATAGGGTAATGTGGCATGTCATGATTTCAATATAGGCTCAAAATGGAAGAATGGACAAGCCATGTGGTATGCACATCCATAATAAAGGATTGAAAAATGATTTTTTATTTTGTATCCTTAAAACTTATGTCATATATATGTGTATACAAAATGTGGAAGCATACATGGTGCAGGAGCACCATTGGATGTTTAAATTTTCTCATTCTGCTCATTGTGATTACTATAATTGGTGGAATGGGTCTACATCATCAATAAATAGGTGAGGTAATTTTGTTTGTGTGCAGGGAAGATCTAAAAGGGTGTTGGACATGAAGCCCTAGAGTGAAATTTTGAGTTTTCCATGAGATTTCAAGTGGTTTTGATATGCTAAAGTGTGTTTTGTATTGGGGAAGCATGGTTTCTTGTTGAATTGATTTTTTTAAGGCCATTTTAGACCTATTTGAAGTATTCATAAGATTGTGTGAGGGTTGGATGAGTATTTTTCAAGAAACCCCTAGTTTCTTGGGTAAAAAGGAGGGTTTTGTGATTTGACACTTTGGTGAGTGATTTTCTAGAAAAAAATGGTGGAATCCTTGGTTTGATAACATATAGACTACTACCCAATGTATTTTGGTGTTTTGGAAAAGGATTTAAGATAAGTTTCTTTGTAAAAGAGGCCTAATTTGAGGTCTAGTTGGTGTAGAAATCCAGTGTTGATGAAGTTCTAACAAAGAAGCCTATTGTGGCTTGTTGATGTGTTATTGTGTGCCCTCTTGGTACTTTGAGAAGGGTTAGGTCTTGGTCTGAGAATAATTTCTCTAAAAGATATACTCGGTTGAGTGAGTTAGCTATGCTACAAGGATGACTGTTGAATTGGTGAAAGTGAAGGATTTTATGAATTGTTAATTGTGAATTGTTGTTGTTAGTTGATTTTGTGTTGAGTTGTGTTATAGTGAAAAGGTTGATTGTTTATGTTTCGAAACTATTTAAAAGATGTTTGAAAATATGTCTCAATGCTTGGTAGAACATAGAAAGGCTAACTTGTGGATTTTTTTTTTTGAGAAAAAGTTGACTCCTTGCGTAAAATGTTGTTATAACTGCAAGAATTAAGGATCTTGATGGATCAGTGGTTTGTGAATGTGTATTTAGTTTATTTCAATCAATAACATGCTGATTATAGTGTCTTGGATGTTTGGATAAAGGTTGGTAGCAATAATCCATGATTTGTTGTTATTTTTCCATGTAAGTTGCATTGAAGAGTGAATCATGAAGGAATTGAATGGTTATGAGTTTCTAATTAGGTTTATGCTATGTTACAATCAATTTTATGATGGTTAATCTATTTTTCAGTCTGACAAAGAGTTGGAGCCAAGTTCTAATGTTTTGTGGAAATATGAAATCAAGTGAAATTGAAGGATTTTGATGAAAATATGACTAAGTTTATTGGTTGATCTTCTCCAATTTATGTTAGGGTTAGAAGTACCCTTGATGATTTGTGGATCTTGGTAGATGCTCTGCATCAGGTTCAAAAATGTAATTGTCAAGTGTATATAATTGTGTAATTTAAAATGTGCATTGACAACCTAAGGTTATAATGACAAACAAACAATGATCAACATGGAATATGCAAAATAAAAAAAATGAAAGAAAGCCATAATAGACTAAAAGAAAATGTATAAAGACTTCACATAACTAAAAAAAAAGAGCTTTAAATGGAGGATTTCAACCCAATTATGTATCCTTTGATTCTTCTTTCTTCAAACTCCTCAAAAATTTGAATTTTTCAAAAGCTTGTTCCCCTCCAAACTTCAATTGTATATCACTTTTGAATGGAATTCAGACTTGAATTGATATTATATACCTTTCAATGTGAAAAATCTGCTATTTCATGCAAAGGTGTTGAAAATATTAGGAAAAATGTGGTGGAATGTGAAAAAAATGCATGCACACTTCACAACATCATCACAAAGCATCTTTTTTTCATCGCACGCACAAAACTAGGAGAATATGTAGAATGTGGGCCTTGAGATCATGAGTATATTGATTTTTTTTACCATTTTTAGTGCAACAAAAAACTCGCTTACATTATAATGTGAGCACATTATTTCTTGCTAAAACGAACATATCTTCTTCAAAACACGCTCACACTATGTGAAAGATTCTTTTTTTAATAAATTTATTTTCTCTCTTTGTCCATACCCTCTACCCTAATTCTATATCTCTCCTTGTACACTTATATTATAGGAGATATAGGTGAGTGTGTGTGTGTGAAAGAGAGAGAGAGGTAGAGGGAGGGAGAGGAGAGATAAATAGTAGAGAGGGAGGGGGTTGATGGTGTTAGGTTTTAAGGGATTAGGGTTAAGAGTTTACAGTTTAAGGGTAGAGGGTGTATGGTTGAGAGAGAAAGAGAGAGTGGGAGAGAGTGGGAGAGAGGGAGAGAGAGAGAGAGAGAGAGGGATAGATGGAGATAGAGAGCGAGGGAGAGAGGGGGAGAGTGGGTGAAAGAGAGTGGGAGAAAGAGAGTGGGAGAGAGGGAGAGTGGGAGGGAGAGCGAGAGTGGAAGAGAGTGAGAGAGGGGGAGAAAGAGGGATAGAGAGGGATAGAGGGAGGGAGAGGAAGAGTGGGAGAAAGAGAGAGTGGGAGTGATTGAACAAAGAGAGAGAGACATAAGAGAGGGATATGGGGTAGGAGGGAGAGATTTGAGAGAGAGGGAGGGAGTGGGAGAGAGATAGAGGGTAGAGGGTGTAGGGTTGAGAGAGAGAGTGATAGAAAGAGAGAGTGGGATAGAGGGAGGGAGAGAGTGGGAGAGATGGAGATAGAGAGGGAGGGAAAGAGGGGGAGAGTGGGAAAAAGAGAGAGTGGGATAGAGGGAGAGAGAGAGAGAGAGAGAAAGAGAGAGTGGGATAGAGAGAGAGAGTGGGAGAGATGGAGATAGAGAGGGAGGGAAAGAGGGGGAGAGTGGGAGAAAGAGAGAGTGGGAGAGAGGGAGAGAGAGAGAGTGGGAGAGATGGATATAGAGAGGGAGGGAGAGATGGGGAGAGTGGGAGAAAGAGAGATTTGGAGAGAGTGGGAGAGTGGGAGAGAGGTAGAGTGGGAGGGAGATGGAGAGTGGGAGAGAGCGAGAGAGGGGGAGAAAGAGGGAGAGAGTGGGATAAAGAGGGAGAGGTGGTAGGAGGGAGATATTTAAGAGAGGGAGGAAGAGGGAGAGAGATAGAGGGTAGAGGGTTAATAGTTAAGGGTTTAAGGGTTAAGGGTTTAAAGGGTTAAGGGTTAAGGATAGAGGGGAGAGAGATAGGAGTGAGCGAGAGAGAGAGAGAGAGGCCTGAGAGAGAGCGGGTAGGAGGGAGACTCTCAACCCTTAAAACCTCTACCCTATAAACACTTAAACACTCAGCCCTTAAACCCTAATCCCTCAACCCCTATACCCTCTTAATACCTCACCCTCAACCCTCAACACTTAAACCCTAGTCCCTCAACCCCTATAACCTCTTAATCCCTCAAACCTCAACCCTTAAACCCTAATCCATCAACCCTTATACCCTCTTAATCCCTCAATCATCAACCCTCAACCCTTAAACCCTAATCCCTCAACCCCTATTCCCTCTTAATCCCTCAACCCCCAACCCTCAACCCTCAACCCTCAACCCTTAAACCCGAATCCCTCAACCCCTATACCCTCTTAATCCCTCAACCCTCAACCCTCAACCCTTAAACCCTAATATATCAACTCCTATACCCTCTTAATCCCTCGAACCTCAACCATTAACCCTTAAACCCTAATCCATCAACCCTTATACTCTCCTAATCCCTCAACCCTCAACCCTCAACCCTTAAAACTTAATCCCTCAACCCCTATACAGTCTTAATCCCTCAACCCTTAACCCTTAAACCCTAATCCTTGAAATCCTATACCCTCTTAATCCCTCAACCCTCAACCTTCAACCCTTAAACCCTAATTCCTCAACACCTATACCCTCTTAATCCCTCAATCCTCAACCCTTAAAACCTAATCCCTGAACTCCTATACCCTCCCTTAAAACTCAACCCTTAACACTTAAACCCTAATCCCTCAAGCCCTATACCATCTTAATCCTTCAACCCTCAAACCTTACACCCTAATCCCTCAACCCCTATACCTTCTTAAACCCTCAGCCCTCAATCCTCAACCCTTAAACCCTAATCCCTCAACCACTATATGCTCTTAATCCCTCAACCCTTAACCCATAACCCTTAAACCATAATCCCTCAACCCCTATACCCTCGTAATCCCTCAACCCTCAACCCTCAATCCTTAAACACCAATCCCTCAAACCCTATACCCTATTAATCCCTCAACCCTCAACCCTCAACCCTTAAACCCTAATCCCTCAACCCATATACCCTCATAATCCCTAAACCTTGAACCCTGAACCCTTAAACCCTAATCTCTCAACCCTTAGCCCTAACCCCTTAAACCCTAATCCCTCAAACCCTATACCCTCTTAATCCCTCAACTCTCAAACCTTATAGCCTAATCCCTCAACCCTTATACCCTCTTATCCCCTCATCCCTCAATCCTCAACCTTCAACCCTTAAACCCTAATCCCTCAACCTATATACACTCTTAATCCCTCAACCCTCAACCCTTAAACCTAATCCCTCAACCCCTATACCATCTTAATCCCTCAATCCTTACCCTCAACCTTTAAACCCTAATCCTTCAACCCCTATACCCTATTAATCCCTCAACCCTCAACCCTCAACACTC
>CM021108.1:274171501-274219664 GCA_007115665.2 Sequoiadendron giganteum | reverse complement strand
TAACCCTTAAACCCACTTAGTAAACTCTCTACCCTAATCCCTCAACTCTCTTGACCCTTAATCCCTTAACCCTTAAACTCTATTCCGTCAACCCATGTACCCTCTACCCTATACATTGGACCCTCAGCCCTAATCCCCTAACCTATACCCTGAATCCTCTACCCTTAACCTTAAACCCTCTACCCTCTACCCTCTACCCTCTACCCTCTACCCTCAACCCTAATCCCCCAACCATTAAACCATTAAATACACTTAGTAAACTCTCTATCCTGATACATCAACCCTCTTGACCCTTAATCCCTCAACACTTAAACACAAATCCCTCAACCCCTATACCCTCTACCCTATACATTGGACCCTCAAACCTAATCCCCCAACCCTATACCCTCAATCCTCTACCCTCAACCCTAAACCCTCAACCCTTAAACCCTCAACCCTATACCATCTACCCTATAAACCCTTAAACACTCAACCCTAAACCCTAAACCCTAAACCCTTAAACCCTCTACCATCTACCCTCAATCGTCTACCATCTACCCTCAACCCTAATCCCTCAACCCTTAAACCCACTTAGTAAACTATCTACCTTAATCCCTCAACCCCTATACCCTCTTCCATATACATTGGACCCTCAACCCTATACCCTCAATCATCCACCCTCAACCTTAAACCCTCTACCCTATACATTAAACACCCAACCGTCAATTATCAACCCTCAACCCTTAATCCCTCAATACTCAAACCTCAACCCCTCAACCCTCTACCCTATGCATTAGACTCTTAACCCCAATCCTTCAACCATATATACCCTTAACCATAATCCATCAACACTATACCCTCAACCGAATACCCTAATCCCTCAACCCTACAGGTCATCAACCCCTATTCCCTCTATTCTCAACCCTCTACCCAATACATTAGATCCTCAAACCTCATATACCTATGTCCCTCTCTCCTCTTATCTCCTTATCTCTATCCATCCATCCCTCCCTCTCTACCCTAATCCATCAACCCTTAAACCCTTAAACACTCAACCCTAAACCCTAAACCCTAAACTCTTAAACCCTCAACCCAATACCCAATACCCTCTACCCTCAACCCTAATCCCTCAACCATTACACCCTTAAATCCAAGAAAAATATCTACCCTAATCGCTTAACCCTCAACCCTTAAACCCTCAACCCTCAACCCCCAACCCTCTACCCTCAACCCTCAACCCTTAAACCCTAATCCCTCAACCCCTATAAACTCTACCCTATACATTGGACCCTCGATCCTAATCCCTCAACCCTATAACCTATACCCTCAACCCTCAACCCTCAACCCTCAACCCTCAACCCTCAACCCTCAATCCTCAACCCTCAACCCTCAAACCTCAACCCTCAACCCTCAAACCTTAAACCCTAAGCCCTAAACCCTTAAACCCTCTACCCTCTACCCTCTACCCTCCAACCTCTACCCTATACATTAAACCCTCAACCCTCAACCCTTAATCCCTCAACCTGCAATCCTTAAACCCTAAACCATCAACCCCTATACCCTCTACCCTTTACATTGGACCCTCAACCTAATCCTTCAACCATATACCCTAAACCCTCTACCATCAATCGTAAACCCTTAACCCTAAAACCTTCAACCCTAAACCCTTAAACCTTCTACCCTATACCCTCAACCCAATACCCTCTACCATCAACCCTAATCCCTCAACCGTTAAACCCTAATACCCTAGAAACCATCAACCCTATAGGTCATCCACCCTAATCCCTCAACACTATACCCTCAACCCCTATCACTTTCTCTCTATCTATACATATCACCTCTTCCTCCCTCCCTCTCTCCTACCCTCTCCCTCTTTCTACATACCTCTCATTCAATCAATGCCTACCAACCTCTCTCGGTCCCTCTATCCATCTCTCTCTTTGTCCCTCTCACTCTCTCCCACTCCCTCTCTCTCCCTCTCTATCATGTCTCCCTCCCACCTCCTCTCTCTCTCAGGTCTCTCCCTCTGGAAACCTACCTAGGTAACTCTCTCTCTCCACTCTCTCTATCTATCCCTACCACCCTACCTAGATAAGTCTCTCTCACTCCACCCCCCTCTTTCTCTATCTCTATCAGGTCACTCCCTCCCACACCCTCTCCCTCTCTTAGGTCTCTCACTCACTCACACTCCCTCTCTCTCTCACCCCCTCTCTCTCGCACTCCCTCTCACTACCTATCTCTCAATTATCTCCCTCTGACCCCCCATCACACTCTCAAGTATCTCCCTTTGGCACCCCCTACCTACATAACCCCCTCTTTCTCTCTATCTCTCTCTCCCCCTTCACACTCACAAGCTCTCCCTTTGGAACCCTACCTACATAACTCTATCTTTCTCTCTATCTCTCTCCCTCTCTCTCAATTCTCTCTCTCCCACCCCCCTCTCTCTGTCTCTCTCCCTCCCTCTATCCTTCCCACCCTACCTAGCTAAGTCCCTCTCACTCCAACCCCTTCTATACCACTCCCTCTCTCTTAAAATATCACTTCCACCCCCTCTCCCTCTCTCTAGACTCTCTCTCTCTCTCTTAAAATTCTCACTCCCTCTAAAGACATACGTAAATACATACATAATTGCATACATACAAGCATAATACATATGTACATACAATCCTACATCCATACAAGCATACATACATACATGTGTCAAAACAATCTTACATACATATAGCCATACATACAATATACATGCATTATTACATACATGCATACATACATACAAGCATGCATACATGCATACATACAAACATACATATATATCAAAATATATTCAATAGAGTGGCATTTAACATAAAGGAAGACATAACGCAAGCACGTTATAATGTGCTCACATTATGTCTTGGTTGACATGTTTCTCGCAGAAGCAAAAAATGATGTCAAAACTGAGATATAACGCACTCGCGTTATATCTTGCTTTGGGAATCCCCAAGCCTTAGGATAGGTATTTGCCTTGGAATACCAATCCAAGGGCTTGGAGGGAGTTCCAAACGACCAGAGACGTGTTTTTGCAAATTCTACAATATTTCACATAATCGAGTTCGTTCTCACCGTCAGGATTGCATGCGGTTCAATATCAAACAAATCGAACATCTGGGTAATGTTACATTCTCTCTTAGCTATCCAACGATGTAATTTTTTTCACTTTCTAACAATGTTAAGCCTTTCATCCATAATTTCTTTTGTTTATATGTCTCTTTTTTGCCAAAAAGTTGTGTTTGGTGTTTTTTTCGTTATAAATTAACCCCTCATCAAAATTTCAAATAAATTACATTTTTAGAAACTAGACTCCATTCTACAGTTTAAAAAAAAAATCAATTATTTTCCAAAATTTGTTGGGGTAGGACGGCCAAAATTCTATTTTTCAAGAAGTGTCCACTTCGAAAATTAGTAAAAAATCAAATATTCATTGAAAAATTATTAGAAAAATCATCATCAACTACATACTGTTAGCTAACTTTTGATAGTAGTGATTTTTAAAATACTAAAAAAATTACACCATGTTAGGGTCATACACGAGTTGCTATGTTATTTTTTCTGACAAAAACAACACCAATTTGGGTACGTCCCTCGTTTGAACCCCTTAATCTCAACCATTTAAAAAATATAGAAAGTAGACTTGGAGTACTTCGATCCTTGTTTTTGTTCCATCTCAAAATTTTGAGTGTAACTATCCTCAATTTCACGCCCAAGGTCAGTGTTTCTTGATTTTAGAAAAAAAGGTGTCCACTTAATTCCCCTTTTGGGAACCATCTTGGTGCACTGACCCTTTGGATAAATAATCTATGGCCTTAGGACAAGAATTTAGCATTGGAAAATTTGAGATTTTTTTCTTCAACACAATGGTGAGGAAGGAGATTCACATATTGAGAATACTAAAATTCAGGAAAGGTAAGCTCCCTTGCAATTGTATAGAATTAGCCCTCACCAAGGGGGTGTAGCCTAGGAATATTTGGGACTCCTTAGTTGAGAAGGTAAAGAATAAAATGCAATCGTGGAAGTGTCGATGGCTATCTTGGGCAGGTCGTCTCACAATGTTGAAATCAGTGATTGTCGCCTTTCCAATTTATATGATTTCCTCAATCAAAAAATGATTTTTTTTTGGGAAGGGAACTCTAATCAACATAAGTATCCTTTGATGAAATGGAAGAAGGTTTGAAAAAAAAAGAAGTAGATGGGGTTGGCATGAAGAATCTACTCCTCCAAAATAGGGCACTAGGTGCAAAGCCTGTTTGGGGATTACACACAAAACAAGATCTCAAGTGGGAATTTGTTTTAAGGGAAAAATAATTGGATGGGGAAGTAAGTAGCATCTTCAACTCTAGGCCTCTCCCTAGTGGTTCTAGGATTTGGAAATTTATGGGTAATTGTAGAGATTTTGTGATAGATTAATTAACTTGGGAAATAAAATATGGATGTTCTACCTCTTTTTGGGAAGACTCATGGGAATGCTTTCTTAAACTTATAGATAAAGTAGAGTTGGTGCATGTCAAAAAAAAAAAAAATTAGGTATGGGGGGATAAGGTAAGAGATTATATGGTGGTTGCATCTTAGCATGGATGCTTGAAGTATCAATGGAAGAGCCTTAGGGAGCTTGGCTTGGATGTTAGGGAGGTGATAGTGTATGAAGAAGTGTTGAAGAAGTAAGGTGTATGTATCAAAAAAGACTAGGAAATCTTAGGATGGAATGTATCCTTGAGTGATACCTACAATGTGATGGATGGATATAAAATGCTAACTGACATCAACTTTGGAGACTCGAGGCTACCCATCAATATTTGTTTGAATAAGGCATGTCTCCTATAGGATGGCATGTTTCCCTAGGCAACGGTCCAAGGGAGAGTTCTCATGATAGATAGGTTTGTCCAATTGGGATTTAATGGCCCTTCCAGATGTAACTTATGTAAATAGAAGGAGGATACTGGGGATCACCTTTTCTTAAACTGTCCCTATGCTCAAATTTGTTGGTAATGGTTGTGTGCTAAACTCCAATGGAAATTAACTTTCCCTAATAATCTGTTGGATATGCTAAATGGTTAGCCAATTCTTCACAAACAAGAATTATATTGTAGCCTTTGGATTTTGAGCCCCTCATTGCTATTATGGGAACTTTGGAAAGAAAGAAATAGACATATTTTTTTAGGAGAAGGAAATGTCAAATCAAGCATTACAGAAGAAGTTTGAGGTGAGTTCGGTGGAATTAGTCAACTCTATAATTGGGGATTCGGGCTTAAGAGAGGCTACCTTCACTAAATGGGATGCAAAGATGCAACAATATTGTCATGGCTTGTTGATTCCTCGTTATATTGAAGAGGGTGGCTCTAGGACTCAAGAAGATAAAAGTAAAGTCTATTGGTCTCCCTCAGAACTTGGTTGGTACAAGATCAATTTCAATAGGGCTTCCAAGGGCCAGATTTATTTTTAGTGTCGAAAAATAGGTCCTTTGGCTTTTTCGGACACGTTTGGGTCCTCCTTGTAGATTTTGGCTTAATTTTGTATTGATTTAGTGTTGTAATGTGGATAAAAAATTCACATTAGTTCTTGGGACCTTATGAACTAATGTATTTTAATGATACTTTGCAAAGGTGTTGTAAAGTGTTGTAACATACTTTCACACCTTTTTAGGGTTTTGTCAATTAACTAAGGATAATGAACATAATTTCACTCATAATTTAAATTAATCTTGCCTTATTTGGGGTGTTGTAAAGTGTTGTAACACACTCTCACATTCCTCTAGGCTTGTCATTAATAATTTGGATTTCTTATGTTTTAATTGGCCCTATTTTGCATCCACAAGCCAAATTTATTACATCTTTTCGAGGATAATCCCAACACCAATCAATAATTGTGTGTGTGAATATTTGGAAAAAAAAAATGAGTTAAACAAAACACCAATGAAACATTGTATCAAAGAATTTAATTTAAAATTAAAAAAAATTCAAACCCAACAGATTCTTCAAAGACATCCCATTGTCCTCTATCTCCAAGGATTTATTTTAAGCTGCTTTCTCTTAGATTGTATAAGAAGAAGCTCAATAGAATGACAACCTAGAGAATGAGATGATATGAAAAATTCTTTCTTATGCTAAATGATATGAGATAATGAAACTAAGATATGTTGTTAAGATAATAAAACTATGATAATGAAACTAAGAATAGATTATGCAAGCTATTCTACCATGACTTTTTATGCTAAGATGATAAAAGCTATCATGTTGTTCTATGATGGCTTGACTATAGTTCTCACGCTATGCAACAGTTTGAGGATTTTCAAAGAACCAAGAGGTCTTATTTAGAGATTTTTGGAGGCAAAAGCTTAGTTGACAAAGATCAACGATTGAGATTCAATCTGGTAAGATGAACGGTGAGAGATGGAGAAGTTGGAGAAAAAGATGTAAGATGTTTTCAACCCACAAAACCTTTTCACTCAAAAATGGAGACAACTTGCCATTTGTCAAATTTAGTTAAGAGTTAGTTTTGGTGGTTGAAGATAATTGATCAATTAAATAATAACATTATTTAATTTCATGTGACATATGGATTTGGAAGTTTCTAATTAAATATTTAAAATATTTAATTATGTGTAGAATATGGATTAAGAAGTTTCTAATTAAATATTAAAATATTTAATTAAATGTGAGATGGCTTTTTAGAAGATTTAAAGATGATTTTATGATTTGGAAAAAGAAGAATATTTAAAATGATTTAAGAGTGATTTTGTGATTTGGAGAAAAAATAATATCTACTTTATTCAAAATAAAGAAATGTGATAATTAAATTAAATAATTTGTGAAACTTATTTAATTAATTAAGAAGAAATGAAAAAGTGATAATAATTAAATAAAATTATTTTTTTAATTGAAATAGAAGAACTAGAAAATGAACAATATAAATAAATAATTAAATTAATTTATATGTAGATTGAATTAGAGATTAATTAAATAGCTTGTATTTAATTAATTACTAGACTTATTATAATGTGACCATTTTTAGGTGTATACATTTTGCCCCTCTTTGAATTGATGTGCGTACACACATTGCTTCAAAGAATTAAAAAAAATTCCCTAGATGTGTATTTTGGAAAATTGATGCCTGAATGACCCCTCGGGTGATGAATCGGATAAAATTTTAAATTTTTCATATTTTTTGGAATTTTCGATGATTTTTGAAAATCATTATTGATTGGTTGTACGATTCATCAACTGATAAGATGATTTGATGGAATCCACTATTGAAGGATTGATAAAGTGACCTCATGATGAATGAGCCTCATTGATAGGATAATTGATAAATTTTTCCTCATGATGAATGAAAAAATAAATAGTAAGATTGATAAATTTGTCCTCATGATTGAGAGACAAATAGAAGATTGATTGATTTGATAGATAAATTTTTCCCTCATGATTGAGAAACAAATAGTAATATTGATAAATTTGTCCTCCTAATTGGAAAACAAATAGTAAGATGGATAAATTTTCTCTCATGATTGATGAGAAACAAATAGTAAGATCGATAAATTTTCTTTTATGATTGAAAAAAAATAGTATCATAGATAATGAGTTTCATTTGATTGGATTGATTGATTTGAGTGATTTGATTGATCACTTTGAGTGATTTGATTTTATTGATTGCTTTGAGTGATTTGATTTGATTGATTGCTTTGAGTGATTTGATTGATTTGATTTGATTTGATCACAAACGCTGATTTCATATGTTTCGAATTGATAGGAGAGATTAGGGATTCTTTAGGTGTGGGAGCAATTACCAAAGACCTAGAGCTTGATTCCACTTCTTGTGCAGGAAGACAAAGATGCCATTGATGTATGTGGGTTGAATTCATTACTAGAGATACCAGAGATGAGGCTCAACAAGGGTTTGTTGACCATGATGATGTACCATTTTTGATGATGCTGATGTATTCACTTTTATGATATTGAGGATATTGATGATATTTCATGCCACATTATGATGTTGTATCTCTCCTTGTTTTGATATCCTTGTACATCTGACATTGAGTTTTGATATTATGAGATGCAGCGGATTTGCAATCTATGCATTGGCTACATGTTTCTCTATGATGGATGTATATATGATTGATGCCTATGATGTGATTATGTCATGTGAATGATGTTTTAAAGGCTATATGAGATGGATGCAAATGATATGTAATGTGATGTGTATTTTTTTATTTTTCTGATGCTTACATATATAATTGAATGCATGATGATGATGTGATGGGAAAATGATTATGTCTCTAAATGTATGGATGATATGAAAATGCAATTTGATATGAAAAAATGATAATGCATCTTAAATGAATGAATGATATGAAATTGATAATGCAACTTGAAATGAATGAATGATATGAAAATTATAATGGAACTTGAAATGAATGAATGATATGAAAATGGTAATGCAACTTGAAATGAATGATGTTGTTTTTGGTAATGTCAAATGTGCTCAATCCTTTGTTAGAGAGATATGTTGTTTTTGATGCTTTGCTAACTTTGGAAAATCTATAGTTCCAATACAAAACTTAACATGAATGCAATCTATATCGACCATGCAAATGTGTCATTCTGAGAGCTATTGTATGCTTGTTTATCATTATTGAAATTTTGAAATGTTGGAAGTTAGTAGAAGCATCAAAGGGGATATTTGCACCAATGATGACCTGAGTACAAATTTCATTATTTTTGATATAGCAAGGTAATACAAGCATTGAGGTATAATTGAACCGAGATGACTTGATTATTGCTTGCAAAAACAAATAAGAGTTAACCTTTTTCCTATGCAAATTTTGAAATTTTGTCAATGATACGTTGTAGAGCATATCCCATGACAAATTTGCATAGTAATAATGATCAGCTCACAGACAACAGACAAAGAAAAATCATACTCCTTCCTTGATTCTCTAGTCTAAGACATCATCGAGGTTTTGTAGAGGTATGATAAAAAAAAATAAAAAATAAAAACAATTCAACCTTTTCTTAAAGTATTTCAATCATTATTTAGATTAGATCATCCATTTTGATTTGAAAACTCAATGTTATCCTTTCTGGTATGTGTTTGATCATGTATGATTGACTGTCAAATGTTGTCTTGTCATTGTGTTTTGGTTTTTGTTTGACACGTTTGTTGTACTACCATTTATTTGTTGTGATCGCTCAAAATTCAGTTACCCCTGTTGAGTCTATACTTTTCTCCCAGTTTAGACACAACCGATTATTGTGGATATGTATAAAGTTCACCAAACCATGATGGAACACGATTGCCTCCATGATGCACAAATGACAGATATATATTATGTTGAAAGGATGATAATGCTGATATGATGGTGATGCTGATAGGATGAAGGACATGAACTAATAGATGGAAGAGACAATTGTTCACAAATAGCACCCGATTGCCAAGTTTTCACTATTTGTTTTTATTGCACTTTTTTAGATTTTGCAATTTTTTTGTTGTTACCAAGACACCTATTTGCCAAGTTTTCATCAAGGCAATGATTTTTTTGATTTTTCACTTTTTTGCATTTTTCTCTTTTTCTCTTTTTTTGTGTCAAAAGCATGCCTTTTTGCTAGGTTTTCACCTTGATGACGATTTTTTTCAAACTTTTTATGTTGTTTTTGGATTTTTTCAAGATCTGTTATACTGTTTTTTAATTTTTTTAGGACTTTTTATACTATTTTTTTTTTCAGGACTTTTTATACTATTTTTTTTTTCAGAACTTTTTATACTGTGCTCTCCAAAGCTAAATGTAGAATTGATAAATGCTAGATCCATAAATTGCTTTGACGATGCCCCACTCCTATGTGGATGACCATGTTGGATGAAATAATCCAATCGGAATGAGGAGTATGAGTGGTAAGTATGAAGGATGATAGATGTGACAGATGAAAGAGGCTATGGTAGGATCCCTAATATGCACAGTACGTGGGCTATTAGGTTTTTGGAAAAAAGGAGCTTGGGCAACCCATGGGTCAAAGTACCTGAAGGGTTCGCCATCAAAGACATATTGCAAAAAATCACCAATGGTTGTGTAATGAGATGACGAGTAAGTGAAAATCGATGGATGGAATGGCATAGGTGACATGGACGAAGACCATAGATTAGCAAGATTTTTCTTTCTTTTTCTTCTTTGATAGATTCCCCCATTGATTTTTGAGGGAGAGACATATTTGGAGATCAACTTTTGCTTGCTTTTATTTTTGACTTTTATTTTTGATTTGTCTGATAGCTTTTTATGTTGGATAGGGAACTCTACTTAATCTTCTTTTATTTTTGATTCATGCAATAAATTTTTATGTTGGCTAAGGGACTTTTCTTGATCTTTCTTTCTTTGCAAGCTTTCTTTTGATTCTCGATCTCCATTTGAAAAAGGCATTTTTACCTTTGATTCTTGAGTTAGTTCCTTTAAATTTTCTTTGAAAGATACTTGTTGATCCATGTCTATAAGGTGGATGCATGTGGGCAAGATGGATGAAATGGGAGTGGTGATGCCATCGACGGAGTCTTTGAGACTATCCTTTTTAGTACTATTAACATCAAAGGAGGCTTGCACATCCTTAATGACTTGGCCATATGGTTTAGTAGAGTCAAAATTAGGAGATCCATACCCTAGCCTAGGGCAGGTGGGGTGGAAGGATGGTGGTTGGATATCCTCAGTGGCATCATTATCAAAGAGTGGGTTGTCATAGATGTCTTGATCAAATAGAGGGTTATTGGTGATATGAAAGGCTTGAGTGAAAGTAGATATGGAATATGCAATTGTATCATCAAGATCACAAGAGGTTTCAATCCAAGCATGCTCACCTGTTTGCATTTATTCTATAGTTTTTTTGATGTCATTGTTGGAAATACGACCTTTGTTGATGACTGTAGCAGTATTTTTTATCAACGACCTATCTAAATGGTATTCTTCACATCCCAGATCAAGGATTTTGACCTTGGGGTTTGATAATGCAGTGACTGAAGTGGGTGCCTTCAGGGATTTGGGATCAACACATGATTGGGAAAGTGGTGTTTCATAATTTCTAAGAATGGGGATTTCAGCTTTAGGGCTTAGATTATGTCCATGCATGAAGGGATTAGGATCCCCTTGTATGGTGATTTCAACTCCATCATGAGGGAATTTTAAGCATTGATGGTATGTAGAGGATACTTCTTGCATTTCATGTATCCAAGGTCTTCCAAGGAGGAAGTTATAGGCCAAAGGGAGATCAAGGACATGGAAAACCACATCCTTCACCTCAAGGCCAAATCTGATTGGTAGCATAACTAATCCTTTATATGAAATTTCTTCTGTTTCATATGCCTTCATGATGATATTTTATTTGGAATGTATTACATCTTCTGAATATCCCAATGTAGAAACAAGCTTTAGGGTGCATATATTTAAACCAACTCCTCCATCTATTAGGACATGTTTGACTAGGAATTTATGGATTAGAGCCTCAATATGGAGTGGAGCATTATGCCGATGAGTAAGTGAAGTTTCATCATTTTCAAAAAATTATATACAATGGGATGCAGGTACATGTCTCTCCATAGCTTGGGATTTACAAACTTCCAACTCAAATGGTATTGGCAGGTTGTTTAGTTTACTTTGGGTTTGGATGACCCTACTTTGATTATCAATTACAAAAATGTTAAGAATGGTAGTATCATGGACATTATAAATGCTTTTCCCTTGGGTGTTTGGTGAAGAGGATTCCCCTTTTTTGAAGTTGGTGTTTTTTGTAGGTTCCTCAATGTTTATCGCTTTTCTATCAATCAAATCTTGGACCAAGTGCTTCAACTGCATGCAGTTATTTTTTTTATGTCCATTATTCATATGAAAATCACAAAAATATGCATCATTCCACCATGAGGGTTTAACTAGGGAGTCATAAACTCTTGCCTCTGGTAACATTATAAGTTTGGATGCAAGAAGCTCTTTCAATGCTAATTCTAATTATTGCCTTAAAGGTGTGAACTTTCTATGGTTATTTGATGTTTGATATTGTGAACCCCTAATCCCGCACTTGCACCAAAATAACAAACAATCACAATATTAGATCATATGCAAGAAAGAATGAAGGATTCCCCATTGAATCCATTTACTAATACTCAAAATAGGGAAATGAAGAAAAGATGAACAAAGAAAGAAATGAAATCCTAATTAAGCATGCAAACTCTTAATCCCATGGGGGAGTTGGTGCTAATTCATGTGTCAAAATCAGCCCTTTCCCAACTACTTTGTAAGCTCTTTGATGATTTCATGAGTGATTGATCCACTTTGTTGATGAAAAATAAAATGAGTTCTTGAGAAAACCTGCAATAACCTAGGTGAGATCTTACATTGAGGATGAAGTTGAGTAGATTAAGTTTACTCAAGTTGTGGATGTTAGAATGAGAGGAAGAGCCTCTCATTTATAGATTTCCAAATTGGAAAAGATAGTGAAATTGAGAAATGTGGGATCATTCAACATCCAATGGCCAAGTGCCACTTGTCAAGATGTGAATGGTTGAGGAATGAGTACATTTTGGTCAATTTGCATGATAAATACTATGAGATTCAAATTTGAAATTTGAATGTGACATGTTGTAGGGAGAAGGAAATGGAGTTAATGTCAATTGGCTCAATGCACAAGGACATGTAAGAGGAGTGAATGCCTTGTTAGAAGTACCCATCCATTTGGACTTTTCGGATTCAAACTTGAGGGAATATTCCCTTTTTATGCCATGTGAGGGAAAATAGAGATTTAATAAATGAATTAAATCCCTTTTCATGTGAAAGTTGCATTCTCTAGAAGATTTTAGTGATTGAGATTAAATTAATCAAGATTTGATCAATTTAATAAGAGATTAGATGATTTGACAATTTTGACTCAAATTTATGAGTTGATTTAAATCAAGAATTGAGAAGAAAAGGATAAATTAAATAAATGATTTGATTTATTTAACTAAAGAGGATACTGTTAGATTGAATTAAATAAGGTTTAATTTATTAAATTCAATGAGATGACTTTAAGAACTTGATTTAAATAAAATGAATTATTTAAATAAATAGAGATATAAGGTTAATTAAATTAAATTGATTAATTTAATCAACAGAGGAGAAAAACTTAATTAAATAAATAATGATTTATCCAATTAAGAGATGAAAAGGTGATGATAATCTGAGAGTATGATTTAGGAGGAAATGTCGTTAGTAATCAGGATCAAGAATGTCAGATTGAATTATACATTTTCCATGTCTACAGATATGGCGGTCTTGATGGAGGATTATTTTGATTATTATTCTGATTGTTGTTCTGATTTGTATTGGCATTGCTTTGATTGGGGATTTGATCGATCTTGGGTGTGATTCTGGATAGATTGAAGAGTGATTTGGCATTATGTATTTTGGCTAAATTATCATTGCCATTATTCTTGTATTTTTAACAAAAATTTGGTTTGTCATTGTTGGAGGAATTGGATGAATTGTTTTCATTGTATATTTTCAAGATTCCTCGCTTGACCAATCTTCCTCAATTTTGATCCCATTTTTTATTAGCTTTTCAAAAGTTGGAGGAAATTGTAATTCGAGCCTATAACTCATTTCTTGATCAAGGCTATTAATAAAGATATCCATCTTTTCCTTTTTAGGAACTGCACAGGAATATCGTGCGAATAATCTTCTCCATATTTGTAGGAATGTAATGAAGGGTTCTCCAGTATTTTTCTTTTCTTTGCATAGATCAATCATAGATATTTGATGTTGAATGTTGTAGGAGTATTGGGATATAATTTTTTTGATCAACTCCTCAAACATCTTGATGGGTGGAGTGATTTTAGAAAACCATTCCATGGATTTCCCACCTAAAATTCATGGGAACAATCTCATCAAATATGTGTCTTCATGTGAAAATTCAAGGCTCATGTTTTGAAATTCCCTCATGTGGTCAAAAGGATATGTTTTCCCATTGTATCTATCAAATTTTGGAATTTCACAATGCTTTGGAAATGGGATCATGTTGATATTTCTATCAAATAGGTATGGAAAAGTATCCTCCAAAGCATACTTCTTAGTTGTGCTCCCTTGTATTTCTTTGATTTTCCCTTGTAGTGCTCTTATTTGTTGGGTAATTTCACTAAGATCGTTTAAGGGAGTTCCAGTCTTTCTAGGATCTCCTTTAATTTTCTTTGTATCATAATCAAAGGGAAATTTAGGACCTTGGTTTTCCAATAAAAGAAAGTATCTTTCTTTATTTTCCTCTAATATCTTGTCCATAGCTATGTGAAAATATGGATCTTGCACAGCTTCCTTAAGAATTTCATTGGTTATTTTATCATTTGAATTATTTCTATTTGGACGAAGCCTATGAAAAGTATTTTCTTCCCTATCACCCATGTTGCAAAGTGGGTTTTCTCTTTTGTCTTCTTCTCTTTATTTTTGGGACCTTGTAAAAACAGACATATGCTTGTATCAAATTTTTAATAAACTTAGATCTCAAATGGGAGTGAAATTTGTTGGATAATTGATACCTTAGAAAACTAGGATGATGGATCCTATTGATATTGACTAAGGAATTTCTAATTTTCAGATTTTCTTCTGTGGATGAAGGATGATAGATCTTGTTATGGAGGTTAAACTAAAAACCAAAAATTGATTTAAAATTGATGCATTCTAAGATGTTTTGATCCTAGTTTGAAAAATGATGAGTTTTGCAAAGAGCCTAATGTTTTGATCCTAGTTTGAAATTTTGATCACCCAGTTAAGGGGAGATCATAGGCCTATCACCATCCAATCACAACAAACAACATTCAATTTTAAATCCCAAATGACGATTTGCTATTCTATGTGAAGATATTGCTTCACAAAAGACATGATGTTCATTTTAACCAAGATAGAAATGTATGATGACTACCCTAGGATTGGTTTATTTTAATTCAAATGACAACCCTAGGATTGGTTCATTTTAATTCAAAACCAACAATAAAACCATTGGTTGTGGTCACGTCGGATCTAGATAGCAATTAGACAAATTACAAATGCGCTAGAATAGAGGCAATATGTGCTGGAGAATATGTGAGAATTTGAAAATTTTAACTCTATGAAAGTTGATAAACACCTACACCATTGGATTGCTTATGAAATTCTACCCTATTTAAAAAAAAGCTCCAAAAAAGACCAAAATATGACCAAGATATGGCTATTTTAAGATTGACTATCAAATGCGTTGTAGAAATAGTCATATGTGCTATAAAATCAGTCATATGTACTACAAAATCAGTCATATGTGCTAAAACAGTCTTTAAATGCACTAGAGAATCAGTCAGATGCATTAGAACAATCTTCAAATGCGCTGGAGAATCTATCAAAAGAGTTAGAATAGTCTTCAAATGTGCTGGAGAATCTATCAGATGCATTGGAACAATCTTCAAATGCGCTAGAATGGGTGTCGTATGTGCTAATCTGCATCACTAGTTGTGACCTGCCAGAAAATCCTATAATAAAATATTAAAATGGGGCAAGAGCTCCACGGTGGGCACCAAAAATGTGTGTAAATATGTGGAAACAACAAATGAGTTAAACAACACACCAATGAAACATTGTATCAAAGAATCTAATTTAAAATTAAACAAACTTCAAACCCAATAGATTCTTCAAAGATGTCCCATTGTCCTCTATCTCAAAGGATTTGTTTTAAGCTGCTTGCTCTCAGATTGTATAAGAAGAAGCTCAATAGAATGAAAAACTGGAGAATGAGATGATATGAAAAATGTATTCTTATGCTAAATGATGTGAGATAATGAAACTAAGATATGTTGTTAAGATAATAAAACTATGATAATGAAACTAAGAACAGATTATGCAAGCTATTCTACCATGATTGTTTATGCTAAGATGATAAAATCTATGATGTTGTGCTATGATGGCTTGACTATAGTTCTCACGCTATGCAATAGTTCTAGGATTTTCAAAGAGCCAAGAGGTCTTATTTATAGATTTTTGGAGGAAAAGCCTTAGTTGGCAAAGATCAATGATTGAGATTCAATTTGGTAAGATGAACAGTGAGAGACGGAGAAGTTGGAGAAAAAGATGGAAGATGTTTTCAACCCACAAAACCTTTTCACTCAAAAATGGAGACAACTTGCCATTTGTCAAATTTAGTTAAGAGTTAGTTTTGGTGGTTAAAGATAATTCATCAATTAAATAATAAAATTATTTAATTTCATGTGACAGGTGGATTTGGAAGTTTCTAATTAAATATTTAAAATATTTAATTATGTGTGGAATATGGACTAAGAAGTTTCTAATTAAGTATTAAAATATTTAATTAAATGTGAGATGGCTTTTAAGAATATTTAAAGATGATTTTATGATTTAAAAAAAGAAGAATATCTACTTTATTCAAAATAAAACAATCTGATAATTTAATTAAATAAATTGTGAAACTTATTTAATTAATTAAGAATAAATGAAAAAGTGATAATAATTAAATTAACTTATTTATTTAATTAAAATAGAAGAATTAGAAAATGAACAATATAAATAAATAATTAAGTTCATTTATATGTAGATTGAATTAGAGATTAATTAAATAACTTGTATTTAATTAATTACTAGACTTATTATAATGTGACCATTTTAGGTGTATACAATAACTAATCATAATTCAGGTGTTACTAGCTTTTGTGGCCCAATTTTAGTGTCTTGGACTCATTCACCACCTTGGGTGAATGAGTCCCACCTAGTTTTTTTTGGCCCCAATGCAAGTTTCACACATTTCTAGAATTGTTTTATTTTTGGTCCCATACATTATGTGTGATGAGTCTCATTCTCCACCTTCAGCGAATGAGTCTCGTGTGACCAAAATTTAAATTTAAATCAAATTTTTGACTGGATTTTATTCTCCTAGATCTGATGTTGGCTTGTAGTGTTGTAATTTTAGGAATTCTTGCATAATTGAGTATAAATACAAGGTTTTTTCTCTCATTTCCCCCCAAGCATTCAAATACTCATCCTAATAGAAAATTGAGTTCACAAGAGCATTCAAGTCTTTCAAGGGAAAATTATCAAGCATTCAAGAGCATTCTTCAAGCATCAATCATCATATCAAATATCAAATTCTTCGTGTTTGTTATTGTGCCAACAATTGTGATGTAGAGTTCATCATCCAAGCAAGCATTGCATTCAAGATCTATCAACATCAAGCAAGAGTGAAGAACCACATCCATTGCAACCATTTCAAGAATAATTGTAGCACTTTATTGCTAGGGTTTGGTGAGTTGCAACATTACCTTTTGTTCATTCATCATTCTCCATTTACATTTGCTTTCATTTCAAGGTTTCATTACCAATAAGGGGTTTGACCAAGGCAAACCCCTATTCTCTAACCCCACAACCATTTTCCCCTCTTCTTGTGTGTGATTTGTAGGTCTAGGTTGTAGATTTTTCAAGCAGAAAAGTTAGAGAAAAGTTGTCAAAGTTTCCATTCAACCTTGGAGGAGCTTGGATAAGACCTACAGGTGTTGTTTTGCATATTCAGATATGAAAACCAGTCAAGAAGAGAAAAGCAGACCGAGAGGCACAAAATCCACTTTAGAATTTCTAAAAAAGTAGAAGTGGATTGATTCACCACTATTGGAAAATGAGTCCCGTTGTAGGGTAAAACCACAAAGTTGTGTCATACTTTCAGCCAACTTATCAACACAACTGAATTCAAGTATTTCTAACTAAAAATAAATTTTGGTCAAGTATATAATCTAGTAAGATTCATTCTAGATAAGTTAGATACTTCCACAACTTTTTCAACTAAAATTGTTGGCTAAAAATATATGGAGCACCACTTTGAGTCCAATTTACCAAAAAAATAAAATTATTTGAAAAACTTGAAGTTTTGAAATAACTCCTGTTAATGTAAATAACATTTTTTTAAAAATATAAAAAATATCCTTTTGTAGATCCATAAGTGTAGTTTTCAAAAATACATTTATTTTAATAGTTTAATTATTATTTATATATTTTTTATTTATTTATACTAAAAGTAGGTTATCAACACAAAATATTAGGTTGATTACCTTGCCAA
Organism: Sequoiadendron giganteum; assembly: GCA_007115665.2. Classification (NCBI taxonomy): domain Eukaryota; kingdom Viridiplantae; phylum Streptophyta; class Pinopsida; order Cupressales; family Cupressaceae; genus Sequoiadendron; species Sequoiadendron giganteum. Next base: position 274,201,575 of record CM021108.1, on the reverse strand, counting down.
GGAAAAATACTAAAACTTATTAAAACAAATTGAAAAATTATGATCCACTAGATATAAAAGAATCTATTTCAAGATGGTATATGTTTTTTTCCATTTTAGATAAATATTTAATATGAAAGCTGACATCCAATGGAAACAACTATTTTTTTTATTCACACACATTTTAATATTTATTTAAAAATATATATTTATCAAAATTCAAAAAAATAATATTCTTGCACTAAAGCTTCAAGTTATAAATACAAACAAAAAATGTGAAAAAAAAATTACTATAAAAATTTTGACGTCCCATGCAACTTCATTTTTCAATATTTTATCAGCAACTAAATTATAGTGTTAATTTATTAAAAACTAGTTGAAAATAATTTTTTTAATTTTTTTAAAATCCAAACATAAAATATACTAAAAAAAACATATTTTACTAGTTTACATCATTTCAAAATTCAAAACATTTATGCCACTTTTTAGTGATTCAAGTCTAAAATTTGGATCAACGTTGGTCGTTTCCTTTATAAAGTGTGACACAACTTTGTGATGTTACCCTATACAGGCTTGAACATGAGTTTTGCAAATTTGGATACCCTTTTGACTGAAACCTGTTATTGTACATTTTCCCAAAAACTAGACTGATTCGCAGGTATGTGCAGGATCATCATGGAAAAATAGGCCCCTAAGTGGCAATGAAAATTCAGAAAATCAGAGTTAGGCAACTTGACGTAAAAATTTGAATAAGTTATCTAAATTATTTCAAAAATATGTAAGAATAGAATTTGTAGCAAATTGAATGTAGTTTCTAAACTACTAGGTTTAATATTTAAAAAAAAAAATCTATTTGGTGAAAATTTGAAATTTCAATGTAGTAGTACTTAAATTTCAGGGAAAAAATAAGAAGTATGTGTATGTTTAACCACCCTAACCACAATAAAATGATAATATTTTTTTATAATATTTTAGATATAAGTAAAGGACTCATCTCCCGATGTGATGCATATTTTTTTGTAATTTTCTTTCAAGTAAATAATTAATTATGAAATTTTTATTACAACTTTTAAAAAATATAAAAACTCGTATGTCTGACCACCTTAACTTGATCAAAACTTCATGAAATTCATTCATTTTTTTAATCCTATAGTATGTGAAGCATAAAATGTGATGCATGTTTCAGATTAAAAAAATGTGATACCGTTTGAAAGCTATAGATGTTTTTCAATCAGCCTATCAAACATGACTTTAGTTGTAATTCAAATAGAAAATGAATAATAATTATTTATTAAATTCAAAGTAAAGAATAATTTATATTGGTGGAAAGATGAGAATCTCCTTTAAAAACCCTTTTCATTTCATCAATTTGAGGTAAGAAAAAAGTCTTCAGCCACATGGGCCATCATATCACTTACATATCACCACTTTTTAGCCCATCATGATCCTACACATACCCTCGCCTAGCTTGGCGAATGAGTCCCAGTTAGCACAAATAACAGATTTTTCTATGATCCAGATCTCCATTCTACCTTCTTCAGTCTTCCAGGAGAACACATTTTAGTTTCATATCTTCTTATTGCATTTTGCTTATCTTTCTAGGTCATTTTGCATACTACACTATGTTTTCAAACATCTTATTTTCCAAGTTACACTTGGTGGTGAACCTCTCATTTAACATCATTCAATCCCTTAGGACATTGCCTTTGCCAGATTTTAATCTCCTTTGCATTGAAATATCAAGGGTTTTTTCTTGAGTGAAACAACCAAAAGAAAATTGACCTCTCTCCTTTTAGGTTTTAAACCCTAGAAGCCCTAGAGGGAGGTCACCATTTTCTTTGTTTCAATATTATCAAATATTGGAATGGAAGGGTTCTAGGTAAAATGGTTGATCCTCTCCCAGTGGGGACTAATAATGTAGTAGAGTTTTAGGTGGTGATCCTTGGTCTCAGACTAGGTTAGGAGCTAAAGTTGAAGAATTTGATAGTTGAAGGTGACTCCTCATTGGTGGTCAATGCTCTTAGAACTAGGAAGTTGTCAAACTAGAAATTGGGTGCTAAACTGGAAATTACATTGGGTTTGTTGGATAGCTTTGAATTAGTAATGATGAATCACATTCTAAGGTAATGGAACTCAAAGGAAGATACACTTTCTAACTTGGGAGTGGATGGTCTCTCAATAAAAGAAGTGGATATATGACTATACAAAATAGAATCTATGGGTGGTTGGGTGGGCATGCTTCCACATAAAATATTGTGGAAAGACTAGGGCTTTCTAGGGGTGGTGATCAAATTTTTAAATCAAATGTTATCTATGTATGGCTGACTTGGAACGGTGGTGTTGTGTGAATGCTAACTCGGAAAAATTGATGTGTGAGTGCAGGATCGATGATGCCAACAAATTAATCTCTCATTGGTTGTCATCAAATCTAAAGTTTTTTTCATAGTTATGATGTTGGTGTAAGGCGTTATATGAATCCTGCATTTGAAAGATTGGGTTGTCACTTTATTCCCGCATTGGGACTTGGCAAGATGATTCACATGCATGATTTGGTGCTCTTGCAATGAAGATAGGCTAGGTTTATGCACAAAACACATAAAATTTGTCAGGATAATTATAGAAATAAATTACTATGGCACCCTACACGATATTAGCATTCTTTTATGGGGTTTGGTTTGCATTTTCTCTCCAGCTAAATTGAGAGAATTGGTGGTAGTCATGTTCTTGTGCAACTATGGAACAATGGGTGAGTGCTCCAAGTTTGTGGTGTGTATGCCCTCAGAGATATTGATGGGTATCAGAGTGGATACTCCAATACAGTTGGACAATGTGATAAGGTAGATGACATTTTGTGAGGTAGATTTTGATCAATGCCATAAGTGGATCCTCAAAGAATACAATTCTCTCATTCTATAAGCAGTAAATATTATCTTGGGTAAAGGTTTTATAGAGAATAGAAAAACCTATCGGGTGGACACAAATATAACATCTCGATTCATAGTGGTTTTGCTTGATATCAGGATGGAAAAAAGGGATGCGAAGGCATTGATGAGGAAAATCTTCATCTCAAACCTATTAGTGGGTTTGGATGAAGTTATTTACATTGCATCACCTGGTATGGGTGTCCCTCGACCGTGGGACATGGTTTCATTCTATGTGTCGGGGGAGGTCATCAAATATTATCCCTTATTACTTGACTTAAAGGGAATGGTGTTGGTGGAGCATAAGTAGTTGATAGAGGTTGGGGGGTGATCCCACAATACTGGTTTATAATTTTTGGCCAAACTGGACACTGAACTGATTTTTTCTAGATAAATCTTCATTTTTGGGCACTTATAGCGGCTAAACCATGAGGAATTTGAAGATGATGAAAACTAGTGATTTGTGACACTTCGTTTGTAGATTCTAAAAATATTATTTTTAAAATTTTTGGAATAATATTATAGTTCGTTTTCCATCTCCTTCAAAAACTAGTTTTTATTAGTAAATACCATTTTTAAGGAGTGATGCTCACCATATACAACATAATTTTTTTTCTATGAAGGATAAAATTCTAATTTTTTCGAATTTAGATTTGAATCTATGATATCTAATCCTTTCATTTGGTTTCATAGTGTTTTATTGAATATTTTTTCCTTAATCAAGTTTCGAAGTCAAACCAATTATAATTATACATAGAGGGACTGTATACAACATAAATTTTTTTTGTATGTATAAGAATTCATTTTTTTTACTCGATCAAGGACATCAATACCTAGCCTGCACATATTTTTCAAATTTTTATTTTTATAATCTACTATTTTTCCACATTTGCAGAATAAAGAGCTTGATTTTCGATGAAAAACCTATGTTTAATCAAACTAAAAAAACAAATACATAATAGACCAAAATATATTAAAACTATATTTTATGGATAGATCGTTTTGAGGACTACCATCATCTAGCTAGGTCTATGAATTCTCCTCCATTTTCATCGTCAACTCGGGCTTCAATGGTCAAAATTTTGCAAAAAATTGATGCCAAAGGGGGAGAAGGGGGGAAAAGGGGGGTTCGAATGAAACTAGGTTTGAGCGAACCCCCCTTGGAGGTTCACTCGAACTTGGGTTCATTCAAACCTCCCTTGGGGGTTTTCTCGAACTTGGGTTCATTCAAACCCTAGTTCAAGCGAACCCCCTCTTGTTCATTTTCTTTGTCATAAAAAAATGAAAAAAAATGGGTTGCATCATTTAATATGGTTTGCTTGAACTAGGGTCCATTTGAACAACCCAGTTTGTGTGAACCCCTAAAAATTTTATTTTTTTCATAGGAGCATTTCTACAATTTTCCTTCCTCACTAGAATTGTAAACCAATTTTGTGGGTTTACCTTGGGGTGGATTATCTCCAAAAGGTGCTAAAGCTTGCATAGTCTTATGGTAACAATTGGGTTTCAAATTTCCAAGCTTTTGCACTCACTAATGGTTTCCTCGATCCAAAATGACCCTGAAAGGCTTCTAGGAAAGAATTGCTTAGTGTTTTAGTTAAAATATTTCTTGGCAAGTATAACTTAGTGTCTCAATTAGAATGTTGTAGTCTCTAGTTGTATGATCATTGTCTATGTAAGTCTCTTTCTATTTGGTCGTATATGTATATGGGTTGTGGGCTTTAAACAAGGAAATTTTTTATGTCATAGTCCTAAGTTCTGGTTAAGTATTAAAGTTTGGATGGTCAACCCTACATGGTCTTTTGATGTAGTAAATATAATGGTTGTTAGGGATGATAGGGTTCATGGTGGGGTGTTCTATAAAGGGTGGAAGGTCTGAATCTCGTGACTACTATGTAATTTTTTCTATATCAATAAAATATAAATCTTACATATCAAAAATAAATAAATAAATATATATATTTAAAATATTAATATCTATAATATAATATATGATAAATTAATATATACTAGGAAATATTAATATTAATATAATGTACATTATATTTAATATAAATATTTAATGTTGTATTATATAAATATAATATTATATATAATAATATAATATATTATTATAAAATTATTTGGGTCAGTGCAAGATCATGGGGGTCCAAACTAGGCCCCTAAGTGGCAATGAAAATTAGAAAAAATAGAGTTACACAACTTGACATAAAAATTTGAATGGTTTATTAACATAATTCAAAAATATGTAATAACATAATTTGTAGAAAATTGAATCTAGTTTCTAAGCTACTAGTCCCTTTTTGGAAAAAAAAAAATCTATTTGGTGAAAATTTAAAATTTCAATGTAGTAGTACTAAATTTTCAAGAAAAAATAAAAAAAATAGGCATTTGTCCGACCACCCTAATGGGGAGAAAAAATAATTTTTTTTTTTTTCTGAATCTTTCAATATAAGTAGAGGACACATGCTGAGATGTGTCACATATTTTTTTGTAAATTTTTGACAAGTAAATATTTAGTTATGAATTTTGTAAGTAGGAATTTTTAAAAATATTAAAAACAATTTGTTTGGCCACCCTAACTTGGTCAAAATATTATGAGTTTTTTAAACTATAATTTGTGAAGCATAGTGTGCGGTGCATCTTTTAGATTTTAAAAATGTTTAACCATTTAAGAGTTATCGATGTTTTTCAATCAACCTATCAATGGGCACTTTACACATAGTGCATGTAGAAAATCAATAATAATTACCTATTAAATTCAAAAAATAACATATCTTATATTGATAGAATGTTGTCAATTTGTTGAACAAACCCTTTTCATTTCATCAAAACCAGATAAAAAAATAAGGCATTAGCACAAAAATTTCAAAAAACTCTTGCAACCCCTATAAACACATTGGGATTTTGAATTTTCAGGTTGATCACCCCAAAGCCAAATATCGAAGCAATATGGAATAAAAATGGATATTTATTAATATCAGACATCTGATAGAAACAAATGTTTGTTTTTTAATAGTAAAATTAGATACCTGTTCCTTAAGGCTACATAACAAATATCCATTATTAATGCCTAAGAAATGGATATCCATTTATTAAAACCAAAAATATTAATATATTTTTTATATTAGTATATAATAGATTAATACATATAATATATATAATATAATATTATACATAATAATATGATAGATAATAGTAATATATTATATATAATATTATATTATTTATGTATTATTAATATATTAAATTTAATAAAGATTTACAGAGAAGGAATCAGGTACTTGTATTATCAATAAAAAATATTTGTTTGCAAAAACAAACATTGAAGTTATATGAAACTCAAGAAATCTATCATATATTAAATATTATATATTATAACTTATATTATATTATATATTAAATATTTCTATATTAATGCATTTTAATATATACTATATATTGTATTATTATTAAAAAATCTAGACAAAGAAATGGAGATAGGGAGAGAGAGGTAGAGAGAATTAGGGAGGAAGGGAGGGGCAGGTGGAGAGAGGTGGGATAGGAGAGGTAGGGTGGGAGGAAAATAGGGAGGGAGAGAAAGAGGGAAGGTGAGAAATAGGGTTTGGTAAGGTGGGAGGGAGAGAGAGAAGGAGATAGGGGGTATGTGTAGGATCATCATGGAAAAAATAGGGCCTTAAGTGGTGATGTAAATTCAAAAAATCAGAGTTAGACAACTTGACGTAAAAATTTGAATAAGTTATCTATATTATTTAAAAAATATGTAAGAATAGAATCTGTAGCAAATTGAATGTAGTTTTTAAACTACTAGGTTTATTTTAAAATATATATATTTGGTGAAAATTTAAAATTTCAATGCAGTAGTACTTAAATTTCAAGGAAAAAATAAGAAGTAGGTGTATGTCTGACCAACCTAACCACAATAAAATGATAATATTTTTTTATAATATTTTAGATATAAGTAGATGAATCATTTCCCAATGTGATGCATATGTTTTTGTAATTCTTTTGCAAGTAAATAATTAATAATTATTTTTTTATTACAACTTTTAAAAAATATAAAAACTCGTATTTCTGACCACGGAACTTGGTCAAAACTTCACGATTTTAAAAAAAAAATCCTATAGTATGAGGAGCATAGAATGTGACACATGTTTTGGATTAAAAAAATGTGATACCATTTGAAAGCTATAGATGTTTTTCAATCAACCTATCAATTAGAACTTTAGTTGTAATTCAAATAGAAAATGAATAATAATTATTTATTAAATTCAAAGTAGAGCATAATTATATTGGTGGAAAGCTGAGAATCTCCTTTAAAAACCCTTTTCGTTTCATCAATTTTGGCTTAAAAAAAATTCGTTAGCCACATGGGCCATCATATCACTTACATATCACCACTTTTTGGCCCATCATGATCCTGCACATACCTAGGGATTGGTAGGGTGTGAGGGACACATGGGAGGATAGGTGGAGGGAGATAAAGAGTCAAGGAGGAGATAGGCATTGATAAGGTGAGATGGTGAGAGAGGGAAGGAGGGAGATAGGGATTGGTAGGGTGGGAGGGAGAGAGAGAGAGAGGAGATATGGATTGTAATGTGGGAGGGTGAGAGAGGGAAGGATGGATATAGGGAGTGGTAGGTTAGGAGGAATAGAGAGATATAAGGAGATATATATTTGTAGGGTGGGAGGAAGAGATAGAGAGAGAAGGATATAGGGATTGGTAGGGTGGGAGAGAGAGAGAGAGAGAGAGAGGAGATAGAGATTGGTAGGGTGAGAGGGAGAGAGATAGGGAAGGAGATAGGGATTGGTAATATGGGAGGGTGAGAGAGGGAAGGAGGTGTAGAGAGAGATAGGAGATAGGGATTGGTAGGGTGGTAGGGAGAGAGAGAGGATATGAGGATTGTAAGGTGGGAAGGTGAAAGAGGGAATGAGGGAGATAGGGAGAGGTAGGCTGGGAGGAATATAGAGAAAGGAGATAGAGATTGGTAGGGTGTGAGGGAGAGAGAGAGAAGGAGATAGGGATTGGTATGTTGGGAGGGGGAGAGAGAAGGTGATAGTGATTGGTAGGGTGGGAGGGAGAGAGGGTGAGAGAAGGAGATAGTGATTGGTAGGGTGGGAGGGAGAGAGAGAGAGAAGGATATATGGTGAGGTAGGGTGGGAGGGAGAGAATGAGGGAGAGAGTGATGGAGAGAAAGATGTAATGAAGGAGATATGAAGTGGTAGGGTGTGAGAGATAGAGGGAGGGAGAGAAAGAGGGAAGGAGGGAGATATGGATTAGTAATATGGGAGGGAGAGAGAGAGAGAGAGAGAGGAGATAGGGATTAGTAGGGTTTAAGGGATATAGGGAGGGACAGGTGGAGGGAGAGAAATATGGAATGAGGGAGATAGGGATTGATAAGGTGAGAGGGTGCGAGAGGGAAGGAGGGAGATAAGGATTGGTAGGGTGGAAGGGATAGCAGAAGAAGGAGATAGGGATTGATAGGGTGGGAGGGAGAGAGAGAAGCAGATAGGGATTGGTAGGGTGGGAGGGAGGGAGAGAGAAAGATGGAGATAGGGATTGGTAGGGTGGGAAGGAGAGAGAAAGGAGAAAGGAGGGAAAAAGAGAGAGGGATTTAATATAGGGGGGTGAGAGGATGAAAGGATATAGGGAGTGGTAGGGTGGGAAGAATAGGGAGAAAGAAGGAGATAGAGATTGGTAGGGTGGGAGGGAGAGAGAGAGAGGAGATAGGGATTGGTAGGGTGGGAGAGAGAGATAGAGAAGGAGATAGGGATTGGTAGGGTGGGAGGGAGAGACAAAGAGGTATAAGGGGAGGGAAGGAGGGAGATAGGTAGTGGTAGGGTGGGAGAGAGAGAAAGAGAGAAGGATTGAGATAGGGAATGGCAGGGTGAGATAAATAGAGATAAAGAAGGAGATAGAGATTGGTAGGGTGGGAGAGAGAGAGAGGATGTATGGAATGATAGGGTGGGAGGGAGAGAGAAGGATATAGGAATCGGTAGGGTGGGAGGGAGAGAGAGAGAAGTTGTAGTGTAGGAAAATGCATACCCTTGCATTTTCACACTTTTTTTGGCTTTCCTTGCTTTATTTATTTCTATTTATGTCTTAATTGGTCCTATTTTACATCCACAAGATTAATAAACTATATCTTTTTTTGGAAAATCCTGACTAACATTAATGGATAAATGATAATTTAGTGATTATGGCCGAGTGTCCTTGATTTTTGGGTCGAGACTAAGATGCCACCTAAGGCTTCTTTGTCCCCCAAAGGTTTTGGGACCCCCTTTTCAATAGAACCTTAAAAGGGCCCATTTTTAGAGTATGTGCCCCAAGTTTTCAAGACTTGGGACTAATATGCCACCTAGGGTGTCTTAGTTCCCTTTAAGATTTTTTTGGGATTTAATTTCAAATTTTGGTGGGATTTGGCCTCCTTTAAATTATGAATTCATAAGTAATTTTGTTGTGTTGTATTTTTGAGATATTAAGCATGAAAAAATATAAATACAAGGTTCATTCACTCATTTTCATAACAAGTCTTTTGTGAGAGCATTCCAATTGCATAATTGAGTTCACAAGAGCATTGAAGAGAAATTCATCAAGCATTTGGAGTCAGCATCATATCAAGGAGATTGTTGCATCATGTGTGTTTTTGAGCTAACATTTGTGATGTAGGGTTTTGATTCAAACAAGAAATTCAAGTCCATATCTATCAAGCACTCATTGGATTCAAGATCTATATCCAAGCTAGCCACTTCACACAATTTTGCAGATTTTACAAGGGTTTGGTGAGTTGTAACATTACATGTTGTTCATTCATCAATTCCTTCCATTTAATTTCATTTCAAAGTTTAATTTCCAACAAGGGGTTTGACCAAAGAAAACCCCCATTTACTAACAATCAACAAGTTTTTCTTCTCTTGAGTGTTTGTGTTTGCAGATTTAGGTTGAAGACTTGAAGATCATTTGAAGTGAAAAGTTGCAAAGTTGCATCACAAAGTTTTCATCTTCATGGAAACTTGCCTACAAGCCATATTTGGAAGATTCAGAACCTGAGATCTAAGAAGAAGGAAGTGCAAACATTAGACCTTAGGACCACATTTAGAGATTTCAAAAATTTAGAACTGGACTAAGTTGCCATCTAGGGCATCTTAGTCCTCCTGAAGGTATTTTGCAGAGATTCTTTCAGATCCAGTTTTGGCATCCAAAGATTTTGCATCTTCCCAGAAAAATAGTAGTGGGACTAAGTCAACAATAAGGGCATATGAGTCCTCCATAGCACTTTTTGATAACATTTTTGAATTTCCAGAATCCTCATTACATTTCAAGAACTTCTAGGTACACATACCTTAACTTGTTGCATAATTTCATCATTTGCATCATTCATTTAGCTTGAATTACTAGGTTTTGTGAGTTGAATGCTTATTTTTCTTTTCCAATATTTTTGTTGGTGGTGAACCCCTCAAAGCTTAAAAGAACCCTTACTAGGTCTTCCTTGTTGAGAATTGAATCACCTTTGAGGTTGATAGTCAATCCAACTAGGATTCGTTGGACCTTATTGAATGCCCTAAGGAGAATAAGTGAACACCCACACACACCTATTTTTTTTAGGGTTCAGAAGGATATAGGGATTATAAGGTGGGAGTGTGAGAGATGGAATGGTGGAGATAGGTAGTGGTATGGTGGGAGGAATAAAGAGAAATGAGATAGATATTGGTAGAGTGGGAGGAATACAGAGAAATGAGATAGATATTGGTAGTGTGGAAGGAGAGAGAGAGAGGAGATAGGGATTGGTAGGGTGAGAGGGAGAGAGAGGAGATATGAATTTGTAGGGTGGGAGGGAGAGAGAGAGAGTAGGAGATAGGGATTGGTAGGGTGGGAGAGAGAGAGAGAATTAGATAGGGATTGTAGGTGGGAGGGTGAGATAGGGAGTAGTAGGGTGGGACGAATAGAGATAGAGATTGGTAGGGTGGGTGGGAGGGAGGGAGGGAGAGGGATAGTGGGAGGGAGAGAAATATGGAAGAAGGGAGATAAAGAGTGGTAGGGTGGGATGAATAGAGAGAAATGAGATAGAGATAGCTAGGGTGGGAGGGAGATAGAGAGGGAGAGGGGGAGGGAGAGAAAGATAGAATAAGGGAGATAGAGAGTGGTAGGGTGGGAGGAATAGAGAGAAATAAGGAGATAGATATTGCTAGGGTGGGAGAGAGAGAGAGAGAGAAGATAGGGATTGGTAGGGTGTGAGGGAGAGAGAGATAGGATATAGGGATTGGTAGGGTGGTAGGGAGAGAGAGAAGGGTATATGGATTGGTAGTGTGGGAGGGATGGAGAGAGAAGGAGATATGAATTGGTAGGGTGGGAGAGAGAGAGAGAGAGAGAGATATTGGTAGGGTGGGAGGGAGAGAGAGAAGGATATAGGGATTGGTAGGGAGGGATGAATAAAGAGAAATAAGGAGATAGAGGTTGCTAGGGTAGGATGGAGAGAGAGAAAAGGAGATAGGGATTGGTAGGGTGGGAGAGAGAGAGATAAGGAGATAGATATTGGTAGGGTGGGAGAGGGAGAGAGAGGGAAGGAGATAGGTATTGGCATGGTTGGAGGGAGAGAGAGAGAGGGATAGGGGAGGGAAAAAAGAGGGAAGGAGGGAGATAGGGGTGGTAGGGTGGGAGGGAAAGAAAGAGGAAGAAGGGAGATAGGGAGTTGTAGGGTGGGAGGAATAGAGAGAAAGAAGTAGGTAGAGATTCGTAGGGTGGGAGGGAGAGAGACAAAGAAGGAGATATGAATTGTAATGTAGGAGGGTGAGAGAAGGAAGGAGGGAGATAGGGATTGGTAGGGTGGGAGGAATAGAGAGAAAAGAAGGAGATAGAGATTGGTAGGGTGGGAGGGAGAGAGAGAAGGTGACATCTATTGTTAGGGTGGGGGAGAGAGAGGAGATAGGGATTGGTAGGCTACATTGAATCCGATTGGGCAAGTGGCATTGATTCATAAATGTCAATTTTTGGGTTTATTTTTCTTTATTTTGGTCCATTTACATGGTCTTGCAAGAAGAAAAATATATTTTATTATCACCCATTGAAGCTAAGTATTGCGTTAATATTTTTCTTGATAGCTAGGATTTATTATGGCTTCAACAACTTATGATAGATTCTGGTCTACCACTTGATCATCCTACTATTCTTTTATGTGATAAATACAATACTCTCCATATTCCATGTAACCTAGTTGAGCATCAATGAACAAAACACATCAAATTTTACACATGCACTTAATTCAATATCTTATCCATGATGACATTTTTTCCTTAGAGTATTTATCTCTTGAAGAGTAGATTGTTGAAATATTTACTAATCCTTTAACATCTCCTTTGGGTGAAGGAAGTTGTCCTTGGGGGGTCTTGAGTCCTCCTTCCTTTGTATATAGTTCTCTTGTTTAGAGAGAGGTTTTTTCCCATATATGTTTTTCTCCTTTACCCTATTTGTGAGAATTTTTATATTTTACATGAGTACTACTTTATTAGGCCTTGTTGTTGGGACTCATTATTCAAACAATTTCTATACATATAGCTTCTATTTATCACTTAAGGGGGATTTTAGTTTGAAAATATCACTTAAGGGGGGTTTTAGAGTGAAAATAATTTCTATACATCTAGCTTCTATTTATCTAGTTTATATACCTAGTAGACCTATTCACACTAGTTTAAGTCCACTTGGTGGTTTAGTTGTAATCTCACCTCATATACACATGACAAATTCTCTCACTTGTCCCAAGTGTGCTAGACATGTAACATAACTTGGAGGGTTTGTTAGTTTTTAAAATTCACCTTCCTACTTTCTCCTTGCCCTACAAAAATAAGTAAATCATTATATATTTTCATAATTTTTATGATAGTTTTTGGAGTTAATTCTTGTTGCATATATTCTCTTGTGAAAGTTCTTGAATTTTGTATTCATAATTTTTTGCTGCAACATTGTGAAGCTATAATATGAGAATTGGAACCAAAGAGAATTCACATTAGACATAGAGAAAGGATTTAAGCACTCATAATTTAAGGTCATATGGGCATGTTATCAATAAAATATCTTACAAACTTGAACTAAAATTCTTACAAGGGAAATTTTATAATAATTCAAACTATCAAATAAAAACTTGATATGGAAAAGAGGACATAATTTCAACTTTGTGATGTAATTTCTTAATTATACAAGGTTTTCTTATTCGTTCTTTGCTTCACGATCCTCTAATGTTTGTTTTTTAATATCAATTTTCTTAATATGATGTTGAATTCTATATCAATTTAATATAATTAGTTATTATAAATAAAAAATTCAAATACAAAGCATGAAAATAATCATTCAAATCCTTTGAAACATGAAAATGATCATTCAAATTCTTTAAAACATGAAAATATATGTCAATGAAAGAAGAAAAATATGATATATCCATCAAATAATGATTACAATTTATTAAATTGTAAAATATGTGCTTTTATGTAAAAAAAGGTGTAGTTTGTAGTTTAAAATAGAGCATATGAGTCCAAACTCACAAAATACATGTACTTTTTTATCATTCACTATTTCTTACCTAAAAATTATGCTCACACTATGCGCTACCTTGGATATGTACAACCCTTAGGATTGTATTTTCTTTGTACATACAACCCAAAGAGTTGGAATTTATTATCAATATCTAAAGGTTAAAAAACACCTAAATGTCAAACATGTTCTCCATCAGGTTTGTACATCTTTCAATGTTGATATGAAAAAATTCAACATTGACATCAAGTTCTCTCTTACCTTTCTAATCATTTTTTTTTCTACATTTCTATATATTATGTTTTGACTTTGAATTTCTTTGGTTAAAAAACTTATGTATAATATCTTTAATGACATTTTTTTAATCTATTCATCAAAATTTGTAACAAATTAATTATTTAAATCCTGCATGCTTTATTGTAGACACATTCAAATATAAAGAAATTGATTAATTTTTAAAAACTTATGGGGAAGGACACCCTAATTTTTATTTTCTATAATGTATCTACTTTAAAAATTAATAAAAATTGCATATTGATTACAAAATTAGTGGAAAAAATTAAGAAAAAATTATATAATGTTAGCTAATTTTTCATTGAATCAATTTTTGAAATACTTTTAAAAACTTGGCATTCTGTGGGGAGCATACTAGATGTTGTGTTATATTTTTTTGATAAAAATAAGAGAACTTTGTATGCTTAGCTTATTTGGAATTCTTATTCTTCACTATTTAAGAGAAAAACTAGTAGTTTAAAACATAGATTTTGAGCACTATGACTCTTGTTCTTGTTGCATCTTCAAAACTTGAGTTGTGTTATCTTCAATTTATCATCCAATATTAATTTTAACTAATTTGAGAAAAAAAGGTGATCACTCTTGATCCATTTTACTCCTCCATTTCCATGCACATACTCAATTATAGATACCTAAATTATATTTATGCATATTTTAAAAACTATTTATGCAATAATTTTAGCATGTTGAATTTAATAAAAATGGAAATAATGATGAAGGCCCCTTTTCACTTAAACTACTAATAAATTAAATCAAAATATTAATGATTATTAATTCTACCTTTCCACACAAAGTATGATATATATGTTATGCAAGATACACACATATATTAATAAATTATAAATTCATATTAATCTAGGTTTTAATTTTCTATGACAATTATACATTTATATTACTTTAGGCTTTAGTTCATCCCCATAATTGCAAATTTATTGAAATTGAGCTTAATTTGTCACCTTGGTTAAAATTTATGGGCAACTTAGGCTTATTTTGTCATCTCAATTAAAAAAATACAAAAAAATTAGGCTTAATTTACCACCTCAATTAACAAATTATCAAAAAATAGTCTTAAATTTCCACCTCAATTAAAAAATATTAGAAATTTAGTCTTCTTTCACCACCTCTATTAACATTTTATTAAAAAGAGGTTCAAATTCGTTAATTTAATTATAAATAAGAATGACTTTTGGTTTACCAATTGCTCATGATTTTTTAAAACCCAATTTATTTCTTCGAGACAATTGTAAGAAAAAATTACTGACAAGATTATGTCTCTACATAGAAGATTCCTCAAGATTCTATAAATTTAGAGACCAATTCTTAAAGTATACCTTGAGTTTGATGAGTTTTACAACAAACTGATATGCTAATCAAAATATATCTTTATGAACCATTCTTAGTCATACTTCAAATCTCTATCTTTTTATTTTTATTTTATGCAACTTTCATAATTTCAACAATATTTCATATAATTATTCTACAAAATTTAAAATAAAACTAAACTAAAATAAAATTAATTTTTGAACCATTAACATAATTTTTCTTTTAAAATGAAATGAATTAATAGATAAAAGATATACATCTAGCCCTACACAAATGTATAATAAAAGCAAATCATATCTTTTTCACAAGTTGTAATATGATTTACTTATACTAAAATTGTCCCCACTCTTACCATAAGATGTGTTGGTATTTTCCATATACTTTTGTGAGACAAAATCTAACACTCAAATCTTTTTTCTAATCAATGTTCAAATGATTAAAAAATTAAAAATATTACAATTTACTCCTAATTCCCAACAATCAATAATGCACATTCTCTCAAAACTTTTGTATGTTAAAATCCATTGATGTTGATGGTTGGGATCCCCTTGACGTCACTCTGGACCCCACTGTTGTATGGGGTTAACTGGATGACAAGGATTTGCCACCCTCTGTCGACATTACTATGGTCACTTAAATGACTTTTTATATTTTTTTTCATGCTTTCATCTTTCTAAACATCGTCCATATGACTTTCAAAATGTGTCTTCTTACCACCTAAACTTTTTTTTGAATATATATAATTTTCTTTAATTAATATATATAGACGCGTATTCATTAAAAAAAAAACAGTTGATATTACCAATCAAACATCCCTTTAACAAATTACAGCTCTCTACCACAGTTTTATTAGTCTAACATATAGTACATATTTTTTATTCTAATTGTGAAGTCATTTTCAACGTTATTTAAAAGCGATGAGGAGAATCGTTTGGTTTCTTCTTTTCCTGAATAATAATTTCCAATCATAATATTAATAGGCCCATGCTTTTCTTCATGCCACAAAAATTCCTTGTTATATACAAATTTCAAAATAATTTGGGACAATGAAGTTCTAACAATCAATTAATGTCTTTATCGAATATCACTAAATAAATATATATTGATGAGAACGTGGAGTTTTTCCTTTGATGGGATCTCTCTTTAAGCCTCTTACTCACGTTACCAAAATTTCAAATTAGCTTTAACTACTAAGTTTATTATTATTTTTCAGGTTGATTAATACATATAGTTCGTCATGATTGTAATTATAGATGAAACTTCAAGGACTTTATTCACATGTCTAAAACCTACAAAATTAGCTTCATTCATCATGACTTAATGTTACATGTTCTATCATTTAAAAATATGATGTTCATCATTGATTTAGTTCATCTATTTTTATTTATTTTTATTTCATCAAATAATTTATAGATGTTATATTGAAAAATGGAGAAGATACATAAACAAAGAAAAGTTGAGATAAATATTTCATAGTTGAACAATTGAATTGTTTCTTATTTCTTAATTTATTTTTTATTAGATAGATATTTAGGATAAATTAGTATTTTTTATATGGTATCATATTATTTTATAACTTATTTTTCACTTACTCATTTTAAACATGAATAGATGCACTATTTTATATTTAATTAATATGGTTTAAAGATTCATATTTATGTGAATCAATTCAAAAATCATGGATTGAAAGTCAATTATTGTAAGTCTTTTGAATGCATTCATTTAACTACCAAATTTGTATTTTCATAAAAATAAATTAAAATGAGAAATATTTCAAAAGTTATTTCAATTGAAAATAATTTTGAAACATAGATATCAACATTACATGTCATTAATAACAATTTATCCTTCCTCTTCAATTTTATAACAAGATGGATAAAATAATGGGTAAAAAATATACTAAAGAATATCATCTATTTTTATCACTAAAAAATAAATAAATTAAGGTTGCATGATAATTAATGGAAACGTAACATAAAATTACTATTTTATCTCAAATAAATACAAATTGAATCACTTATAGATTCTACATCGTCAAGGATTCAATATCATCTATTTTTATGCAATTAAATGTGGAGCTAACAACTATTTTACACTAACAACCAAACAAATGTCACTTTGACCATCACATTCAATTCTCACCTGTTTAGACCAAAAATCCACATAAGGCAAGTTCAACAACAACCCAAATGTTCACAATTGGTAATGGACCAAAAACCTACAAAGCCATTACTTAGCCAAAAAAATATACTCTTCACCATATTGAACCTATAGGCACCCATTAATCTCCTCTACAAGGTGACATCATTAGATTCCTAAATTAATTTGGAAAATCCTTTTGAAGAAACTAACCAAACTAACACTACCAAATCCAAAACCATCTAAACTAAAAGGAAATATTTTTGGTTGATGCAAGATTACCTATGGACCCAAATTCTCTTGCATTAGACACATTGGGTAAATTATGAAATACTTCATTATTTTGTAATTCATGAAATATTTTCCAACTCCAAAACTAGAATTCCATACTTAGCCAAATATGCAACATTCTTCCTAGAGGCTTCATCTATAATTTTGACCTTTAATGAACCAAGTATTCCATAAACTCTTTCCCCTAGTTCTCTTAGCCACTCAGAAATAAATCAGCTTATCTATGTCTTATTTATTTTTAGGAAAATGTTGTATCCATTCTTGTGCATCTTGTAAATTTATATGTGAATCCCCTTGTTTACTTATCTAGCCTTCATGATACTTGTACAAATCAATAATATTGAAAATGGGAAATATGTCTATACTTGTTGGAATTTATTTTTTATAGGAAGTGGATCAAAAATTATTCAACACCCTACATGGGCTTATCTTCTTCCATTTCAATGTATTGTATGTTCCCTATGGGAACCTGTCCTTCCTCAATTATATCGTAACCATATCACCCATCTAAAAATATTATTCTCTTCTATGCATATCAAATTCTTCTTTGTATTTGACAATGGAAAACAATGTTGCTTGGGAGTGCTTGCAGGTGTGGTAAGGCACCGATGCCCTAGCTCGTGTCTTTGGCTTTGTGGGCAATCTTTATGCATGAGTGGGGTCTAAGAGTGTGTGCGGGGTGCGGCCAAGGGTGGTTGATTTCAAGGAGCATTAACTCAATTGTTTCTTGAGTGTTTTCTTCTTTATGCTAGTGAAGGTTTGAGGGCACCGTCCTCTGCATTGGGGGGTGGTCTTGTTTCTCTATGTGTCTTGCTAGGGTAGCGACCTGTTTGTTTTTTATTATTTATTTTGTTTGGTTTCTCATTCTTTGGTGAACATTGCTGGGAGAGCAGCTTGCTCTTTCCTCGGTTGGGGTGGGGGTGATCTCGAGGGGCCCCATTTTTAGCTGCAATAGTAATGCATATGTCTGTGGACAAGGCAGTTTCATCCTTTGCTTTATCTGGTGATGACTAGAGGGTTCCAATCTCGTTTTCTCTAGGTGTGAGTGTGGCATGAAATGGGGTGTTTAAATTACAAAAAGTGAATGGGTGCTTGGTGAGGGCCTAAGAGTGGCCAGTGTTAGTGATCTAATTAGTGTTAGTGGCTGATGATGTGGAATACTACAATTATCATGTTTTGATTTGTAAGTTCATGGGGATGAGGGTTTCTCTTCCATTTCTCAATACCTAGATTTGCAAGACATGGAACCCAAAAGGAGACTTTTATATCTTGATGGATGTAAATAATTTTTTTATGGTGGATTTTTCATGTATTTCTTATCAGAACAGGGCTTTTGAAGGTGGACCATATTTCTATAATCAAGTGGGTCTCTTCATAAAACCATGGCATGTTGGCTTTAATTCAGAGGAGTTACCTTCTAGGGTCCCAATTTTGGTTTGTCTTCCTCGACTACCACTTGAATGTTGGCGAAGTGACATATTGCAGTCGATTGCTTTGTTGCTGGGAAAACCCATTGGTCCTTCTCAGTAAACTCTAAATAAGAGGATTTTTTCTTATGTGCGGGTATGTGTAAAAATTGATTTGAGTAATCTATTTCTAGATTTAGTTGATATGACTGTTAGTTCTTGCTCTTAGAATCAACTGTTAGATTATGAGACATTACCTTTCAAGTGTAGGTTGTGTCATGAATATGGTCATCTGTAGCAAAGGTGTCCCCAAACTTCTAGTGTTGTTGGGACGAGTAATGCTCCTTCTCAGTCTAATTTAAAAATGGACAAGAGTAAGGCTCCCATGCAAGGGGAGGTGGTTGATAATGAAGGATCTACTTTGGTTAAGTCTCATAATCATGGGAGGGGCCAAAAGAGATCCCTCAAGGATAGGAAAGAGGGGGAGACCTTCAATAGATTTTAGGCTTTGGAGGATTTGGTTCAGGAAGAAGGATTTCAAGTGGACTTATAGGGGATAGTTGGTTCTTTTGTAGAGGATGTTCTTAGGGATCAACCTACTGTGATTCCCAGTTCATCTCAGCTTGGTGTACAAGGTACTCAAATGGATATCGATTTGTCTCCTTCATCTCATGCTTAGAGTGCATTAGAGTTGATGTTGGAGACTTCTAGTGGTTCCCCTAGTGTTGGTGGTGTTCTCTCTAAGGTGAGGGGTGCATCTGATGTAGGTAAAAATAAGTCTTCTTCCCTAGCCTTGAGTTTACAACAAAAAAACATCAAAAAAGGGGTTCTTGAGAAACCTCTTAAGGTTGGTAGAAAGAAGGATCAAGAAAAGGTCAATCAAACTGGTGAGATGTTGGTGGAGTCGAGTTCAGTGAAGACTATTGATGCTCACTTCTCCCAACCTCAACAATGATTGCTATTTCTTGGAATGTGGGGGGTATGAATAAGATCCCTAGACAAAAGACTATTTGGGATTTTATTTGTATTCATTCTTCTGACGTGGTTTTCCTTTAGGAAACTGAGCTATCTATTGATAGTATGTTGAGTGTGGCTTTGAAGATTTAGGGATGTGGGCAGTGTCTAACTGTTGGGGCGTTTGGTAGATCTAGTGGGGTGGCTTGTTTGTGGGATCCACGTAGAGTTAGACCAATTTGGTGGCTCTCTTGCAGAGGCTTGATTTCTTATGTTTGTTCTCATCTTGAGTCAAGGGAGAGAGTTCTTTTTTGTAACATTTATGATCTGAATGACTTTTAGGGTAAGGGTTTGTTGTGGGGCCATGTTAGATGTGTGAGGTCTTTGGATCCTTATCTTGGATTTTGGTTGGGGATTTTAATGTTCACTTCAATGTAGGAGAAGAGGGGAGGTAGTTCTCACCTAGAGCCTTCTTTGGTGCTCTTGTAGGATAATGTGGCTCTCTTGAATTTGGTTGATATCAATCCTGTTAATGGGTTCTTTACCTAGGATAGTAGGAGGAGTGAGGAAGCTACTATTTCAAAATACCTAGATAGATTCCTCTATTTCAAAATACCTAGATAGATTCCTAGTGTCCAACTTCTAGATGGGAGACAAGTGGATGAATAGCTTTGAGATTTTGGATGGGTGGGGTTATGATCATTGGTCGATCAAGCTTATAGTTGAGTTACCCCAACATTGTATAAAGAATTCTTTTAAGTTATAGTTTATGTGGCTCAGAGATGAATCTCTTCATGATTTGATTCTTGTATGTTGGTATCTTGGGAAGCCAACACATGGTACTTCTATGTACTCTTTCTCCAAGAGGTTACAATATGTTAAGTATAGGTTGAAGTGTTGGAATAGGAAAGAATTTGGTAATGTGTTCAAGCAAAGAAAATTGCTCAGGCTCACTTGGGCTTGATTACTAGGTAGATTCATGACTAGGGCCTCACTGAGGAGCTTGGTATGTGCAAATTTATTGTTAAGGAAGTTGAGGAATGTGAATTAAGAGAGGAAATTTTCTAGAAATAAAAGTCTTGAACTGAGTGGCTCTAGGCGGGAGACCACAATACTTCCTTCTTTTATAATTCTATTAAGGGTAGGAGACAAGGTAATGTTATCTCTTCTCTCTTATCTTCGAATGGGGAGATTGTTTCCTCCTCTACTTCTATCTCAACTAAGTCAGTTAGTTTCTTTTCTACTTTATTATCCGAGGATTTTCTTCCTATTGAGGAGGATGAAGCTATGATTTTGGATAGCATACCATCTTTCATCACCAGTGAAATGGAAGAATCTTTGCTTAATCCTATTTCTTTCTCGGAGCTTAAGAATGTTGTGTTCTAGATGAAAAATGAAAAGCTCCAGGTCTTGATGGGTTCGCGGTAGAATTCTTTGAGGAGTTCTGGGAAGTGATTAAGTTGGACCTTCTGGAGGTTGTTCAAGAACCCTATATGAATAAACAAATGCTGAAATTCGTGAATTCTACCTTTCTTACTCTTATACCAAAGAAGGATGGGGATAATACTAAAAAATAATTTTAGGCCAATTTCTTTATATAATGTGGTGTACAAGATAATTACAAAGTTGATTGCTAAGCGGCTCAAACCTTGGCTAAATAGGTTAATTTATGAGGAGAAAGGGGCTTTTGTTGTAGGTAGGTAGATTATGGATGGTGTCATTATTGTTTCTAAGACCATTCATTATATGGTGTATTCTAAGGATAAATCTATGTTTATTAAGTTGGACATGGCTAAAGCTTATGATCGTGTTAAATGGGCTTTCTTATTCAAGATCCTAGGAGCATTCAGTTTTACTAGTGAATGGATTGAGTGGGTCAAGAGTTGTGTCACTTATTCTTCCTTTTTAATGTTGATTAATGGAGAGCCAACAAAGTTTTTTGGTGCTTCTAGGGGGCTTAGACAAGGGGATCCCTTTGTAGAAGTTGTCAAAACTGACTTCAGACTCCAAGAACACCTGCATGCAAATGAATACCTGTCACAAGGAAGAGAATGGATGGAGAAAAAAACAAGGGTTTGAAGCTCTGAAAAATGGAGAAATTATCTTATCAGAACAAAAGGGAATTGATGAATATACAATGAGATCAATCCTTAAGAAGGAGATCATGCAAACCCTAAAAAGGAACCCTAAAAGGAAAAACCCTAAAGGGAAAAACCCTAATAGGAAAAAATTCAATAATTAATATAATTATTAAATGTCACTTTATGCAAATTAAAGTGAAATCTTAAGAAGGGAATAAAGGTAACTTAATCAACATAATTAAGTTAAAACCTTTACTCTAACACCCCCCCTTAAGATGAGCAAGAGTGCAACTACAAACATGTGCAAGAAAGCAAAGGTAAGTACAATGCAAGAAGGAAAACATGGGTCCCGATAACTAGGCCAGATTAGGTACCCAAATACAACCAAATCTCTGTAATGTGGAGAAATAGAGAAAACCTCATGGGAAAAGCTCTACTCCAAAAAGAGATGTTGAAAGCCATGAAGAACATCACTGAAGCAGAAGAAGCTGCAAACAACTGTCAAAAGATGACTGCTATGGTGCTGAAGAACCTCCTCTGAAGATAAGATGATCAGGATCAAGAAGACAACAATCTGCATGAGTGCCCCCAGCATCACTACTCGAATCAGATGGAAAAAAAAGGCAAACACCTGGAATGAAGATACAGATGGCACAAGTACCAATAGTCTAAAAAACACTGATCAACTGAGAATGGAAGATTCCTTCCAAGGCAAAGCCAAGGAAGCATTAGCACGAACAATATAACACCCCCCATAATGTTGAACTGGGGGAGCCTGACAGATCCACTGAAATGGTGTGTAACACCTTGTAGTGCATGAAGGAGAAGAAACAACATCTGAAAGTGTGCAAGAGAGCACCTGCAACTGAAAAAGTGGTGTGCAAAATAAAGCACACATGCATGAGGCTGGAATCATATGGATCCACTGTCGTCATGGAGGGACACTCATCGGACAAAGGTATGATGGCAAAAAAAAGGCACTACACAACCCCCCATGGCACTTTATAAAAAAGTGTGAGTACAAAATATGGCACAACCTTATGTGCAAAATCCCCAAAATTACATGTACAATAGTGTGGCACTTTATCTCAGTGCGTTTACATAGAAGATTTCTTACAAATGATGCTCAAAATGCCCAAAAAGGACAAAAACCTGGAAATACATGAAGAACAGCCAAAAAAGAAGCATCTCATGCAAATGAGAAGTTCCCAAGAGCTAAAATGTCCAAGTAATTCACCAGAGTGTGAAAACACAAAATACTGAATAAAATATACCTAGAGGGAAATCTGGAAATATTGCATGGATGGAACTGAAGAGCTCTGAAAGACGGTTACAACGCCGCTGAGATCACGAAAAACAAAGAACTTGGTCAAAAGTTAAGAGCTCGGGACTAAAAATAGCTCCTTTTTCTTCAACTGGCTATAGAATGCACCAACAGAAAAATGAAGTGATGAGACCCACACCACTAGAAATTTGATAGAACTAGCTTTCTGATGATATCTCGTTTGCCAAAAAATGATATCGTATGCCCAAGATATAGCCTCTGGAAGAAAACAACTCCAAAGGGGAAAAAAACCAGTGCAAGATTAAATTTGACGGTCATACAGCCATCGCAGCAAAAATCCGGGGCTAAATTTGATGGCTCTGATACCATGTAGAAGTTGTCAAAACCAAATTCAGACTCCAAGAACACGTGCATGCAAATGAATACATGTCACAAGGAAGAGAATGGATGGAGAAAACAAACAAGGGTTTGAAGCTCTGAAAAATGGAGAAATTATCTTATCAGAACAAAAGGGAATTGATGAATATACAATGAGATCAATCCTTAAAAAGGAGATCATGCAAACCCTAAAAAGGAACAATAAAAGGAAAAACCCTAATAGGAAAACATTTAATAATTAATATAATTATTAAATGTCACTTTATGCAAACTAAAGTGAAATCTTAAGAAGGGAATAAAGGTAACTTAATCAACATAATTAAGTTAAAACCTTTACTCTAACACCCTTTTCCCCCTATTTGGTCATCCTACTGGCTGAGGGCTTGGAGAGGCTTATCAGATCTTGTATGGAGAGGGGCTTGATCCAAGGCTTGAGTTGGGGAAATAATATTCCCCCTCAGTCCCATCTCTAGTTTGTTGATGATACTACTCTGATGGGCAGAGCTAGGGTTGAGGATGCTATCAGGTGGCGTGGTATCTAGATAGTTATCTAGCTGCTTCAGGACAAAGTATCAATGAGGGGAAGTCTTTTAATTATTTCTTTAATACTCCTAGGATCATCCAAAGGAGAATTGTTGCTATCCTTCATTTCCAGATCTTGAAACTCTCCCCATTTCTTATCTTGGCATTCCACTTGTTATTCGCTCATGTAGTGTAGAAAAATGTATCCCTTTACATTTTCACACTTGTTTGGGCCCTCCTTGTGGAATTTTGCTTAATGTTTCCTTGATTTAATATTTTAATGTGGATGACACATTCACATTATGTCTTGGGCCCTTGTGAACTAATGGATTTTAATGGTACCTTGCTAAAGTGTTGTAAAGTGTTGTAACTCACTTTCACAATTTTTTAGGGTTTTATTAAATAGCTAA
This sequence comes from Sequoiadendron giganteum, assembly GCA_007115665.2. NCBI lineage: Eukaryota > Viridiplantae > Streptophyta > Pinopsida > Cupressales > Cupressaceae > Sequoiadendron > Sequoiadendron giganteum. The sequence goes on along the minus strand of CM021108.1, from coordinate 274,177,070 downwards.
GCATAATAAACTTATTTTTAAATTAAAATCAACCTTAATCTTGCCTTATTTGGAATGTTGTAAAGTGTTGTAACACACTTTCATACTTTTCTAATCTTGTCCTTAATAATTGGGATTTCTTAATGCTTCAATTGGCCCTATTTTGCATCCACAAGCCTCATTTGTTGCATATTTTTGAGGATAATCTCGACACCAATTAGTAACCAATCATAATTCAGGTGTTTTTGGCTTGTGTGGCCCAGATTTAGGGATCTGAGACTCATTCGTCACCTTGGGCAAATGGGTCCCACCTAGATTTTTGGGTCTTAAACTAGTTTTCACACATTTCTAAGCACTTTTGGTTTTTGGTCCCATACATTATTTCTAATGGAACTCATTCACCACTTTGGGTGAATGTGTCCCATGTGGCCCAAAATCAATTTTAATTCTAGTTTCTGGTAGGATTTTATTCTCTTAGATTTGATGTCAGCTTGTAGTGTTGTAATTTTAGGAATCCTTGCATAATTGGGTATAAATACAAGGTTCTTTCTCTCATTTTCATCCCAACATCTCAACAATCAATCAAGTGACCTAGCATTCAAGAGATCATTGAGCATTCACAAGACCATTTAAGAGCATTCAAGGGCAGATTATCAAACATTTTAGAGCAACATTCAAGTGCCAATAATCATGTCAAGGATTCCATATATCATGTTTGTTATTGTGTTGATAATTATGAGGTAGAGTTTATGATTCAAACAAGTTTTTCAAGAAATATCAATATCATTCAAGCAAGAGTCAAGAACCATATCCATTGCAGCCATTTCAAGCATATTTGTAGCACCTTATTGCTAAGGTTTGGTGAGTTACAATATTGTCTTTTGTTCATTCATCATTCTCCATTCATATTTTTTTTCATTTCAAGATTTAATTACCAACAAAGGGTTTGACCAAGGAAAACCCCTATCCACTAGCTCTACAACATTTTCCCCTCTCCTTTGTGTGTGATTTTCAAGGCTAGGTTGTAGATTTCCTAAGGAGCAAGATTGGAGAAAATTTGTCAAGTGATCAAAGTTGTCAAAGTTGTCATCAAGCTTTGGAGAACATTGGAGAAGACCTACAAGTTACAAATCATAGATTCAAATATGAAAATCAATCAAGAAAAGTAGAGTAGAAAAAAAAGAGCAGAATCAACTTTCGAAGTTACAAAAAATTCTAACAGGATTGATTCTCCACTCTTGGTGAATGAGTCCCAGTTCCAATACATTTTTTAGGATTTTGCAGATCTAGATACCCTTTTGGCATAAACTTGTTCCTCCATAGTTTCCAAGAAATAGGACTACTTTGACCAGCTTGGTGAATGATTCCCAGTCAAAATTGACAACATATTTTTTAGTGATTCAAACCCCCATTCAACCATTTCCAGTTTTCTAGGTGCACACTTTCTATTTTACAGTTTTTCTATTGGATTTGATTCATCTTTTTAGGTCATTAAGAGCTAGTTTGCATTCAACTATGGTTTTTTATTTCATCTTGCATTTCATTATCTTTCCAAGTCTAAAATTGGTGGTGAACCCCTCATTAGATCATATTCAACCCATAGGAAAACCCTCTTACAAGACCTCTTTCTCTTTTGAGATCTCAAGGGTTTGTTCTTGAGTGAAAGTTAGTGAAAGTTGGCCCTTTTGGTCCTAAACCCTAAAAGTGAAAAGGGCTCCAATTTTCAAACTCTCAACTCACTTCCCAAATTGTTTTGGCAGGGGATTATTGAGAAGTTCCAAAATCTGGTTAGTCTTTGGACCTACAGGTGGCTTTCTTTTATGAGAAGAGTGAATCTTTTAAAGTATGTGGTGAAGACTCTTCCTTTGTATAGATGCTTCGTTCTTTTTGCAACTTCTAGTTTCATCAGATTTTGAGAGTTTTTCTCAACAATTCCTTTGGTCTGGAAATCTTCTTCATTGGAAGTGGAGCTCGGTTAAGTGGGATGCCATATGTAGGCCAAAGTAGGAAGGTGGGTTGGGTTTACATCAGTCTGATTTTAATGGACAGGCTTTGGTAGCTAAGTCATATTGGTGGTATCAGTGTTCGCAACAACATCAGTTGTGGGTGAGAATCCTTACTTCAAAATATCTGGGTGTGGTTGAGACTGTGGATGTTGCTCTCTTTAGTTTAGAGGGGAAAGGTTCTATGATTTAGGGCACCCTCAAAAGGGGAGCCAAGCTGGTCAAGCAAGGGTTGTTTTGGATTTGTAATGGTGGTCAAGATACACTCTTTTGGTATGATTCTTGGGATGGGAATCCTCCCATGTTGTCTACTCACCCACATTTGTAGAATTTATGTTAGCATTTTATTGATGTTGGTTAGTGTCATGTGGCTGATTTCAAGACTCTTTAGACTTTGGGCCATGTTAATGTGTTTAGGTGGAAGGATTCACAAGAGTGGCCTCCTGGTGGTGCAGCTAGGGACCATCAAGTGCTTGCTATAATTTTGTTGGGTTATGTTTGTAATTCACTTCTTGGGAGAGATTTTTTGTGTAATACCCCTCCGTTTTGCTTCTCGTTTCATGTTGTTTTATGCTTTGCTTGGATTGCAGCTACTTTGTTACTGGACACATTTTTATTATGATGTTTTGATCGCTACTCTTGAGCGGCAACTATTATTGTGTGATGTGACTATTTGATTTTATTTCACATGCTTTGATGAATTAATGATGTCAGTAGAATTATCATGAGATTATTTATGTGAAGTATTGTTTATGACGTTAGTGTCAGTCTTTGATGAGTGTATTGGTGAAGAAGACGGGTTCGCATCACTCGCTTGCGAGCGCCCTGCGAATCCAAGATTTCTTCTTCACGGTGTGAATTATATGCTGGATATATTATGTTGTTTACTTCATTTCAGGTTGCAGGTACATGACATCGACTCCACCTGGTTTCATAGGTCTGAGCGTGTCGATCCAACGGTTAAGTTGAACGGGAGATAGTAGCTTGGTAACATGTGTCAGGTCCACACCCTAGCCTTAGTGTGTCGTCAGTTCTGAGTATTGAGTCATGTTGTATCTTATTTGATGTTAAATAATGCTTTGAAAAGTGTTGTCCTATTAAATAGTTCTTTTAGAAAATTGCATTGGCTGGAAGAAATGTTTATTTTTATATTATATTAATGTTATGCTTATTGGTTATTTTTAAAATGATTAATGAAATTAAACTTAAATTATTTAATTTATTAAATTTAAATCTCAATGGATTAAATTTAATTATTAAATAATTGTAAGTAAATTAATTAAAGTTAAAGTATTTTTTTATTAAATTTAAATCTCAAGGGATTGGATTTAGTTATTAAATAATTTAATAATAATTATGTAAGTATATTTGATTGTTAAATTAAATTAAATCAAAAGGGGAATTATGAGAAATTGAAATTTTAGTTTAAAGTCAAAATTAGGGCCTTCCAAAAAAGGGGAAATGAAATTAACTTTTAAATTCAATTTCTTGCATTGAATGTGAATTTAGGGTTGCATTAGGTTATTTTGGAATTTTGAGGAAATGATGTTTTATAAGATTAGGGCAGAAAAATTTGGGGATTCTTCTTCCTTCTTTTTTTCACAGGCAAGAAATTTTTGGAGAGAGTTTGCATATGAAAATTTTTGGAAGTATTTTCTGTTTGTAGAATTAAATTGAAAGGAGAGAAAATTTTGTGAAGAAGGTGGAGCTATTGGATCAAAGCTAGCTGGAAATTCATTGCATTGTTGAAAAGGAATTGGGAGAAGTTTAAGAGAAGCTCTGCATCAAGAATCTTGGCTATTTCCTGTGGCTTCAAATAACTAGGTTTTCTTTTATTTCTTTGATTTATTGTTCCTAGTTTAATCTATTTTCTAAATGATAAGAAATTGCAAATGGGTGATTTTTTTGGAACCCTAGGTTAAACTTCAACATTTTGATATTCAGATTTGTTTTTCAAAATACAAACCCTGTTAGAAAATTTTGTTCAAAAAACTCAAAATCAATGTATTACCTTTCCTTTGTTTATATTATTTGAAAACATGGAAGGATGGCTTCTTTTGGTATTCAGTTTATAAATCTCTTGAGCATGAGATGTCTATTGTTTGTCAATTTTATTACTGGTTTTAAATTTATTTCTTCGATTTCACCAGTAAATGTAATTCTGAAAAAAAAAATATATGTATGTAAATATACATTACATATATCATATTTTAAATATGATATAAATAATCTATATTTACATACATATAGATTTTTAATTTACTGTGTTGTTAATTTTTTTGTAAATATCGCCTGTACGGCGAATGTATGAAATTTCGTACTACGTACGAAATTGTTTCTTTGAAATTTTTGTTTGTAAAAAAAAAAGTTTATGTGTGGGGGGGGTTCGGCCCCCCATTGTTTTTTGTTTATTGTGGGTATGCAGTACCCACTGGGCAGTACGCCCACCACATGGGGGGGACGCACTGTCCCGTGGGGACTGCGACCCCCTTCCCTTCATTTACTGTCGGCCGCTGTACTTAAAGTACAGTCGGCATAGTGCGTGGGTTGTGGTCTGTGGACAGTGGGCAGGGTATGGGTATCGTCCGACCCTGCCATATGCTTTTTTGATTTTCGTTTTTTTTATTTTTTATTTTTAATTTTTTTTGTTTTTGGTTATTTAAATTCGTTTTTTAATTTTTATTTAATTTTAATTTTGTTTTAATATTTTTTTTTATATAATATTTAATTTATATATATATATTATATATATGTATTTTTTTAATATTATATATTAAATTATTTAACTTTATTAAAGTTTTTTTTTTATATAGTTTAATTGCTGGATTAAAATGAGAATAGGAGATGCATTTAATAGCGAATATTAGTTTTTAATATATGATTTTTTCGCTTGTAGAACTTCATATTCAATACCTTGTTAAACATAGGAACATTCAACAACTTAGACAACTAATTATAGTTAAATTTATTATTGCTCATGAATTGATTAAGTTGTGGAGATTATGTATTTAATGAAAAATTGATTGTTCAATGTAAAGTCTTGAATGGAATTATTCTACTTTCTTGTGAGAAACATCAGTTAGGAACATGGTTTTAGGATAACCAAATATAGTATTTTTCGTTGCCAATGCATGAGTTCATTGATGTATCTTTTAATGATTATTTTGTGAATGGGTGTTGAGTTTTGGTTTGTAAAGTCTTCCAGTAAAACGTGGGTCATTCCCTTGTCAAATTATTGTTTCGATTTTCCCTTGGGTAGTGTTACAAGTTTTTTTTAGTTTCCTCCTAGTGTTGGAGTGGATTTCTTTGTGGTTGCCTCCTAGGATAGGAGAAAGCATGTTGGTTCAGTTCTGTAACACTTGAGTAACCCTTGGAGTTAGATTGTGTAGTGTGTTATCCAATTAGAAGAGTGGCTTTTGTTAGGGGCTGGAGCCCAAAGAGGTAAACCGGGAAACCTTCAGAAGGGATTTTAATAAGTGATAACTAAAATAATGTACTTAGATGACTAGGATGTAGTTCACATTAACCAAGATAAATTAACCTCACTCACAGACACAAGGGTTTGTTTAGACTTGGGGTGAGTGAGA